>JAXQQM020059625.1:0-445744 GCA_034641835.2 Pinus albicaulis | reverse complement strand
CAACCTAGAAATTCCCTGGAGATCCTAGAAGGGTATTGGCATATTTTTATCAAATGGCCCAGAACCAAAACCCGAACCAACAACAAACCTCTACGCTGCAATACCCTATAGTAGACACTGCAGTTAACGCACCCATGAAAGCTATCCCTTTCCAACATATTCCTGTACCTTTCATGGTCTAACATCAGAAGATCCAGATGTGTTTATGTTTGAATTTGATGTGCTGTGTAGAGGATACGATTATACCACCGACCCCCAAAAACTAAAGCTGTTCCCTTCTACGTTAAAAGGAGCAGCACTAAGATGGTTTATGGGATTAGGTGGAGGTGTCATAACAGATTGGGACCATATGAAGACTGCATTTTTAAAGAAATATCAAGACTATTGCAGGTCACGAGAATTAAAATATGAGATATTTTAGATGACAACCAAACCCAGTGAGACCTTGGAAGAATATGTGGAACGATTTCAGTACAATCTTCAAAGATCACCCTATGCGTCTTCACCCTTACCTGATAACGTTTTGAAAACTGCATTAATTAGGGGAATGAAATATCAGTGGGTTGAGACATTAAATCTTATGGGAAAGAGTGATATATATCAAGAAAGCTATTCTGACATTGTTGATTTGTGCATCAGGTGCTCGAGGGGTAATACAAGATTGAAATCAGCTGAACGTGACATAGTTACAAGGGAGAATAAGCCCTCTAATGAAGGTGTGACTCGTGCAGAGATCGGAAATCTGTTAGAAAATTTTAAGACAGACATATTGGGGACGTTAACAACACAGTTTGATATCATGCAAGCCAAGCAGAAGCAGGCAGAAGCAGAGCAGAATCTTGCAATATTCTATCCTAGGTGTAGAAAGAAACATAGCCACAAAGAATGCCCATTTGATGTGGTTAAAGTCTGTGCCATTTGTATAAGAGATCACCCTACAGAAGGATGCCCGTTGCTTCCTGGCTTAAAAGCAGTTTATAAAGAGGCATAAGAGGAATCGGAAGTGGTGTGTCTGCTTAACTAGCGCCGACAGTGGCAGCTATGACCATCAGGTATGTCAAATGATCCATTTTCTTTTCAACCTCAATATAATGCTCAACAGTATAGCGGTATGTGGCAGAATCAATCACCATTTCCTAATTGGTCACAACAACCATTCCCTCCTACATGTTGGCCCAATCAAACAAATTAGAATAACTAGCCTAGCTTTCCTTTTTGGCCACCATTTTGGCCTACACAATGGTCCCCTTCTACTTCTCAGAATCAGGCCTGGCAGTCAAACTGGAAAAAACCTTCAAATCAGCCAGCAGGAGCTATCCCTCCCTCTCAACCTACACTGCCAGCGCCTTATCCAAACCCCCAGACTAATTTAAGACCTTAACTCCCAGCCCAACCCAACCCGAACCCAAACAATAGACCAGTTCAGTCTGTTCAAATAACAGAACCTCCTGAAGTAGAAACTGAACTAACGGAGTGTAACGATCTTCAATTAAGGTCTGGACGTATAGTTGAAACAGGGAGAAATAATGATGAGAATATTGAAAATCCGTTACTGGTAGAACAAACATAATACAATGGGAGTGAAGTTCAACAACAGAATCAACATCAAGATCAACAACAGAATCAACAACAACAAGGAATAACTTCCTCTCCACCATTCCCAAAACGATTGATCATCCTCCGCCCATTAGAACGACTTAATTTTGATCTTCTGGGAGAGTTAAAAAATTTATGTATCAGAATCCCTCTCCTCCAAGCCATTCAAGATATTCCTATATACGCAAAAACCATTACTTGGAATTATGCATAAAAAAACCAAAGAGGAGAGTAACAACCAATCCCACTGTTCAAATAGTTTGTACCTTATCTGATTTATTAGATCAGGAATGGAAACACCTATCAAGTATGAAGATCCATGAAACCCTATAGTAACAGTTCAGATCAATGGCCAATCATTTCCTAATGCTTTAGTTGATCTAGGAGAAGCAATCAACATTTTAACAACCACTACCTGTCAGAAACTTGGCATTACATCACTTGAACCAACAACAACCTTGTTGGAATTGGCTAATCGATCAGTAGTTAAACCAGAAGGCACCTTACAAGATGTCATGGTATCTGTAGATTCTTGGGAGTACCCTGCTGATTTCCTAGTTATTAATCCAAAGAACCAGCTAGATGGACATCCTTTAATTTTAGGAAGACAATGGTTGGCAATTGTCGATGCCTACATTGGATGCCGACAAGGCAACATGACCATAAATAAAGAAATAAATAAATAATAATTAATTAATTAATGATAATAATTAATTATTATATAATTTAATCATAAATTTACAAAAATTTACATATATACACCACGATTTGTTAAATTACTTACCATTATATTAACACCATTAAAGGTTTTATAAATAAATAAAATAATAATTTAATAAATAAAATTAATAAAATTAAATAAATAAATAAATAATGGAATATTTACTTTTTCAAAGTCAAACTAGCCGTTATCCTAACGGCTAGTTGAGTCATCTCTACATCTATTTATACTTAATGTCTGGATCTGATCTCTCACATAGTCCTGATGATGAACCACACTGGTTGGTTCGAAACGCGTCGACCTCGTTCTTTTGCATGTGATTATTACCGAAAGAATTTCTACTGATTTATATTATGGATCACAAAAGCTTCTAGATTCGAAAAAAACTCTCACACTAGTCACCATTGACGGATCTGGGCATTCCTTTAAGGTTAATGGGCATCGAGTTCGATTATATCGTAAGCTGCTTACCCGTGAATCCTTTTGCCAGCAGTTAAGGGAAGACTCCACCATTGAAATTCTTGCTGAAGGGGAGAATCCCTCTCTCGCGCCAGTTTGATAAATTGGTTTTTTTTATTTTTGTACATAATGCATTCTTTTTTTTTCTGTTTTTGGTTTCTGTTTTTGAAATTCGTTTCCTTGTTAATACTTCTTTATTTCGTTTGAATTTAGTTTCTTTATAAACGAAAAATAATAAAAATTCTGTGTTTTTTTTGCGTTGCTGTTCCTTTTTAACGAAACAACACTTCTGCTGTTCCTTTTGAAAGGAACAGCAGTTTCGCAGAGTGTTTTTGCTGTTCCTTTCAAAAGGAACAGCACCTTCGTAGGATATTTTCTGCCGTTCCTTTCGAATGGAACAACAGTTTCGCAGAGTGTTTTTGCTGTTCCTTTCAAAAGGAACAACACCTTCGTAGGATATTTTCTGCCGTTCCTTTCGAATGGAACAGCAGTTTCGCGCAGTGTTTTTGCTGTTCCTTTCAAACGGAACAGCATGTCCACAGAGCATTTCCTTGCTGTTCCTTTTGAAACGAACAGCAGTTTCGCAGATTATCTTTGTTGTGAATATCAAACGAAATGCATAAAATTCCATAAGTTCTATCTCCGAACCATCACACATGAAAAATATTATAAATCGGTCATATAATTACTTTAATGTGGTAAATAGCGCAATTACATTAATCTTTTGCTGTCCCTTCACCTCATACTTGAATTATCACAACGCGATTCCCTCATTATTTTGTATGCATCGATTTCAGTAATTACTTAATTTGATTGACTTTATCATGATTGCGCCTGTTTTTTCACCGCCGTCCTATTGCTGTTCCACACATTCCACCTTAATCGACGGTCGAGGTCGACCTTTCATTCGTTTGGGGGCGGAAATATCTGCATGCAGATCAGATACCCAAAATTTCTTCACCTGTATCTCTGCAATAGATTTTTATGAATTAAAACCCTTGCATTTTCAGAAAATAATGAATTTTAGCGAACTGTGCACTGTGTTGTTCCATTAAGGTTACTGTGTGTTGAGAACAATTAACGAAGAACAGAAATGGGCGGACGTTCAATTCGCAGTGAACCTCAGACGTTGGTTGTCTCTGATGCTGCACGGGCAATATTAGACAAACTGGGATGGATTACATACTTTATGAGAATGCAGCAACCCAATGAAGCAGTGGCTATTGAATTCTTGTTAAATCTGCAGGAAGGTTCCTCCACAGTCAGAGAAAGGCAGATAGCGGTGACCGATGAGATAATTGCAGAAGTATCCGGCATCCCCGCACAGGGAACTGTCTGGACTCAGAAGAAAATCAGAATTCGGGAGGCCATGCAAATCTTTCAAGATGAAGGACAGAGGCTAATAGTGAAAGGGAGAGGAGTACACCCGGCGTCGCTAGGCGAACCATGGACAGAATTAGCCAGGATCGTGCAGTCTTACATAACATGCGACGGTAGAAAAGACGTGGTAAGACCTCGCCATCTTAAGCTGTTAGCTGTGCTAAAACAAAAATGCACTATCAATTTACCTGCATTCTTAAACTCTTTATTGCATGATATTGCTCGTGGAATTAGAAAAGTAAAGCATGCAGACACGGTGGTCAGCCACCATTGCTTGATTCGGCTAATAGTAAGTTACAGCCTCGCCCAGCAGCAAACCAGCTGGGAAGAGCTAATTTCTTCTATTGAAGGAGCGATGGCTTTACCCACTCCGAGACGGAAAAGGATGGCCGGCTCAATAGCCGGGCCCTCCACTTACAGACAATCCTCCCGATTAAAACGAAGCAAGAAAGTAACAGAGGAACTCCCGAGCAGCAGTGCTCAACCCCTGCAATTAAACAGCTCAGATGAAGAGGAACGGCCTCGTTATTCGGATGAGGAAGAGGCAAGTTACCATACTGATGGCGAAAAGCAATCAGAGGAGGAAGAAATACGTTATTCGGACGAAGAAGAGATCGAAGGAGATTCAGAGGAAGAAGAAGTCGAAGGTGAAATACGGTATTCGGATGAGGAAGGTAGTTATCACACTTGTGATGCGAATAGCAGCAAAGAGGATGAAACAGAGCCTGTCGAAAATGTCAACACGAGCCCTCTGCAGGAAGACCAATTGGCCCAGATTTTGGCCAACATGAGCAATTACGCACGGTCTCTGGACCCCAACAGTGACATTAATCAAATGCCAGAATGCTCTGCCTTTAATAGGGGTGTAACTGATGAAACAGCAAACCCTAGCGAAGCTAGGGTTGCTTCTACTGAGATGCACGAACAGGAGAATGCGCATGCTGAGCCAACATTTCGATCTGGAAACCCCCAGGAAACCGCAGAGTTAACTGAGCAAATGATTCCCGAGGAATCTAATCAAGAGCATGAGACTATGGAACAAGAACCCCAAGAAGAGGTGCAAGAAGATTTCACTGAGGGCACGGCTCAAAGCCCTGCTGAGCAATTAGGGTCAGATGAGCAAACTGTTGTCCCCTTAAGAAAGAAGAAGAGAACAACGGAAGTAGAGAAGCTTCGCAGAGAAAGGAAAAAGCTTCATAATTTGATTGAGCAGCTTAGGCAAACCATTAGGATTTTAAAAATGAAGCAGACACCTAAGCGAACTCCTAAAAGACGAAACTCTGTCATCAAGCGAAGATCGAAAAAGAGAAGGGTCACTGCTAATAGAAACCCTCAGGTAGAAGACGAAACGGTACCAGAGCCTACTTATGAGGACTGGGAGCAGCAAACAGCCATCCCAACATCAGCTGTTCCAGAAGAAGAAACGGTACCAGAGCCTACTTATGATTTCTGGGAGCAGCAAACAGCCGTCCCAACATCAGTTGTTCCAGAAGAACCAATTTTGAATGAAAACAACCAATCGAGCAGTCAACAAACCTTTAGTGATTCAGAATTAATTAGACTGCAAGAAGAACTGGCACAGGTTCGAATGGAGAGACAAAAACTGGAAGAAGATACTGTCCCAAGGAGGAAATACCAAGAATTACAGCAGCAGATGAAAATTGTTCATGAGGCAGAAGTTGAAGCCCATGAAAAACGTCGAGAAGCAGAGATAAGAGCTGATAAGGTAAGCAACCAATTAAAATTAACACGAAAACAAATGGACATTCTCTGCTCATTATATACTGATGTCTTAGCTTGTAGGTGCCCTGCCAAAAATTATGCTTTGTTTTTGTTAGAAAGGTATTTGCAATTAAAAATCAAGGCATTTAGGGCTGGCAAATCAATAGAGTTAAGCACTGTAGACGACCTGATATCTTGCTGCAAGCTTTACGGGGACAAAGTACAGCGCCTGTTGTGTGAGTTTTATTTGCATAATTTAATTCTTGAAAATGACTGTGAATCAAATCCTAGCCCTTTTATTCGAGATGTACAGTTTCAGGCCTTCATTTCTTTTGCTGTAAATCAATTAAAGTGGCTTAAAGCCTATAATGCCTTTGCAAGGCAGGAGAATGCATTGGATCTATGGGTCAGAAGTGAACCTCAGGACCCACGTCAATTATGGGCTAGGCAGAAAAGTCTAATGACAAGGAAAGGTGTTAGCCAAGCTCTAGGGCCTGTTCATATGTCGATCATTTTGAAAGGAACGGACTATTTTTCATCTATTAGGGACCAAGCCTATGTAGCAGCCAAGATCCGGTGGATAACCTCGAGTCAAAACGTACAAAGTAGGGAGCCATTCAATTATAGGAACTTTGGGCTAGCTGCAGATCGTTTCATTGCCTATGGCCATCTTGTCTTGAAAGAAAGGCCATTTTGGTTAGGGTGTAGGTTCCGCAGCCCCATTGTTTGGTACCCTGCTTTGGATTACAAAGCTATCTATGAGCTTCCCGAGGGGCAGGCAGGACATATTCTCGAAGAGTTAGCTGCATATCATGGTTTTAGACCCTTCAATGACAAACCTTCTCCAGCTTACTCTTTGACGGCTCTCCATGTAAATTATAGCTTTCATGAGGACATGAAAAAGGAAGAGCAGGGGGGTATGTTGGGCATTGAAAGAGGTATGAAATTCTTATGTATTTGTTCATTCTTTCACCATAAACATACTTCAGTTTGTCTTGAAAAGGTAATCTATCATGGTAATTGTAATTAATTTGGAAAGGTTTACATTGAGACTAAAAAGGATAACTAAAGATTGTTTTTATTGTCAAATCAGGAATTCGAAGAGGTGAGGAGCTGTATCAAAGGCGTGGCTAAAAACAGTCTGACTCCTACTCCATTTGCGATGAACCATAGTCAGCTGAAGCCAAGAAGATCTAAACGGATTTCCCGAAAAGGGCAAGAGACAGCTCGGCTCTAAACAAAGAAAACAGAACTGTGATACAGCAAAGGAGGTGCGAATCCCTCAGGATAGGGATCACTGCATAAACTGATCGTCTTTCTTGATTTGTCCGTCCAAGGATGGAATATAAAGGCGTCGATCTTTAGTGATAGACGACGGTGAACTGTTTTTGTAAAAGACTTATATATTTCCTTTGCAATTAAATTCTCGGCTCTCTGTCGTGAGAGAACGTTGTCTGTAATGTTCTTTTGATTAATATAAAATCACCAGTTTCATCTATCCTTTAGAATTCTGAGGTAGACCCAGCGGTACTTCACTATGTTGCTGTATTATTAATCTTGGTTTGTTAATGCGCAATGTGTGTTTAAGATTTATTTGCATTACAGAGTTGTTTCATTAATTGATTGAAGTAAACGTTGATCCATTGTTGTTTCATTTATCAAACTTAATATTATTTATCAGCGGTGCTGTTCTGTAATTACAGTGAGTTGCTGTTCCATTCATTTATGGATTGCTATTAGATTACAATTGGACTGTCGACAGGTTTAGAATATCCAGTTGTTCGAATTGCGATTGAATCGTAGTTTCTGTTTCTTTTGAAGAATTGTAATTGCTGTTTCTTTTATGCTGTTGTTCCTTTTGGATTTCATTTCCTTTGAGTTGTTTCCACTTGCTTAGAGATCTCTAAACTGTAGAGGGCAGAGCTAATCGTTCCAGGAGCTTCATCAAACCTTTGACATGTATGGTTACTGAAATGTGTATAAGAGGATAAATTAACTTAAATAATGAAATATGATGAATCATTAGAGGATTTTATGGATAATTTTCTTCACCTTTGCTATGAATTTTCCAAGGAAGATGTGGATTGGGATTTTATGAATGAAAATTTTCAATATTTAGTTCAAATTTCCTTAGAACCATATGAAAATGAATCTTATATGAGTCTCCCAAATTTTCTTAGTCGTGAGGCAATTAAAATTTCAAAGGATGAACCTACTCTCCTTTTTGTTCCTTGTCTTCCTCCTTTTCCATCACCATATAAAGTAGTCTCATGTACTGGTAGTGAAGTTGGAAAACTTGAGAATCGAACCATTGATCCACTTATCCTATCTTTATTTCCTCCCCATGGACAAGATCGTATCTAGGGAAAATTTAAATGTTCTAATAAATCCATGGAGCCTTAAAGCTGAAGATTGATGTGCATAATTCAAAACTTGAATCTGATCTAATAGAAAGTATTGCTTATATTTAAGGGTTACCTTTCATCCTCTACAATTTACACCACATGACCCTATGTACCTTGATTCGATCAACCTACTCCAATTGTAGTTTTTCTAGATACTTTTAACTCCCAATTAGTTGGTTTACATGGAAATCAGGTACAAGATGGTTACATTTCACAGGTAGAGGAACAAAAGGATGAAGACACAATTAATCTCTCTTCTTTTTTCAAATTCCTCTATGTCAAAATGATGTTTCTACATTATTTTCTGGTAAAGAATCTCAACATCTTGATATTAGTCAAGTGGGATTAAATTCATTAATCAAGATGAAGGCTTGGAAAACCATCACCCTAACACCAATGATTCCACTAATATGCATGGTGATGAGTTCCCAAGTACATTATATGATCTCTTATTTCCATAATAAGACTTGGATTTTCAAAGATTTGACCCTGAATTTGATTTGGTTAGAATGGTGGTATCTATCTCTAAACATAGAGAGATTGCAGTTATGTGCATTCACAATTGATATTAAAAGAGGCTAAAGGAATGTCATTTTAACATAAATAAAGAACCTTATAGGTCTAAAACCCTAATCCCAAAAGATCAAACAACCAAAGGTTTGTGGATATTGAGGTGGTTAGTTGGTACATCAACTTCCTGAGGGTACAAATTTTGCATACAATATTTGTTTAGGGTGCATAGTAGGTCGGTAGAAAGAACTATTAAAGGAATACAAATTTTGACCAGGAATAGGGCATGTTATGGCAACTCTTGGCCTCTCAAATTGCCAAAAAACATCATTTAGGACCTCGAAAACTCCCTGTGATTTTGGGACCCATAAATTATAGAAAAACTGCCAAGAAAATATATGACCATTGAGACAATGGAAGAGGTGGGTGGCAACTGATATCCACCTAGATCACCATTGTCTATAATGAGATTTTACTTTGTTACCTATGTTAAATTTTAATGGAAATTTTCATTTTAAGTTTGCACTAGACATGTAGAAAATGTATTTGAAACATTATATAAATTTAAAACTCGATCCTTATAATGTTCACAAGCATACTCTTTGCTTGTTCCTTAGGTTTAATGCTTCACTTTGGCTTCTTCCTTCAAATTTATTATAACTTAATATATTTAATTCATATTGCATTGAGAGATGCATTTTATAGTTTATATATATGAGAGAGATGTAATGTGATTATGGTTTAAAATTAACAAGTCCTTCGTTCAGCTGCGCCCGACCCGACCTGCGGTGCGGCGTGCACGACTACGACCCGACTCGACCAACGCTCGGTTCGTCTTCGTTTCTGCGCCCAACGAGTTGTTGGCAACTCGTGTGCTACCCTTGACTTATTGCTTGTTCGTCCTTGTTGCTTTTTCGAACTTGGTTGCTTCACTCTCCACTCAGATCATCACACATGCAGAAATAAAACAAGCGATAACACATCAATTCATCATACACATTAACACAGTATGTATGGGGAAAGCTTATTGCTGAAAACCCCGCAGCTATTGTGTATATTATAATGGAAAAAACATTTAACAACTCAGTACAATACTCCTCACAAGTACTCAGTACTATCTCGGTGTGATGTGTGTGTTTGAATCTATCATGAAATACTAGATTAATGAGAGTTTAATGCAACTCTAGTTATCTGAAAAATCGCATGAGCTCCTTATGCCTTGAACAATCAAGGATCTTCCTCATCCAAATAACCTACTTATGCAATAAACTTCTTGCGCCATGCCTAAACCCTCTGGTAAGTGCACGGACCTACTTCACATTGTACCGGCCTTCATCGACAATCGCAAAACTCCTCAATGTGCTCTTCGATGCCAGTTGGCGGATGTGTTGTCTGCGCTCGATGAAGCTAAGCTAACTCCACATCCTATATGCATTACCACAGACCATATCCCGATATTACTAGATAGCATAATACATAGCACTGCCTTCCAAAAGAGCTTTGTAGGCTTAACCATAGCTTGCGAAAACAGCTTAAGAGCATAGCATATATCGGGTCGTGTATTGACCAGATACATAAGCGACCCCACCATCATGCGACTCACTGCTGAAGATCTCGAAACCTTCAGGCTGCTTTATGTACACCTCCTCCTCAATGACAGAGGAATCACGTGGTTCCTAAGGGTTTGATGGCATCATGCATGGTTGACTTCAGTTAGGACTTCAATGGCAGAAGTTTGGAGGAGTTAATGAGACAGATAGTGGAGTTGTGTTCTGTTTTTTTTAGTTGAACTGATTGAGATTAGTTTAACTAGCTTAGAATCAATTAGTTATGAGTGTAGTGAATTAAATATTATTTAATTCATTAATTAGTAACTCATTATTCAACTCAAGAACACATCAGTTCACTACACTATATGATCAGTTCAGTGGAGACTAGTGAAAGAGGTAGATGAAAGGGTGGAGTTAGCTATCAGTTGTGACTATATTGTTGCTATTTGCAACACACAGATAGCTGGAGTAAGCCCATGAGGATTGCGCAGTTCAGGCTGGTGGTTTAAATCTATATAAAGGGGCCATCCCATAGCATTGAAACATGCAATAGAGGCAAGGCAATTGGCGGTGAGTTTTGAACCAGTAACCTGTTCAAAACTGAGACACCCGTGGTGTAGGGGCGTGACAATGGTGAAGGTGGCCCAATCTCCTGTGCCACAGTTTGCCCTCATCATCCCGGCTCACCACTTCTCCCGCCTTGCATGCCATTGCTGTGCAGCCATCTACTTGCAACTGATAAAGGTTCTTGGTTCGAACCCCTATCTTCCGGGTCTCTCCAGTAGTCTTACTGCGCAGGAAGGCTTTTCCTTCGCTGAAGACCACATCATACCCCTTATCCTCCAACATCGCCACAGAGATCAAGTTCTTCTTCAATCCAGGTACATGCATGACATCCTTCAACACAAAGGGTTTACCAGACTCCCTCTGAAAGGATATGGTACTGATACCAGTCGCACTGTATCTACCATCATCGCCCATCTCGATGTGCACACCCAAATCTTTGTCCTCCAGATCTGAGAACAAATCCCGATCTCCCGTCATATGAAATGACGCACCGCTGTCCAAGAACCACACCGATTCCATCACACTTGAAACCAAGCATGCGATCGGTGAAAAGTCAAGCTCGAACTGTGAAGCCAAAGCTTCTCCATCTGCAGATCTTCCCGCTTGCTTGTTCTTCTTCTTCTTTGGACAATTGGTAGCATAATGTCCGTGATCATGGCAGTGAAAACACTTCACTTTCGCCATATCCTGCTTCTTGCCCTTTGCACTAGAATGAGAGGTTTTCTTACCCTTCCCCTTATTTTCTTTGGCAACCAAAGCGCAGTTTTCTTCATCAGCTCCCTTTGATGAAGATCCATCTCGAGTAGTCCTCCTTATCTCCTCCTGCATGAGATCCGCCCAAAGGCGCTCCCATCCCGGCAGCTTCTCCCGACCATTGACACTATCTTGATATGAGTGCCAAGCCTTCGGAAGACCAAAGAGAGCCAGGTCGACCATGTCCTCGTCTTCGACAGTCACCCCCACACTTCCCAGCTCATCTCTGCACTGAGTGAACTTCGTGAGGTATTTGGCGATACTGTTGCCTTTCTCCATCTTGATGTTTCTGAGCTTATCTTTGAGCGCCAACTTCCTTTGGTCACTCTTACTCTGGAATAGATCCGTCAAAGCTTTCCACATTAAAAATGGAGAAGCCTTTCCATGCAGGCTGGATACAATATGATCCTTGACGCCCTCCAACAGGATCCTTCGACATTTTGCCATCTTCTTTTGCCATGCATCGACTTCAGCAGGATCAGTGGGCTTTTGGACATCCGTATCTACGAACTCCTTCAGACCATTATCTTCTAATACTGCCTCCATGCGATCCTTCCATGCAACATAATTCGAATTGCCTTCAAGAGCATATTCGAGTCGCAAACCGTTGAAAGACATTTTCAACTCCGGCACCAAGAAAACAAAACTGCTGCAAAATTCGAATTCCAACTCAAAGCTCAATCGCTCTGGATCTGTGAGAACAAATTATTTCTAGCACATAGATCGACTGTAGGGGCATTTATTGGATATATCACCTTTCAAAGAAAGGATGGATCCAGAGGCTACCTGGCCCGCATGCAGACTCTGTCTACCGAAATAAGTTTGTAATCACTGTGATGATCAATCTCTGCTTTAATAGCTCCGATACCATGTAGAAAATTGCTGAATAATGATTAATTATCCACCGAGACTATCCTGATCACATATAAATTCGAATTCATATGCAACACATAATCTCTTCCACTCAGATCATCACACATTCGGAAATAAAACAAGCGATAACACATCAATTCATCATACACATTAACACAGTATGTATGGGGAAAGCTTATTGCTGAAAACCCCGCAGCTATTGTGTATATTATAATGGAGAAAACATGTAACAACTCAGTACAATACTCCTCACAAGTACTGAGTACTATCTCATGAAGTTACACACAAACTAGCTTGGTTTTGAACAAGTCACGGGTTCAAAACTCAACCACTAATTGCTTGCCTCTATTGCGCAATCATGGCCTGTCTAAATAGAGATCCAAGGTTCGAATCTCCTTGGCTTGACAGCGCAATCATCATGGGAAATTTCCTCCAAGTGTGGTGCAAATCTCATGCACAACTGATGTCACAACTGATCGTTGTACTCACCCTTTCATCTATCTCTTCCACTGGTCTCCACTGAACTGTCCATGCACTGTAGTGAACTGATGTGTTCTTGAGTTGAATAATGAGTTACTAATTAATGAATTAAATAATATTTAATTCACTCCACTCATTACTAGTTCATTAGCTAGTTAAACTAATCTCAACTAGTTCAACTAAGTTAAACCGAACACAACTCCACCAACTGTCTCATCAACTCCACCAAACTTCTGCCACTGAAGTCCTAACTGAATTCAACCATGCATGAGCTCACAAAACCCCTAGGAATAGCGTAATTCCTCTGTCAGATGCATGAGCCACTTCCAAGGCTCGAACTGAAGTGCTCCAAGAGAGTAAACTGAAGTTTAGAGTCCAAATATTATTAAGGGTAAATAATATTTGACTTCCCTATTTTTAGGATAGGCGGTCTAAAAATAGACTTCGACCTATAGGTCCAAAAATAGAGGTCCATCTATTTTTACCAACATGACCAATACTCCAAGAATAACATACTGCAACCCCTGGACCACGCTCCATATATGTCTAAAAATAGACATAGTCTAAAAATAGTCTTTGCGCCAGAATTTGCTTGCGGGCCCACTTAGTGAAGGCGACTTCATTTCACTAAGCTCCATCACCTTGCTGCATTTTCAACAAATCATCCATCTTTGATGCTTGCAACGTGCTCGGTCTTGGTTTGACTTGGTTATCAAGTTCACCCTTGACATCTTCTACATCTGCAACATCCTTGTGTGGTTCAACCTGCAATGTTTGTAATGTGCTTGGTTCGGGTTCAACTTGTTCTTCAAGTTCTTCCTTCTCCTCAACCACATTCTCAACATTCTTCGGTCTAGCCATATACCTCCTTATAAGCTCACGTTTCATCTCCTTAAAATCAAGCTTGACAAGCTTCCCTTGAAGCATGCATTGCTCTTCAACCAATTCCTTTAGCTCATTTCCATAGTTGTCCAATGTCTTCATAAGTCGGTTGAATTCATCCCGGTTCGTGTCGGATATCCCTTCTGCAAGTATTGCATAAAAGGTCTTCTTCAACTCACGAAACTAATCAACGATTTCATCCGTTCTTCTCAAAGATTTTACCAGCCTGCTTCCGAAGTCCTTCGGAATTAACTCTTCCATTCTAGCTCTAGCCCTGACAAATGCCTTGCTTCAGCTAAGGTCTCAAGAGAAACCCCAAATATATAAGTCAGCTTCAACAGCGTCTGTAACCCCTGCAACTCTGTCCAGCTCTGATACCAAATGTCACGCCCCTACACCACGGGTGTCTTCCAACCACGTCTTGTAGGCAGGTGCGGCACTGCCGTACTTTTTCTTTTTCTAAATACTCAAGTACCCAGACTACGCCTATAGCAACATTCGTTAGTTATATTACAAATTTTCTTTCAATGTGCAGAATAAAACATAAACATCAATATCAAACGACATGTACGCCCATACATACGAGGGAGGGGCAACTCCCTTTTAAAATGAGTCCGCCCGCATATTATGTTTCATAAAAATACAAGTTTACAACATCCAATCCAGCAGAAACCACTCCTCCTCCTTGGCACGGCTATTTGCCTTTTGGCCAAGCTCTAAGGCTTGCCAATCATCAAACTAGCCTAGAACAATCATATACAATCAAGAGTTTCAACCTGCGGAAGTGCTGCCCTAAACTGCCCAAGTGTTGGTCACTCGGGTCACTCAGTTGTTGCTCCAAATCAGTGTAGAGCGTTTTCTGAGCTGACCGTGTGTCCAATCCGTCCCTCACCCATAAGGTTGGATGCGTCTTGAGCAGAGTTACGCACCTTCTGGTTTTTACGGCACCTCAATCCGACACCCGACTTGCCCAGAATCGCGTTTTTAGTGCTGGGCCACTGCCGTTACTCGGCGTCCATAACCGACTTGACTCGACCCGTCCGCCGTTCAGCTGCGTCCGACCCGACCTGCGGTGCGACGTGCACGTCTACGACCCGACTCGACCAAAGCTCGGTTCGTCTTTGTTTCTGCGCCCAACGAGTTGTTGGCAACTCGTGTGCTACCCTTGACTTCTTGCTTGTTCGTCCTTGTTGCTTCTTCGAACATGGCTGCTTCACTCTCCAACGCCATCATATATATATGGACGCCAAGTGAAGTGAGGGTCGCTCGTTTGCCATGACCCGACCCACCCGTTTATTCATCCGCCCACGAAGTGCCGTGTTGTGGGGTGTGGGGCGCTCGGCCGACCCGAGCCGACCCCGACGTTTGGTGTTCGCCCATGAAGTGTTGCAACGGCCCACGCCCAATATGTTGGCCGACCCACCAACTCATCCGTCGGTCTAGCTCACCCAAGGTGCGCTCGTGGTGATATAAACGTGTCTCACCAACGCCGTGTTGACTCGCCTCTCCTCCAACTCGCTCTCGTGACTCGCCTCGCTACACCCGCGCGCCCGTGACTCTCCGATGCGTCGTTACGCCCATTACGTCGCATGGCGCCCGAACTCGCCCAAACGCCCAACCGACGCGCCCATGAAGTCTTGGGGCCTTACACATGAGGATTTAGAAATGTCAAATGAAGCATAAGAAATAATAATTTAATTTAATTTGTTATTCTTTCCTTTGAAACCGAAAACTGTGACTTTTCATCCTCAAACCCTTAATTTAATAGTTTAATTGTGACACACTGAAAATATTCCAGGCTTCTCAAATGAAGACCATCCAAAAAAAAATTTATTTATGAAAATTTGAACTTCCCCAAGCCCACTTCCAATATATACGACGTAATAATTAGAATTCATAATTATGGTCAAATTATAGAATAAAATTATACTATAAAATTAAAAGAACAAGAAAAAACATTAAATACTTTGCAATGTAAGTAAAATTTAAAACATAGTGCGCTGAGATCTTGAGATAATGCCACATTGCATTGTAATGAAATTTTAAAACACATCGCGTTGTGGAAACACAAACAACATATGCACATCTATTTTCATAGCGCCAATGGTATCCGAGAGTTTTGTTCTTATAAACCCAAAATTCTCCATTCGCGCGGCATTCTGCCTGTCGTTTTCGGGAATTTTTGCACTGTAGCTGTCGAATTCTTGGACTATAGCTGTCGTTTTCGCGAATTCTTGGACTGTTGCTGTCGTTTTCGCGAATTCTTGGACTGTAGTTGTCGTTTTGAAGAGCTATTTTCTTTGTCGCCAGGATCCAGGTAAATTTGGTGCTACTCTTTCAATAGTCATATGTCCACGAAAACCATTTAGTGTACAATTGTGACTCAAAACTATACTTGCAAATTTTCATGGTTCAAACAACATCAAAATATTGGCTACACCTGACTAAAAATAGAATGCACTAGTCCCAAACTGAAAAATTCATTGTTGGTAGCAAGGAGAAACAAATCAAAAAAGGAAATTCCTCGTAACATATTTGCTTATGGTATTTTTGTTGCAGGGCACCTTCATATTTTCGACCTACTGTAAACAATAGATGATTTCACCCTTCATATGAAAAGTGTTCTTGAACTAGGCCAAATGATTTTGACTTCAAGGCTGCTCTTTCACCATAATCTAGCTCTGATACCAAGTAATCTCAGGAGATTGAACAAGTCGGTTTTATTTTCTTTTGTCTTTGTTACAAATTTTGAGTTGAAGTAGTGAAGCCCCAGTCATGGTATATCTTTGTGATACAGTGGGAATTCTGAGAGAGATTTGCTAGCTGTTTTTCCTGTTACCTTGGAGACCTTATTGCATGAAATCTATCACTTTAATCATTAGGAAAGGCATTTTACTCAAAAGTAGAATCTAATCTAATGTCATGTGTCCAAAGATAAGTCACAGAATTGAAGTATAATCACACTGCAATGATGAATATAAGGTTGGAAAAATAAATCAGCTATAAATCTGAAGCTTGGTGCTTGAAGTATGAGTCATCTGCTTGCAACCCTCATGAAGTTCAATAAAATGGTGTCATGTGGTGCCATGTACTCATAAGAATATTCCTTGTACTTATTCAAATGGTTTCAATGGTGTGCTCCTTGTAGATAGTGAGGGAATCTTCGTAACCCAACCAGCTTATAGATCTCCCTGCCAAAACAAAGTCATTTAAAAAAAAATTGATTATAGAATGAAAATATTTAATTGATAAGTGAAGATAAAGTCTTCATCTTGATTTCTTCGATGGGGGAGAAAAGATGTGTTGGTGATTTCTCTTTGAATGATCTTCTTCAAGGGTAAGGATTAGATCTTGGTTGTAATGATGATAAAGCCTTCTTTTTTGCACTCTTTTGTACCAGTCCTAGGAAAGCTTGGTTCCTAGTCTTTAGATAATATTACTTTGACTTCTTCTTTACATAAGAATATAATTACATAGTCAACATGAAGACCGATCTAGCTATAATTTTCAACATGCCTATGCGTTCACACATAGTACCTATATAGTACTTGTTATCCATTGGTTGATGACATTCAACTGTCGATTGATAATTTTATTTTTTAATTTGTTTATGAGGGGCAGGCGAACCCTATAGAGACCCATCCATGGCATCAAGGGAGCCCTACAGAGACGTCTCCATGAGAGGAGGATTTTCAGGTACATTGGTTATTTAGTTATGTCCCAGCTCAATTAGGTTATATTTATTGTTCGTTGTGAAAAATTGATTAATGTGAATTTATTTTTTCTTGCACAGGTGGATGCACTCATCCGACTCGTTCACCCAGTCAGGGAATTGAACAAGAGGTGCCCCAAGGACATGTTCCCATTCGCCCTGTTGCTGGTGAGGGGCAAAGGATAACAATGTCTGAGCCTGTGGTATTCATCCCACAATTGGATACTTCTCTAGGTAAAATCTAAATACAAATTTATTGTTTGATGTATGTTTAATTTCAAACTTATTGTGGTACTCATGTACCCAAATTCCTAACAATTTAATGTTTTGTATAGTGGCTCATAGACACATTCATTACTCGCCAGGGGACCATGGTATGAACGAGGGTCTTATACACATTATATCAATTCATAGTTAAAATGTTCAATTTTACGTTATATTCAATGTTGAACAAGTGAATTTTTTTCCAAATGACTTGTTTAATGTGAAAACATTATGCTCCATAGGTGCAAATGTTGGAGCTGGGCTTGGCTTTATTGCTGGTGAGGGGCAAAGGAGAACAATGTCTGAGCCTGTGGTATTCATCCCACAATTGGGTACTTCTCCAGGTAAAATCTAAATGAAAATTTATTGTTTGATGTATGTTTAATTTCAAATTTATTGTGGTACTCATGTGCCAAAATTATAACAATTTAATGTTTTGTACAGTGGATCATAGACACCTTCATTACTCGCCAGGGGACCATGGTATGAACGAGGGTCTTATACACATTAGATCAATTCCTAGTTAAAATGTTCAATTTTACGTTATATTCAATGTTGAACAAGTGAATTTTTTTCCAAATGACTTGTTTAATGTGAAAACATTATGCTCCATAGGTGCAAATGTTGGAGCTGGGCTTGGCTTTATTGCTGGTGAGGGGCAAAGGAGAACAATGTCTGAGCCTGTGGTATTCATCCCACAATTGGATACTTATCCAGGTAAAATCTAAATGAAAATTTATTGTTTGATGTATGTTTAATTTCAAATTTATTGTGGTACCCATGTGCCAAAATTCTAACAATTTAATGTTTTGTACAGTGGATCATAGACACGTTCGTTCCTCGTCAGGGGAGCATAGTATGAACGCAGAGGAAGAGATAGTTTTTCCAACGGGTATTTTCAAATTACCAAACAAGTTTTTTAAATACAAATTTTTCTTATAAATTATTTAATTTTTAATACGTGCAATAATTTAACATGTTACAGGTGGTGGTGGTCGCCCTCCTAGGGGTAGAGGTCGTAGGGTTCATGATTTTGCTCGAAATACGAGCTATGATCCCCTTTACACCCATCCGGTGATATTCCTGAGCAGATGCCTTGGGAAGATACCATCTCCTTACTTACTATTGATGGGATGAGGGAGCATTCCACGAGATTGCGCAATGAATTGCAAAGTTGCAATCTCTCTGCCCCTAGTCGAAATTGTCTCCAAATTGTTTTGCACAATTTGGAGAGTTTGATAGAGACTTATCATGGGGTTGGACCATCAGCCCAAGTTTTTTTTGACATGATGCGTAGGAGGAGAGCATCAGTGATTGGTATCCACTCCTACAATGAAGTCAAAAGGAAGGTCACTAAAGAAGCAGCCTTGTCACTATTTGACTTGCGGCCTGAAGACAAAAAACGTCTGAAGATTGCAAGATTCAATGATCCTAATATTGCACCTCATATTTATGAGAAGTTTCTGTATGCATACGGGAAGTTCCCAAATACTGATGAGGTGCCGCAATATTTTGTTAGAATGTTGGTTGCTCAGTTCCGAGAGCACATGGACCCTAACTATACAGATACTGGGTCCAAATTCTATGGAGCTGGAAAAGGTCGTACATATGAACGACCTAATGCTATGCGAGATGTTGGGTTTAGGCCTCCAGCACCTCGTTTAGTAGCTCGACCACCTAGGGTAGTTACACTTCCAGAGGAGTTAGCCCTTATCTCCAGTGCTGCATCAAAAATGAGGGATAAGATACAAGAACATATTACAGCTGCTTTAGGAGGGGTGGAAGTCGGCTTAGGGACGAGCCAACCTTCATCTAGTGCAGAAGAGGGTTCATTTGTGAGTGTCCCAGATGATGTGTTGAGGGATATGGACCGAGATGAGCTTATTAAGTATGCAGCCTCATGTAGAGACCACTATGAGCAATCCAGGACAACGCAAATGCACACCATGGGCGAGGTATGTACATACAGGTTTTGATCTAACATGTTTTTTTGGTGTATATATACATTTAGTCTCAAAAAACTGACGCCAATATATTTATTTAACTTATGCAGTTTACAACATTTCTAGAACAACATTGCCTTTCCCCTCGTGCTTATTCTGTAGATCGTGGACACGATCATGTACAGGTGCCACAGCCATTACTCATTACTATCTATCTATATTTTTGTATGTCAAATTGAAATTGAATTTATGTCACAAATTTATTGGTACGAGTCTTAACATTATGGAATTTTCAGGTTAGTGATACACATGAAGGGCTGCTTGAAGAGATTATTCCTTCTGAGGTTCCAGTCGTGACACAGGTATTGATACTTTTCGTTAAGCATATTTATAGTGTTTATTATATTTCTTTTCGTAAACTTGACTGTTAACTTTGGTTTCTACTTTTCAGGGTACAAAGGATATTGACATGATGCAGACTGAGCCTCAAGGAGATCCTATAGTCTCTGGGTCTGAGACTCTACATTAAACCATGGTAACCTCTTACCCTTTCTTCGTTGCTATGGTATTCAAAAAATATCTGAGAGTGTACGAGGAGATTCACCTGCCTTTTTTGTAGAATTTGTATCCTAGTTTTTGTATCTTTTCTTATTCAATCAAGAACTTTTCCCAATTGTCTATGAAGTTATGGATAACTTTATTCAGTTGCCTATAATGTCATATGACATATGCTTTAGTATGATTTTTTGCATTATGACATTTTGTCTTGCTTTAGTCATATATGTGTTTCTCATATTACTCTACATTGGTAGAGTTTCCCATATTGGCAATAATGGGTATAACCCATTCCTATATACTCTCAAATTTGTGTATGGATTTCACTGTGCAACAGCTGCAATATGGTATTTCTATTACAATAGTATAAACTTGACCTCAATTTCATCATTTGTATATGAATTATGGTACAGTACATGAATATATGGAAGTGCATCCATCAGTTCAGATATGGCTTCTCTGCTCTATTCATATTGTATATATTCATTCAGTTTTGCATTGTATACAAAACAATAATATTCCCCTATATATGGTGTCAGGAATCCTATTCGAGAATGGTGTTGCAGTGGGGTAGCTGCAATATCCTCCATCTAAAATATCAATGATCTTGATCATTTTGGGTCGTATTGATTTTCTTCACAATCACGTTCCTTCAATAGTGTCAGCATTCATATATACAATCACAATTTGATCTTCTTAGCATCGTGCTTATCGATCCTTGTTCAGTTTCTAGAAGAATCAATTTTTTACTTTGAATAGCAAGTGGTGAGCATCATTAAAGGAAGAAATTTTGTAGGTATCTGAAGACCAGACCTCCCTTGTGACAAGAATCACTACAAGAAATCAAGTTGACCATTGGACCTTTCATTAGCATAACTCAAGGATGCAGCAAAGAAAATGGTTTAAACGTGAGGTACATGACTATTCAACATTAACTTGACCGATGCATGCTGAATTTGACACAACTCTTATTTAAATTTGCATGCTGAATTTGACACGACTCACTTTGTCAATGGTGACTTGTTCCTCCCCTGTGCAGGATGTTGCTAACGGAGAAACTGTAATTAAGGAGAAAGAAGAAGAGCTGTATGCCTTACAAGAAAAACTTGTCAGTATGGAGAATGTGAGTTTCTTGTAAAAATGATCTGTGGATGATTTATTAAATTGGAACATTTATTTTAAGCATTGTAGCATCATGCATTTATTGTATTCTGATGTGAAATAAGATTTATAGGAGAATAATTTACCTTGCTTACTGTTAATCAACGCAAGCACTTTGTCCAGGATCCAGCAGCTCCAGTTCCTTATTCTTACTTTAGTATCATGCTCTTTATTGTAATTATCTCCTGATTTCAGATACTGTTTTATTTTTTTTAATTTTTGATGGGATTCCATAATAATCTTGCTGTTATTGTAGGAGGAGATCCAAAAGCTCATTGATGATCACAAGGCCACACTAGAAGCAAGGAAAACTGAGTTTGAAGCTGAGATTGAACAACGAAAATCCTTATGCAAAGAAAGAGAGGAAGCTTTAAGATTGTTTGAGTAGCTTAAGAAATTGAAAACAGAGTTAAATGTGATCAGGCTTGGCAGCTGACAATATGATACAGCTAGAAAGATTTATTGAAGGTTCCCAAATTTCTACAAATGAAGATTTAGTGAACAGATTAGTGAGATTTAAAATTGGCTATAAGCCTAATGAGATCAAATAAGAGGAATCTGTTCGTAGCCTTGCTATTTCTGTAATTAGTGAGATTTAAAATTGGCTATAAGCCTAATAAATAGTTCGTAGCCTTGCTATCTTTGTAATCTGTACTGCTAGAAAATTGGCAGAAACCAAGAGTGAAAATATTTGATATATTTTGGAAATCGAGTTTCGGCAGTACAATATGGATTTCTTTTATTCAGATTGAAAAATCTGTGTAGTGATGAACCTCATATTAATATTTATTATTATCCATTTTTATTTATGACAAATGTTGAGTATCGCAAATAAGGTGACTAAAATATATGTTTTTTTTCTTGTTTATTATACATTTTCTACTGTGTTGAAATCGAGTATAATTCTTTTACAAATCTGTGCCAATATTTGAAGGCAATGTGCTTTCTTGTAGTGGTGCTAATGCATGGATATTCACTGAAAATCTAAAGCAGGAGTTGATATGTGGATGAAAGAGACTGTTAACACATGTCCTAAGTCGGCTAGAAGAAGGCAATAAAACGGGGTTGATTGGCCCGAGAATGCACAATAAAGACAGGAGGTTTATGATAGACAAATAAGCCCGTGACAGATGGGTACACAAGGGAAAAAGCTCACTTTGAAAGTGGACAAGTTCTCTAGGCAAACTTTTCCCTCCTATACCCATCTATCACTACAACTTATTTGTATGTCATAAAACTCCTGTAGCTTGCTTATCTGATGGTGGTGAGTATTCTTTAATATGCCTCCTCTGCTCATCTAATTTCACCTTGAATTAGCATTTGCATTACCCAAGTTGGGTCCACCCAATAAAATCCAAAGAAAATTCTGAAGTGCATGATAAGCGTATTGAAAAACACTATCATAACATGGCATTTCATCTCATATTTCCAAAATAAGAAACAACTTTCCAAATTAGGGAACATGTTTCCAGGCCATATCATATGTGTTTCCACATTTCACTGTGTTTTTGGTGATGGTACCAACCATGTACTTGTGTTTCCCACAACATAACCAAATATTTATATTGGTGCAAAGTTCAAACAGATATCACTTTCAATTTATTGAAGCAACATGAGCCAGAATCTTAACATTTTGAGGATATTCTGTTACAGCCTTGGTCTAGAAGCTAACCTATGCAAAAAAGAAGATCATGACTTTTAATATGTCCAATAAATCTTTTCCAGATGGTCACTCTTATAAAGGTGAAAATAGTATAAGGGGTATCTTCCTAGACCTAACTAGGTGTTCATTTTATGTCTCTAGCTTTGGAGATGAGATTGTCTAAGGCTTACATTGTCCCTCATATACTAGAAAGGTGTTACCCACCATGTGCATTTCAAACACTTTAATCAATCATCATCAATTCCATCATCAATTAGTTCCATCCACTCGGGATTGAAAATCATATTTGACAAAATGGAACCAAAATCCACCTTGCGGTCAATTCAAGAAAAGACTTCAGCCATAGCAGTATTGTTGTTGATCCTACATGATTAATAAATGGACCAACAGGTCATAAAATAAGGCATCATGGCAAAAATAAGGAATGGAAGCAACTATAAATGTACAGAAGCTTGGAATAGTAGTAGCCAAATTCAAGATGGAGAAAAGTCCAATTTCCTTAGTCCTCGGCATTAAATTATATTCAAGATGAGCACTAGATGATGAGATGAGACTTTTACGCTCGTAGAGCAAAATCCCACACCAAATCGAGTAGAACATGTAGTTTTTATAGGTTATCTTACTCATGTCAAATTTGTGATCAATGTACTGTGGTACAGGTGGGAAGTTCTTTGCTTGTTTGATTTTAATAATAGAGTTCTAGTACACGACACAATTATAGTGAATGTGTTTGCACATTCACAAATTTATGCCACATTCATTGTAATTACACAAAGTTTCTCATTTTTTTAACAACAGTTGTGGTTACAATATAGTTCAAGCAGTTGAAAAATGTTAATTCAATTGACATCTAGCACACAAGATTGAATGAAACGTTCTCCTAAGTAGAACATTTTAAAGTGGGTGTTTCCCATCTGATGTAACATTTTAGTTGTAAAATTTTACATGGCCATTGTTTCAAAAGCTTTCTTAAATATCCCCATCATTTTTTTTAGTGTAAAGAATCAAAGATTAATTGAGATAGATTTTATATTAATAATATCTTTGTTTTCTGGCTGTTGACAAAGTCCGAAGGAATTTTATTGTTATAGTCTTGGTTGAGAGATATTCTTGCAAAAGAAAACTTTCATCTTTGATTGCTTTAAATTCCCTAAGCATCTATGGTCTTATCTTGTATGTATTTCTTGCTTCTAATTTTCTTGTGAGAGAATAAACTCCCACACTCTACATTGCCATAGTAGTACTAGCATGATGAAGATGTAAATGATTTTTTCCACGACTATTACACTGTTATCCTTTCCAAAACAACTGTCTAGTCTCATCTTGTATTTTTTCTTTGGTATTGTTGCACTTGCAAACTTATTCGGGAATAAATTCAGTGATACATAACTGTAGTGTTCTATTCTAGCAAAAATTTCAAGATATTGAAATCGATTTGGCTAAAAGAGAGGACTCTTTTAGATCTAGTTTCACATTTATTTTAAATTCAAATCTGAACCAGTAAATAAGCTAAGAATTAACAGTTTTTTGGTCACCATCATGACATTGACACTTCAAGCAACATTATATTGACTAGATAGAGTAGAAGGATTATAGGTATGGATCCATAGATTATTCTTTTGCAATCAACCTCCAAATATTATCAAACTTTTTAATATATTATTTACATGATATAATTGCACTCTTAATGCTTTGGGATATATAATCTCCAAAATTTACACACTGGGTGTTGTCACTGGCAGCGACTGTCACCTTGTCACTAACAAATGGGTGTTGTTTATAGGGTTGCAGTTTCAGGGCTAGGTTTGCAAGGTTGCCTTCGAATCCCTCATTTCTCTGTCAATGGATTTGAAAGGCTAAGAGAACAGTGGAGCCCAGGGTGTTATAGTTATGTTCCATGTCATTGTCATGTTCTAGAATCCAAAGACTTCTTCCTGGAGTAGCCTCTGTTTATGCTTTTCTGAGGAATATTTATGCAGGGATAAGAAATTATTCAACCAATGATGTAGAGTTCTTATTTTAGCATGGTTAAGGAATGTTTTAGATTGTGACATTCATGAAGTTGTTTTGGCAGATCCTCAACATTCCTTCAGCTATGGTGAACTTCATTTATCATTTGATCGGCCTCATTATAATTTTCAAGGACAACCTGGATGATATTCATGTGAGAAGTCCCCATTTTCTTGCTCGTACAAAAATTAAAATGGTGCGATGCCAAGCTTTATGGTTATCTATGTCTAGAAACTGCCTTCAATCAGTTTTGCCCCCTTACCTTAGCTTCTGCTGAAGGGCAAGGAATTCCAACATGAGTCCTTTTGTATTTTCCAAATAGTAATTCCCAGTTAAATTTATTTCGAGTACATGTGTTATGATATGGAAAATAATGAGACATTTTTTTCTCCATCAAAATACTTTAATTTGATATTTCAAAGGTTGAAATCAGAATATACATAGTACTGTCTTTTCAGATCTTGTTGAGCCTTAAGGACTAGATACAATATCACAAATTCCAGTTTGGCATCTATTCCCATTAGTTACACTCTTCCTGTATCAATTAAGACCCCGGAATGTGCATTAAAACACCAAAAAGGGTACATACGTGAGGATTTTCTGCCTTTCCATACTCATAACTTGCCATTTTAGTATTCCAAAGCAAAACAAAACTCCTCTGAAGAAGTTAATACTGGAGAAGAAACAGTTTCGTGCTAGCGTTATCCATACTTGAAATCCTTCACAGAAAAGGGTCCAGCCATATTTGTCAATATATATGGTGGGTCCAGAACCAAGCCATTCTTCACAAGTTTATTACGCTCGAAGATACAAGTGGCCTCATTGAAAAGTAAGTCAAGGACGTTGAAACATAGACTATGAAAAATTCGGGTTCGAATAATGCCAGATCTGAACAAAGACATTCCAAGGGTTTCTTTGATAGCACCAAACAAGGAGATCCCCCGCATTGTGGTGTTGGAGTAGTATTGTTAATCAAAATAACCATTGCCTCCTCAAATATCTATAAATTTTATTTATACTTGCTTTACCATGTATATCAGAGACCTATCAATCACAAACATGAAAAATTGTGGAATTAATGCTCTGGAAACACAACCAACCTTTATTATTACCAACATTAACTTTTATATAGTAGCAGATATGGAGATAAAATTTCCAGCTTCCAAAGAGACAAACCTGCTTCTCCAACATGATGGCACATTCTTAACTACTAACATTTCACTCGGAATTGCTCCCTATCATCGCACTGGGAATTGGAAGCAAGGAATTTACAAGTGCAATAGCTTCATCCAAAAAGGACTTTGAAATCCATCGCTTTAACTGAATCTGATGACATATAATGTGGCCCTTTTTCCATGCAGCATAGCTAACGGGTGCTTCTAGGTCTTTGAGAAATGAATACACTGCCTTTGAAATGGGAAACCCTCTTGCATCTTTTTTTCTGTGCAGATTCACCTTGTCTGAAATGAATATACATAGGATGTAGGAAAATCTAATTTAGTTAAAAGATGGCAGGCATCCTAATGAAAATAAAAAGAAAAGATATAATTTTACTAGAAAGAAAGAAAGTGAGCTCCAAACCATAGCTTAATTAAATAAATTAGCTAAGCAAACCATACATAGTGACTATGTTGGCAAGCTGAGGAATATCTTCTTCATCAAGAACCAATCTTTGTATATCAATAAGCCAAACTAAGAGGGATGTCAATGCAGCACCAACAGACATTCTGATTGCAACAGACAAATGGAAGGAATTATTTCATCAAACGAACCTGAATGAGAGCACCACCTTTCAACTTACATCATTATGGACTTTAAAATAATAATTAGAGTCAAAATATGATAATAAATTACTCAAGAATAAAAAAATAGTCGAACGAGGTATAAGATGGTTGAAATCCCATGTCTGTGCTGACCTCTTGCTCTGTTACACAATCTTGTAAACATGTGAGATGCTTAATTTATTCTGTATAAGATGGTTGAAATCCCACCATGGCTATTAATTATCTCTAGAAGAAAGCAAGTTAAAACAGCATGTATTCATTCAAATAGATTACAATCTACTAAGGTGTCTTCACATGAATGGCATGCACAACAACATTTCCGGATGGATTTTGTTAAAGGCTTCCTGATCTGTATGCTGTGAGCTTCCCAATGCAAACAGCAAAAATTGAATGTCCATTGAAGCATGTGAAATATATAACAAGCACCATACGTATATGTTTGTGGGGAAAGAAACTTTTTTGATACTTGGAATAGACTCGAACAAATAACGACAGATTGAAGCACATAACACAAATGAACAAAACAAGATTGAAGAAACAAATAACAGATGTCTGTGCTGACCTCTTGCTCTGTTACAACATGTATTAATTCAAATAGATTGCAATCTACTAAGGTGTCTTCACATGAATGGCATGCACAACAACATTTCCGGATGGATTTTGTTAAAGGCTTCCTGATCTTGAATCAAAACCTTGATGAATCTGCATCATAAATTATGTACCAACACACATCTAAGCATCCACATGTCAATTTATTTGTTCAAGCAATCCACAATATAGTCTTAAACTATATAAAGTCCAATGCATTGTAGCAATTATATGTTCTAACCTTAGAATCAAAGTTCATTGTTCATCTTGAACAATGTGTTCCCCTCATATGAAATGTGCTAGTGGCAAATTTTCCAAAATGGCATCATGATCATCTATCGATAACCTCCATTGTCGTTGTTTTTTTATACTCTTCACTTGCTTCAACTGCAGTCGAGTTGCTATGACCAAGTGACTATATTGGGCATAAATAACCTCTGGCTGGTAATCTTGAAAAATAATATGATCTTTAAATTTCTTTACTTCTTCAAAGAAATGTCCCATTAACACCATTGAACCGATTGGGTATGTATAATTTGATGGATCATTATACTCTTGCAACAGCGTGGATTTATACATAGTGCATCGTAATAAATAATAATGCACTTTTTCTTGATTATCTTCTGGTGCAATGACAGCAAAGACATCACCTTCTCTAACCATATCAGAGACACGATCATTATCATTGTCAATGATAGCCACTTCATTGTCCATTTCCTTGTCACTCACGTTTCCAAATGGGGGCAATGGTGTCAATTGTTCGAGTTTCCATGGTTGAACAAATTTCTTAATTTGGTTTTCACATTCATCGATGGACTCTATCTGATCAATACATGCATAACAAAAGCAAGAGCACTTTCGTTTCTCAATGCAATGTATATTTGTCATGTCCCTACTCCTAATTGAGTGTAAACTTCTTGTTTTAGGGATTACACTGGCATTATATGGCAATGATCTATCAACATCACCCATTGTAATATTCCAAAAGTACCTGCTTGATAAAAACACACACATATGTATGAGTCAAAGTTTGAAAAATATTATATATTTTTTTGATAACAAAATACGTGCACATATATGTATGTACACATATATATATTTACACATGTATAATATATTCTTAGTTAAATGTGTATGCTTACCTGTGCACATGAGCCATCCTTGGGTTTGATACATGACTTAAATTGCCCTTGCACCAATTAACAACATCTAAAAAAATTTCAAGTCGGCAAGCAGAGTGATTCAATTGATACCTCCTAAGTGCACGTTTTACGCATGCCCCAGCACCATCATGCTCTCCTTTTCCATGCCCTGTCTCAAAGAAATTCCATGTATGTCGAATGTTGATTTTGCTATGAAGACGAGACAACCAATAGAACGATCTTGCTGATTTAAATTGACCAGCACAACCATCTGACCATACCCAATGTTCTTTAAAAGTGACTCTTCGTTTCAACAAATCATTATAAATAACATTAAAACAATGTTGAACAAAACACGTGTCATGTGTTCGATCATCACTGATGTAGAAACAGTACTCCTTAATCACCTCACGATTATTTTCATCGCTATCAAAACCATCGACAGCAAGCTCTGCATGTCTATACAAAATATGCACAAATATCGATACTTGGTCTGAATGATAATACTCACTTTGTATCTCCTTTTGTGGACTAAACGTGTAATTCTCAGCGAAATCAACCACTGATAATATTGTTCCTTTTTGGAACACCTCACGTGATTGCTTGAACTGTAAATCCTGCCATCGTGCTATATGACAATGCTTAATATATTTGTATATTTGCACCCTGAACTTCTCCATAAAAGATGTCACTGGAATCTCTTCATCAAGTAAAGTGATCTTTTTTGATGTTGTGCTTGAATCTGCAACAGGAGTGTAAGTAACATATTCATATCTCTTCCAATTCAGACTGAGATTTTATAGTCTGGGATCATTAGGATCAATGGGATACTTTTCATCATAGAGTGCCAAATGAGAACATTTGTCACATTTTCTTCCACCAACACATTCCTTTTTATAAAATAATTCATTATTCTCTCGTGGACATAATATCTTTGATAAAAATTCACGAACACTTGAAGGAGGAGGGTCATTTGACCAATATTTTATGCCAAAATTTACAAATGTCTCATACAATAATTCGAATTCTACATGGTATCGACAACAACATGTGTCTCGAATAGTGATAGGCCTAACATACCATGGTTTAAGCTTCACAAATGTGCTAAGGGAAATCTTCACATCAATATTACTCTCCATAAAGCTCTCGAATAATTCTACTTGACTGACTTGTGTTATATGTTTGGAATGAGATTCATAAACTCCCTTAGATATACGGCGTCGCAGTTGATCCTTTTCATTTGGCGACACACGAGAGTTCGAATCCCAAAACTCGTTTACCCTATCCCTCACACCATCAAGAAGTCTATCATGATATGGACGCCTGCAGATATTAGCCCAACATGCTCCTTCATCATTCTCATCTATTTGAGTTCTAATTTTTGAATGCCTCCATAAACTTTTTCTTGATGTTTTAATCAATTTTGAAGTTGTTGACATCAACCGACTTGATGAAGTTCCTTTCGCAACTGCACCTGTTAAAAGTTCTCTATGAGCATTCTTTGCAACATTAGATCTCCCTTTGGCTAGTATGCCAAGCACCGATGTCACATTATTTGTTACCATTTCATTTTCTAAAACCTCTTTTTCACTTTTAATGCCCAATAATTCCACAGCATTTGTGAGAGATTTGTGCTTTATAAGTCCACGTAATAGTTGAGCTTGTGCTATGATAGATAAACCTTCAAAAGTATGTTTCAATATAGATTTTACTTTATCTCGAACTGTCCTTTTAGCCATTGGTGGTCCCAATTCTTCAATTTTAGTTGCATCCATATTTTCTAGAAACTTGTAGTTGTATACAACATTATTGGAACTTCCAATTAATTGCAGTGAAATTGGATGTGTGGTTGCTTCTTCTTGTGGATTTGATGTTGTCCCTCCATAAAAAAACAATATTAAAACTTCTAATTTGAAATTGACATGTATACAAAATACAAAATTCAAATTGAAGAAACTAAATTGACTCACCAGTGACATTGATATCAATTATATTCTCATTGACAAGTTCCTCAACATTTCTCATTTCCTCGTCATTGTCATGTACCTCTACATCTATTTCACGATCCTCTACCTCCACATTTCTTTCATGCCTTAATCTTTCCCTTTCCTCTCGCCATTTTTTTTGTGATTTCTCCTTTAAATCTTTTCTTTTTCGATCGTACTTTGATATGCAATTCCTTTGGTTTCCCATGTTCACACAATTGGAAACCTAAAATCCAATTCTATTTGGACCAAATACCTAACAAAACATAAAGAGTTCAAACTAAGTACTTCATGCTTTCATAGATTGCAAGATTGCAAAAATACTCCATGTCTTCATAGAGACATTACATGCCAAAATATTTCATGCATGCACCCAAAAACATTTCAAAAAAAGAATTTGCACCCACAAAAACTGTCAAAAAATATTTCCCACCCAAAAAACTTGAAATTATTTTTTTTTGCCAACAAAAATTTTCTGCACAGAAAATAGATTGGAGCACCCTCACTAGATTGACAGTCACCCCTAAAAGCCAGGCTCAAGAGGAAGAGCTAATTAGAAGAAGGTTGGTAAGATAGATCAACCTTTGGTCATTTCCCCTGGCCAAAAAACCCCATTGGCTAGCACCTATAGCCTAGAAGTAACATAGCCAAAATTTTATATGTGGAAAATTCAATGAAAAATATAAGTAACATAGCCAAAATTTTATATGTGGCAAATTTACAAGCTACATATGTGCAAATTTCCAAACTACGGGGAAAGAATTCGGACCTCAGCAGTTTTCGTCGGAGCTGTGTGCAAACTTTCGCGCGAGAAAACTGTCGACCGAAAAATTGCGTCGATTTTTTATTGGAACATTATATATATAACATTCAATAAAAATCTCGGCCGAGAGTTTTTATAACTCTTGTCCGAGAGTTTTATTTTAATAATATAACCAAAATTCTTCATTCGCGCGGCATTCTGCACTGGTTGTTTTCGCGAATCCCATTTCCCATCTCTGCTTCCCTCATATTCTGGGCGTTTGAAGGAGTTCTCAAGGAATGAGAAGGCTCCCTGAAGGAAGGAGATTTTGAATTTGGAGAGTGGAGTCGCGGACGTCGTCTTTGTTGAGGAGAGGCAAGACTTGTGGGAGTGGTCATGCTATTTGTTGGAATCTGGCTATAGTTTGATTATCTGGATGTAATAGATTTAGATGGTTAGGAATGAATTCTACGGATGGTTTTGAGATTGTTATGATAGTTTTTCTCATAGTCATTGCCATCTATATTCTTATTGCCATATATAACCAACACAAGTCGAATGATTAGCCAGGAGGTGTATATGTCACACCAACCCTCTTCATCACATGAGTCATCAGAGGATTCAAACAATCTGGAATCTACGTGGTGTTTTGCAAGATGGAGTACTCTATGGAGAAAGTGGGTAGATACTCTAATCATATCTAGGCCCTGTAAAAATTTTGGTTTCCAATTATGTGAAAGGTGGTGGACTGTTCCTGGGTGTTATTGTTGCTGTTGTTGTCATTTTTAATGGCATACTATTTCTGCCTGGTTTTTCCCATTGCTCCTTTCCATCTTTGTATTTTCGGTGATACATTTCAGGTTAATTTCAATTTTTTTTCGGGATGACAGTCTGGAGTTATACTTCTAGGGGATGCAATTCGGATGTTGACAATTGAATGCAGCCTGATTGGTTGGTAAGGAGGTGTCAAATATTAATAACTTATGGCCATTTGAACATGGAAGGGATTAGGCTCTGTACTTGGCATCTTTGAGTTTTTCGTAATCACATAGCTTTTCTTTCTCTCGAGGTTGTATGCAGACTACCTCTTTTATGTACACTGACAGTTACTAAATATGGGCTGCCAGACTATATTAGATTGAGTGCTCAGATGATCCGCTGGAATATTTCCCCTATGGGACTGTCATGCCTCATTATGTGAACGGTTTTTTCCTGAATATTTTATTGTAGTGGCAGCTTTTGATTTCATCAGTCTATTAAGTCACTGACAAATTTTTTTTAAGTGACTGACAAATCTGTCTCTGGGTGGTCATTGGGATTTTGTCTACTCAGAAGATTAGGGGGAGGGTCCCCTTGGGATTAGACTTTCCTCTTTCGGATTCTTCCTATCCTCTTCATTTAGTCCTCTTTTAAGTACTCACCCACGACATGAGGTGTGGTGGCACCTGATATCTGACACCTGATTGTGGGGTTATTTATTCCTCTTTTCCTTTTAGATGTACTTTGCCTATCTTGGATGATAGCGTGTTTTCTTCGCCCATATTAATCTTTGCCTTATCCTTCCTAAGTCGCGGAAAAATACCATTTGTTTTGGCTATTTCTCCATCTTTTTGGCCGAACTCCCGAGGAGTGTCCCCTGATGTAACTGGCTTACAGAATCAATGTAATATTTTTTTACAGTGACGGCACTGATATATCACTGTAATTCTTACGGATTAGAACATCAGGCAAGGTTATTAACAGGCTTGGAACACTTCACCTGGCAGTGAAGTTATGGATGTATTAAAATCAACACCGACTCAGGAGGAGTGGTAAATTGAACATGAGATTGATGATTTAATCATCCAAAGTGCTTTTGGTAACGGTGGATGTTTCCTGACAATAGCGATTTAGATAATCTTGTTTGAATTTGGCACAATTTATTTTTCTTATGTTGGTTTTTGTACACGAGCTGGCTTTCGTTTTGGTTGGATCCACAGTCATTATCAATATTGTGCACCTTTTGGAGCAGTCATGGGTTCACACTTGGTTTTCACAAGCGAGCCTGATCTGAAGACTGACATCTGAATGTCATAATTGTGCATCAGGAGAGCCGGTTTCTTCTAGCTGTTTCTTTCATAACATCATAGTTTTTATTCTCATAAGATGCAATGGCTTATAGCTTTCTACGGGGCCAACATTAGACACATCAAGCGAGCCTGTTTTTGTCTATGATTATTATGTTTTTTCTTCAATCCTTATGAGTTCAGAAACAAATGGCAACATTTCCCCTTATTAAGGGCTGATCTGTTGATTTTTCTTTATCTGGACTCGCAATCTGTTTGGGATGTTATACACCCATATTTGTATGATCCCCACATACTGTTCTCACTTCAAGACTCCTCCTTTCTTAGAAGTTGTCACTTTGGAAACTGTTTACATGATGGGAATGTAATGTTTTGTTAAATGCACTATTAAATAAATGAATTTTCATTCCATGCTAAACAAGATACAAACATTATGGAAGGATTGACATTTCTTCCAATGAAGTAGAATAACTTGATAAATTGTGTGATGGTTATCACTGTTGATCAGATGTTAAAGAAGAGAATTTCTAGCATATGCTTTATAAGACCACTTGGGTAAATAGTGATTAACCCTCAAACCAACTATTAGATTCGTTTCTTTCCAATCTCTTGCTGCTGTGTTCTTGCTAGTTATGATAGGTGCTGAGTTTATTTAAATTAATTGTGAATCATCGGCCTTGATGACAAGCTAAAAATTTAAATTTCTATAATTATTCAGTTTTCTTATTATTGAATCTTGCTCACTTCCAAAAACCTTTTTTCTAAACTTATTGGTCCTTTATATTTTAACCAAGACCTTTCTCACAAGTAGGAAGCCATTGTGAAGGGCAATTATTATAATTGTTTCATGTATCCATTCTCTCTGATTACTGTACTCCACTGTCTTTAGATAATAATTCGAAGCAAATTATAAGTGAAAATTTTGTCAACTTACTCACAAGTAGGAAGCCATTGTGAAGGGCAATTATTATAATTGTTTCATGTATCCATTGTCTATGATTACGGTACTCCACTGTCTTTAGATAATAATTCAAAGCAAATTATAAGTACTTACTGGAGGCTTGTAAATCTACATTTCATTGGTATTTTAGTGATTGTTTGAAGGATCCCTTTTCTTTGATTATTGTACTGATCGGCTATGGAATATGAGAAAGCTAGAGAAGTAACACAATCTCAAAACTATGGAATATCACTTTTGGTGTCATCCACACTTTCTTGTATGTCTTATGGAAGAAAATGTAGAAATTTGCTGAATAATAAATAATTATCCACCGAGACTATCTTGATCACATACAATTCGAACTTATATGCAACACATAATATCTTCCACTCCAGATCAACTCAGATCATCAAGCATGCGGAAATAAAATCAAGCGAGAACACATCAAATCATCATACACATTAACACAGTGTGTATGGGGAAAGCTTATAGCTGAAAACCCCGCAGCTATTGTGTATATTATAATGGAGAAATCAAGTAACAAACTTAGTACAATACTCCTCACAAGTACTCAGTAATTTCTCATACAGTTACTCACAATCTAGCTCAGTTTTGAACAGGTTACTGGTTCAAAACTCCCCGCCAATTGCCTTGCCTCTATTGCTTGTTTCAATGCTATGGGATGGCCTCTTTATATAGAAAAACCACCAGCCTGAACTGCACAATACTCATGGGCTTACTCCACCTATCTGTTGGAATTTTGAGAATTCCAAGCAAACAGTGGAGAGAATAGGCTCCACTTCACAACATAGAGAGATTAAAAAAAAATATTTCCAACAGGAGACAGAGTTTCCCAGACTTTTAAAACAACTTCTATTTCTTTAAAAAACTTATAATACAAGTCTTCCTCTTAACATAGGGATAACAAAAGTTGTTGACTGCTTCAGACGCAGTGCACAGAACTCTCTGTTCTCTCAAAACAATACTCTGTCTCTAAAAAACAACACACTGCTGTGTATTTTCACTCCGCGCTGCTGTGCGAATGCAAATTACCATTACACAGGCTTGCGGGCCTTTTGGCTTTTATATACCGCATATAAAAAAAAACTTTACATATATTTATATAAGACTTTAAACAAAGTCTATTTAAAATTAAATACATGCGGGCCCTGCTTTGAACACACGGTCAAAACATTTAAATTCAATGTATAAAACAATCGGGTCCGCGATTTAAACAAACAATCGCACCAAACAAAAGTTCTGATTGTGATTGACCAACCGGATGCGATGGTCATATAAAACATGGCTCATATAGCAATTGGGTCCGAACTTTAAACAAGTGCGATCGGACCTCATTCAAAAATGTTCCGATTGCCGATCATAAACGGATGCGATTCGGCTTATTAACTCCGGCCTATTCCTGGATCGGGTCCACCACTCCAATCGCACCAAAAATACAAAGGCATGCGATCAATCGGAAGTTCCGATTGCGATTACAATGAACGCGATGGACTTATTAACTCCATCGTATGACACCATTGGGTCTGCCAATTTCAACGGTGCAATCGGGCCCAACACTTAAGAGTTTCTGATTGCAATTGGAGAGCCGGATGCGATTGCCCATTCAACTGTGGCATATAATATCATCGGGTCCGGCCTTTGATCGAAGCACGAAACAAAAGCGCCCCGATTGAACCTTGCAATTGCGCTCATGCGATTCCATTGAGGTGTCGCCACGTGGTCAAGTGGACCCACGGGCCTCCGCAGCTGTGGAGGGCGATTTATAGAGAGTTCGGTTGTATGTTTTATATACAACCGTTCCATTGCGGAACTCTTCCATATCAACTTGACACTTGAGTATTGTTACATTGCGATTTGTGATCAAATCGCAATCGCATCGCAGATCTCTTCATCAACAAGACACTGCTTCAAAATTAACGATGGTTGTTGACGGCTTTAAAGCCCGAAATGACTGGTTTTTAATTTGTTCTGCTCCTCCGTAGTTCTGATCTACGACTTTCTCCATTTCTTCTCCAAAAACAACTCTGCCCCATCACAAAATTAATTTCATCTGCGATCTGCGACTGCACCCCATCAAAATTGAATTCATCCTTACAAATTTCTCCATGCTTCTGTGTGTGTTGCAAATAGCAACAGTATAGTCACAACTGATAGCTAACTCCACCCTTTCATCTACCTCTTTCACTGGTCTCCACTGAACTGATCATACACTGTAGTGAACTGATGTGTTCTTGAGTTGAATAATGAGTTACCAATTAATGAATTAAATAATATTTAATTCACTCCACTCATAACTAATTGATTAGCTAGTTAAACTAATCTCAATCAGTTCAACTAAAATAAACAGAACACAACTCCACTAGCTGTCTCATTAACTCCTCCAAACTTCTGCCACTGAAGTCCAACTGAAGTCAACCATGCATGATGCCATCAAACACTTGGGAACCACATGATTCCTCTGTCAGATGCATGAGCCACTTCTGTAGCTCGAACTGAAGTGCTCCAAGAGAGTAAACTGCTGTTTATAGTCTAAATATTATTAAGGGTAAATAATATTTGACTTCCATATTTTTAGGAGAGGCAGTCTAAAAATAGCCTTCGACCTCTTTGACCTCAAAAATAGAGTCTCATCTATTTTTACCAACATGACACATACTTCAAGAATCTCAAACTGGAATCCCCGAACCATGCTCCGTATGTCTAAAAATAGACATAGTCTAAAAATAGATTTAGCGCTAGAATTTGCCTGCGGGCCCACTTAGTGAAGGCGACTTCATTTCACAAAGCTCCATCATCTTGCTGCATTTTCAACAGAAAATTCCACACAAATCACCCTGTTACACATGCAAAATATTCGGGCATGAAGAATTTGATGATAATACTTGTAAGCTCAGTTAATTTAGTGTCATCAATGATCCAATGTTGGGTGGAATGGTTCAAAACTCTTTTCCATCCTATTTCTGCAAGTAATCTCTGTATGAAAGAAAAGGGAAAGAACACAATGATGCTCTTTTGCAAAATGCACTACAAGCCTGGCTTTACCTCCCTTCACCTTTACATCCCAAACTACAAACTCTAGTTTCCAAAATTGAGATTCTTAACTTTTACAAATCCCCATTGTTATAATTGCCTGTGTTGCAATCTTTAGTTATATCTCAAAGGAAGAAAGAGAAAGCACTGAAGATATATTCAATGAATAACTGTACCAGAAACCTGAAGTAAAGACCAAACATCATGACTCATTTGAACCACATTAGGCCTCCAAAAACCTGAAGTAAATACAAAACATCATGACTCATTTGAACCACATTTGATGGGACATTCTTGAAGCCAGATTCATAATGTCCTGAAAATCCTTTCCTCTCTTATGCTCACGAAGATCCTTTAACATTATTACAACTTGGTATTGTTTCTACTGCCCCTTATACCACAAAAGTAAATGTTGAGGTAGTATTTTCCTATATTTAATGTCACATAAGGCAAATATTTTCCCTTCCCATCACAACCATTTGGCCTATAAGATGGATTTGGCCTAATGATTAATAAATCTAATATCAAGAATTGTTTTTTCCATAAAGGTTTCCAGGTTAATTTAGGGCATCCATGTGTCCTATTTTAGTGTTGCTATTATCCTCCAATTCCTCTCTTTCATTTTATAATATAAAAAGGACATTTTTCTTTTCATATTCAATGTCATTCAAAAAATAAGTTAAAAAATAATTTATGGTTTAAGGTGGTCTATCTTCTTTAAATTCAAGTAATTTTACAATCCATGTGGTAAAACCAATCCTTTTGTAAAAGTCTATTGTTAGAGCACTCATTATTAAAAGTTGATCGCTAAAATTATAATTTACTCATTTATTTAGTAATGGTACTAATCAACAAATAATAAGTCAAACACTAGTGGTCAAAATCAACTTCTTATCATTGGAATATTATAAAATAATTGTTGAATTTGTTAGTATCTATGTTGTTTTAATTCTTTATATTTATAATTAAAAGAACAAAAAAATCCTTTATATTAAATCTATGATTTATAATGGGGTTTACAACATGTAAGAAACAGAGTATGGAACTATGCCAAAAGAAGACTTGTTGCAACAAGGAATGACATTTGGTTTTGAAGCCATGTGCACAATTTATGAGTCAATTTTTGCTATGGTAAATTGCTATTCAGCTTACATTGATGTATAATATTTATTTCAATTTTCATTATTCTCACAAATATAGATACACTCATTACACTTTATTTACACCGAAGGTGTTCTATTGTGGGGCTTTAGCCCACGACACTGTAGCAGATTCGTCGTTCTAAAACGAATATGCCAAATCGACAGTTTGCAATGCGATTTCTCATTTTCCGCCAAATCGACGGTTTGCAATGCGATTTCTCATTTTCCACCTTTCTCTGTCTGTGGAGCGCTTTTTCACGTTTTCTCCGGTTTTAACGTTACGATCTTTCAGCGGAAAATGAACAAAATCGATCGGACGATTTTTGTGATCTATTGTGGGGCTTTAGCCCACGACACTGTAGCAGATTTGTCGTTCTAAAACAAATATGCCAAATCGACGGTTTGCAATGCGATTTCTCATTTTCCGCCAAATCGACGGTTTGCAATGTGATTTCTCATTTTCCACCTTTCTCTGTTTGTGGAGCGCTTTTTCACGTTTTCTCCGGTTTGAACGTTACGATCTTTCAGCGGAAAATGAACAAAATCGACCGGACGATTTTTGTGATCTATTGTGGGCTTTAGCCCACGACACTGTAGCAGATTCGTAGTTCTAAAACGAATATGCCAAATCGACGGTTTGCAATTCGATTTCTCATTTTCCGCCAAATCGACGGTTTGCAATGCGATTTCTCATTTTCCACCTTTCTCTGTCTGTGGAGCGCTTTTTCACGTTTTCTCCGGTTTGAACGTTACGATCTTTCAGCGGAAAATGAACAAAATCGACCGGACAATTTTTGTGAAGAATTAAGTTCAAACTCAGAAAATTATTGGAACAGTGTTACATATGAATAGGAAAAGATATGAAAAATATTTGTTTCGGCATCTTATTTCTGTGTTTCAGTAAGGAAGCAAATTCTTCTTAAAATTTATCATGTCTGCCGGAACTTTGCCATTATTTAAGTTTATTTAGTTTTAGTTTTATGTGCGAAAAGACTACGTTTCTCCGATGGTGTCTTCTAAGTTATTCGGCTTGTTAAGGCAGGTAATCTTTTCTGGTTTTCTTCTTCCATGTTTCTTTTTCGCAGTCGGGATATATTATTTACCAATGCTGTATATTATTTTGTCTTGAAATTTTTCTTAAACTATATGATCCTTTCTTCTGACACTTGATTTGCAGTGTTTTGGAGTTCATATACCGGAATTTAGTCAGGAAAATTCGCCTACCAGAATCAACAAGTAACCAAACCATGAAAATTTCTTACATTTGCTTGCAAAGACAGCATTTTAAGTCCGTTTCTTTTGAAATAAGACATCGAATTCATGGACGCGGTTTGCAGGATCGATGTCAAATGCTTCGGTAGGGCAGCCTAACCAGATTTCCGTCGTGGATTTAGACGATAAGTACTCAAAAGTTTTCAGAAAGAGCACATCCGGCTACTCGCCTGAATCACCACATTGTGAAGGGGGTTTTCAGCCCTTTTTTGCATTCAGGCGGTAACGATAGAAATTATGGCATCAGCGTTCGGGATCCACCGGGCTTATTCCCAAAAAACGCTCATTCCGCCCCACCTTTGCCTGGATGTGAAACCACTTAAAATTCACGCGATCCAGTGGAAGATCGCCACGTCACGAGCCTAAAACCGCTCTCTGCGCATTCGTTGGAGGCGTTGAAGAGGCAACGCGATATCAATGGAGGACATCGGATCTAAGGGCTAATAGATCGAGCGATGATCGCATTCAAAGCTGCTCGGAGGTTAATCTCGTGAAACCAGGAGTTGGAAACCCGGCAGTATTCCGCGAGGCACGAAAGCGGTAAGTTGTATTTCAGAAATTGCAGCGATTCCATAGACTGAGGGACACGTGTCCCTGAACGGTTTTGAAAAACCCCCCTCACCGCGAGTTAACAATAGCGTAAGTAACTCGCGCGATATTGATTTCAGCGGTCAGATCTTTCGAATTGCTTTCGACCGTCGGATGGGTGCACTGATCACGGGTTCTAATCGCCGTTAAAAACCTTTGATTGCTAACTCCAATCCTTAATACGTATGGATATAAGGGTTTTAGGGCCACGGTTCACCCTTCTTCTCGAGTCGGCGGACCCACCTTAATTTAAACTAATTTAATTTTTAATTTTTTTAATTTTATTTGATAAATTTTAATATTTTATTTAATTACTTTTTTAAATTAATTTAAATTAAATATGTATTTTTAAATATTTTTTTTAATTTTCCTTTTTTAATTAAATAAAATTTAACATTTAAAATTTAGTTTTTTAAATTTTTTTTTAAATTTTAAGTTTTATATTAAAAATTAATTTTATTTTTTATTTTATTTTTTAAATTTATTTAATTTTCCCCCTTTTTTATTTTAAATTAATTTGTATTCCTTTTTTTTTTAAATTTTAACTCTAATTTTTTTTTCCTCTATTTTAAAATTTATTTATCAATTTATTTATTTATTAAAATTTAATATTTTTTGTTTTTAATTTATTTATTTTTAATGTTAATATTAATGATTTTTTTTAATTTAATAAAGTTTATCATATATATTTTTTAATTTAATTTTTATATTTAACATTTATTTGTTTTTTCAATAATTGTTTTTAACTTTAATATTTAAATTTTTTTAATGAAAGCTTGATGCCATAGTAATAATGGAATGGGTTAATGTAATTATGTGAATAACCTTAATATAGCCTTTTGAACGAAGCCATAGTGTTTAATTAAAGCTTGATGTCATAGTAATAATCGAATGGGTTAATATTATAATTATGTGAATACTATTTAAACTATAAATAGTATTCCATTATTCTTAACATTTAATTTATTCGAAAATGTCAATTGTTAATCTCAAACAAAACACGCATGACTAGGCCGAACTCTTTGATAGGCACAAGAGTTAGTACAAAGTCTACTCCTTCGGTGTACCTTTGCACCCTTAGGGGCAAATGCTAGTTTTATATTTTCACATGGAACAAGATCAAGAAGAAAAAAGGAATTGATGCAATAAAAAAAACATTCCTCCAGATAACCCAAGTCATGGAAGTAGCTTGAGCATTAACAACAATTCCAATGAATAATGATGATCTATTTGGATATCAATGCAACCTATTGTATTTTTTGAAATATTTTTCTTTGAAAATCAAACATTTTGTTTAAAATAATGGACAATGTCTCAATTGAAAGACAAGGGGTTACCAATAACAATCCCATTTTGTATGAAAAACAACCTCTTATTGATATATACCACAATGCAATTTAATTTATTCTATTGTCTTATCCAATGTCATTGTGAAATCCTACACCATTGATAAATATATGGATGATTAAATATTATAATGAAGCAATGTGAAATATGATAATATAACAAATTAATCCAAACATCATATACAAATGAACTAATAAAATTTTAATTTACGTGAATAATATTATAATATATATATATGTCAATATTTTTAGGAACATTTTTTTTTTAATTACAATAATTTCACTGCCACAGGTTGATGTTTTCGAAAGAGAGAAAATCTCATACAAAAAATCATTACGTCTAAACATAAAGATGCACTGGTGCATTATTTTATATAAAATCACCATGAAAACATCTTTTTTACGTGACTGGTGCCTTTTCGGAAAATGACAATGCCGAATCATTTATTTCTTCAAGCATTGTTATTGTTTGAAATTAAAAATTTGGTGGATTTATATTCTTAGCGCACCAGTGCTTTGATAGAACTAACACACTGATCCTACAAAATATTATTTCCAGCTTGGTGCATCATGAAAATTAACAACACCGAAATTTTTAAATAACCAACGCACTGTGGCATTTATACAAACGATACACATCGATGCTGCAAGTTTAAACTAAATCACCGACTCAACAATTTTTTTTTGCGTGCCCCGATGTCGTTCCTTACGAGAACGCCCCAAGGATTTTTTATCCATTAGAAACAATGTGATATATATTATGCACTGGTGTAACTATTTTCATTCAATGCCTTTGTGCTTTTAGTTATGTTTTCTGTCAAGTGCATTTATATATGTAGAGTACTAATGCTACTTGTTTCATGAAGTGCACCGCAAAAGAAAAAATCTGCTAAAACTTCGACGACCCTTCTTCAATTGTGATGAAGTTACGTTAAAATATATTTTAAAACATCTGCTATCACAGAAAATGTTTTAGCAGATATTTTTTTCACAAATTTTTCCAATTTTATAACACTAAAAACTTTCGTTATGACCTCTGCTAGAAGGTATTTTCATTGTAGTGAGTTTGGGGAAATAACAAGTATGTGGGACAATTTCATGATAAAGGCCAGATTGGACGACTTGAAAAATATTATCTAAATCACTGGAACAGTCAAGAATGTCTGTAGAATCTCCAAAAGGTCCAAGGAGGAATTGGAATCATATACTTTGGCTTCTCTATTCCTAAGGGGTATATGAAAAAACACCATAGAGATTGTGGATTTGTTAGTTGATTTTATTGTTTTCTCCATGTTTAAAATTGCAAAGAAAGGACAACGAAGAAATGTTGAATTATGAGTTACCCAGTAACTCGAGATAATTAAAAATTTAATGTTGATGAGGAATTGACAATATACACTCTAGACGGGATTCACTATAATTCTGCAACTATAGATCAAATAAAATAATAGGCGGGATGGGCTGTTATCGAAACAACTTGATGATGTGTAAGGGCCCACTCACTTTCCTACCTCTCCTGGCAGGTACATGTGTTTCCATCAACATTCAATGCGTGTTTTTCATAAAAGGCATTAACCATTTCTAAGGGGTCCCCATAGTGGTTTTTGAAAATCATGGAGGATCTGTCAAAATGAATCATGGTCATTGATTTGGAGATGGGTTGGTTAGTATCCTGATTGTCGATGGGTACTCATCCTCTAAATTTCAATTGCTTTAACATGTTATAAAGCCTTTGATTCCTTAGGTTGATTCCAATGAGAGATGATTCAACGCAAAAATTCTGCACAATTTAATTTCGAATTTATAAAATTTTTACACCAACTTTTATATATTTTAAGGTTTCTCTTTTAAGGCTGAAAGGTTAGGCTTGTATAAAATGTATAAATAAAATTTTTAAAAGAGACTGCGGTCCTTGATTTATTTAACATTCTAACTCTTCATTCTTCTTCATTTTGGATTCCATATGGGTAATAATATAGACCATGACCTTATGCACGACTTCCATTTGATTGGCTAGGTGTCTCATATCCTTCCTTATCTCATGCATCTTGTCACATTAACACCCTCTAGGAGGAGGATAGCTATCCATGACATGAATGTATCTAGGAATTTCCAAAATCAAAGACTCTAATTATTGCTAGATTTAAGACTACCAGCACATAGGAAAAGGAAAAAAACAAGAGGATTGGAGGGACAAATGCTTTTTAAGTGTTTGACAAGACCAATCAGCTCAATAATCACTTTAAAATTAAAAAAAAAAAAAAAAAAAAAAAAAAAACTAAAATTACAAGCCTATACATAATTTCAACTAGGAAAATAGGTTCATTACCATCCACAGGTGACCCACAATTAGCCATTAACCATTAACTAGTAGAGTAGTAACATTATTAATTTTACTAAGGATAGAAGTATCTATTGTAGATAATTTCATTCTAAATTTTTTTAACATTGCATTCACCCAATGCCATCATAAGTAATTATATAGAGCGAACATTAGTAATAACACTGAAACAGAATAGTTCTAGCTCCATCATGATATCTCTACCATAGGATTTGACATATCTCCTTCATATATCTATAATAATCTTTTCTCATATCACAGATAAGGCCTAAGGAGGCCACAACCATACCCAAGAAATTAGGCCCATTAGGGAATTGTTACACCACAAGAATAAGGCCCATTATGGTGTTGTGATGTTATCACAAATAATAATTCCCAAGGAGGTGGTTTTCATACCCAAGAACCAAGGCCCATTAGGGTGTTGTTACACCCCAAGACCAAGGCCCATTTGGACATTGTTACATAACAAGAATGAGGTACATTTTTGTAAACCCATAGGATGGAATGATAATTATATCACTTCCAATTAATTATATGTCCTAGTGTGCATTTATTTGAGGCACAAAAACCCTTCCTTCCACCCTATGAAATCTATGCCATTTGGAATATTCTTAAAAAACATAAATATATATGTAAAAAATTAAAAATATTTAATTGCACGTTAATGTTACTTATGAGTAAATAAATAATCTCCAAATTGAATCATTCAAATTTTCCTTGAAATGAGGGTTGGGCATGCATTTTATGAAGCAGGATAAAATTTATTTGCTTCAGTAAAATGCACAAGCATGCTTCATTTCATGGCGAATATGATCGATTCAAATTGAAGATTGTTTATTTTACTATTTTACACACTTTTATATTGTTATATATTTACTAACCAGTCGAGTAGTAACAATGTTAATTTTCTTAGGACTAGAAGTCTTTATTGTAGACAATTGCATTTTAAAACATTTTCAACAATATGAAATCATGTTAACCCCATATAATCATAAGCCATTATATAGAGGGAAAATTAGAAATAAAAATGCAAATAAATAGTCATAGGTCTATCATGATATATTTTTCATAGGGCTGAACATATATCCTTCATATCTATGACATAAGCTTTTTTCATATCATAGATAAGATGGCCCAAAGAGGCCACTGTCATACCCAACAAATGAAGCACATTAAAAGGCGTTCTAAAACCACAAGAATGAGGCCCATTACTGAGGTACAATTTTGTAGCCTGGGATGGAATGCTCATTGTATCACTGCCAATTAATTACAAATCATGGTGTGCATTTATTTGAGCCACACAAACCCTACCATTTACCCTAAATCAATTGAATTTAGAGTATTCTTGAGCAATAGAAATATATATGTGAAAAGGTAAAAAATATTTAATTGTATTAACATTACTTATGAATAAAGAGATACTCTCCAAGTTGAATCATTCAATTTGGCCCTAAAATGAAGCCTTGGGCATGTATTTTTGTCTAGCAGGACAAAATTTCCTTGTTTCACAAAAATGCACACCCAAACTTCATTTCCTAACCAATATGATTTATTCAAATTTTCAATGTTTTATTTTACTATTTTAAACACTTTTACATTTTTATATCTTTACTAACTAGTAGAATAGTAACAAATTTGTTAATTTTCTTAGGGCTAGATGTATTTGTTGTAGATAACTACATTTTAAAACATTTTCAACATTTTCACATTGCGTTCACCCCAAATCATCTTAAGAAATTATGTAGTGAGATAGTTAGCAATAACAATGCAATGGAGAAATCATAGGTCTGTCATGTTACCTCTATCATAGGGCTCAACATATCTTCTTCATATATCTGTCATAAGCTTTACTCATGTTACAATTTGGAGTATTCCTGAACAAAATTAATATATATGTGAAAATTTTAAAATATTTAATTGTGTTATTGTTACTTACGAGTAAATAAATACTCTCCAAGCTGAATTATTCAATTTGGCCTTGAAAAGTTTGGGTGTGTATTTTTGTGATGCCAGCGAAAATTGCCATGCTTCACTAAAATGCATGCCCATGCTTCATTTCTTCGGAAATTTGATTGATTCAAGTTGCAAATTGTTTATTTTAATATTTTACACACTTTTACATTGTTATATATTTACTAAGTAGTGAGTAATAATAATGCTAATTATTTTGTGGCCAGATGTATCTATTGTTGATAATTTCATTTTAAAACATTTTCAACATTTTCACATTGCATCCACCACATACCATCATAATAAATTATGTAGAGAGAACATTAGCCATAACAATGCAGCGGAAGAATCATAGGTCTGTCATGATATATTTTTCATAAGGATTATCAAATCTCCATATCACTGTCATAATATTTTCTCATATCACATATAAGAAGTCACAAAGAGGCCATTGTCATACACAAGAACTGAGGCCCATTATGGAATTACTGCACCACAAGACTAAGATATAATTTATTTATTTTATTTTATTTTATTTTTTTATTTTATTTTTATTTTTATTTTTTTTCAGAAGAAAAAAACGTTGTTATATATTAATATAAAACAGTACATAGTCCAATATATCTCAAGCATGTATAAAGATACAGCGAGAATAAACAACCATAGGCAACCTTGTGAAGGCTGCATCAACATAGAACGTACCCGTTCATACAAAATGCTCAGCTATGAGAGCGAGCAGACAAAGGTGATGGAGAGATAATGACAGATAGCAAACGAAAAATAAACCTATGACATGAAAGAAAGATAAAATGATAATGCACAGGATTAGTCCGATATATATGATTGAAATTATGCCATGTATAATGCCTTACAAAAGATGATATAAAATGCAAATGACTGTCCCGTGGCAGAGGGAGCGAGTCAAAAGTGCAAAATAGGCAGCATCTAATTATGCCAAGCAGATAAAAGAAACCGGCTCGCCTGACGGGGTGCATTCACGCCAGAAGAAGATATCACGCTCGCTTGAGAGATTAAACATCCACCTTACGTCAGTCACGCTCGCCTGAGAATGGAAAAATAGCATGATCAACGAGCACGAATGAAAGATATATATCAGATGTTATACACGCTTGCCTGAGGATGATATGTGTGATATATCAAAACCTGCAAAAGGATAATACTGCCGGAAAAGAAGTGGGAAAGACCAAAATGTCAAATATGAACCACATTATGGAATATCAATCTCTGTCTCCCAGTATATAAGACCATCTCGGAAAAGCTGAACCTGCATAGTGCCAAAATCAGAAAATAAACCCATCTTTGAGAGGCCATCTGCCCTAGTATTGTTGGGATAGATATAGCCCCGAATACGTATCTGCTCAATCACCTTGGTCAGGTCCTCTCCCAGCAAATCATAGAAATGGATATAAAATTCCGCGGGCCAGCCATCTGGCCCCGGACTTTTATCACATGCAAATGATTTTAGGACCAATTTAACTTCATTCCCAGTGATCACCTTATCCATATGTGCAATAGTTGTATCATCAAAAAAACGAGGGATGTGTTCAAGCATCCACGCTTGGTCTACCATATTGGTATCATCCTGCTTGGCATAAAAGTTTGCAAAATATCGAATAGCCTCGTTTTGAATATCTTTGGAAGAGTATACAATGGATCCATCCGCAGATTTGATGCGCCAAATGGCATTTTTACTTCTCCGCTCAGAAGCACATTTGTGAAAGAACTTAGTATTTCGATCCCCCTCTGCTAGCCACAGTGCCCTGCTCTTCAACCTCCATGTGGACTCTTCAATCCTTAATAATTCTCTTTTCCTATTGCCCAAGCATTTCAGACTCTCAAGTGTTTGTTCATCTGGGTATGTATGAGTAAAGGATTCAATAATAACCTCCATTTCAGCCTGAATCCGCATGTACTCTGCTCTGTGTCTACACTTCTTCTCACGTTCCCAAGACTTGGTCATAGTCTTAATTTTCTGCATTTTGTGATGGAAGGAGTCCCATAACTCCGAATGCATAGGCTCGGGATCCTGTCTCCAGATGTCCTCAACCAAACAGGTATACTCCGAGTCCTCTAACCATATCCTATTGAACTTGAAAGGATATCCCGAGCGCACAGGGAAATTATTGCATGAGAGAGAGATGGGGTAGTGGTCAGAAACATCAGAAACCATAACAAAGGATTTGGGTCCCCCTAAAATGTCAAAAATCGAATTTTTAACCACCACCTTGTCCAATCTTTTCCCAATGAAATTCACACCCGCTCTTCTATTGGTCCACGTAGGCATCAGCGGGTGCGGCCTAATGTCTATCAGCCCATGAGACAGGAAAATGTCGTTCAAATGGCCAGCCAAAGGGTCCATACGGGCCTTATTTCCCCATGCTTCATCAGCATTGAAAGTAGCATTGAAATCACCCATAATGATGAGGTTATGTAGATGAAAAATACCAGTCATCACCATCCTGTCCCAAAAAGACCTTCTATTCACATATGGTGCGTATAGATTAATAAAATTGAAAGTATGATCCATACCTCTGAGACATCCATGCAACAAAATACCACCAAAAAAGCTGTAAGCTTTAAATGATGCAAAGGAGGGGTTCCACATGACCAGTAAACCCCCAGAACGTCCGCATGAATTTGTTGCAGCAACATGCCAATTCCTCTTGATTCTTAAAAACATATTAATAGCCTTAGTCCTATCAGACATAGTCTCACAGGCAAAGAAAATGAACGGATTCATAGAGACCAGCATCTCCCGCAGGCAATGATATTTAGGGTCATCACCCAAACCCCTAATATTTAAAGATATGACTTGATTCATGGCGAAACCACAGTAGGGTTACACGCTCTAAGTGCCCTGGAATTGTTTGCTGCCCCAAGATTGATGCGAATGGGAGTTTCCTTGATCCCGGCCCCGTCATCCATGAACAGAGAAATGGATTTAATTTTCTCCTTCTTCTTCCTGCCACAAGCGTCTTTTGCCTTTTTCTTAATGAATTTTAATGCATCGGATAAGGTAGGAGAATGCTTTGTTTTGGATGGAATAGGTTTGTCAAAAACCGTCAAAGCAGCGAGGTCCATGTTGGAATTTCTGAAAAGAAAATCAAGATCACTACCTATGGAATTTCTAGAGGAATCGGAAGGGTTTGTGGTCCCATTAAAGCCGGGAGTGTCATGTGGCGAGCCTGAGTATAACCCATCATCCTCACTATCATCAAGCAAACTACGGACATGATATAACGGTCCCCCACTCCCCATATCTCCCGGTCCCTGATCATCACAATCATTTACAGTACCGCGGCAATGTAAATTAGAAGGCTGCTTCCCAACAGAGCTATAAGATTTAAATAAAGGGGGATCAATGGACGAGGAGATATTCCCCTCCGGATGAATAGGAGCCATAGAGCTACATTGACCCAAATCCTTATAACTCATAGGTCGCTTCTCAGGGTTACGTACGTTTCCCGGAGAGGACAAGGATATAGCATTTTTAGTAGAAAAGGATGGGGCAGATGGAGCAAAAGATGGGCAAGATATCGGTCCATCAGGATCATTTTGAATGGAAAAGGAGGGGTCAATGTCATGCTGTGACTCAGGCTGGAGTACCCTATAAAGATTCTTAGATACAGATGGATGACTCACTATATTAGCAGGGACAACCAAATCAGGGAGCGATACATCATTATGTCCCTCCGCTGTGTTGTAAGCTTCTTCTTCAGAGGAAGAGTTAGTTCTAATACCTGAATTTAAGCCAGCCGTCGGCGCTTGAACATTGGGGTGACGACGTACTCTCTCTGAAGCGTTTCTAGACTGGTCCGCCCTTGCAATACGAAGTCTCATCGGGCAATGGTCTCTGAGATGGCCCGTTTTGTGGCAAATCAAGCACCTAAAGGGAATCCCCCAGAAGTCGATGCGTTGTCTATGCCTTCTATCACTCCAAATGAGATCAATATCACCCGGGAGGCCACCGAAATAGTCAACCTCCACCAGAAGCCATGCAATCCTCTTGTCTGCCGCTCCCATAATGCTCAAATCTATATATTTTGTGGTCCCAATGGAATCCCCGATCGTTCGCAAGGCCTTTATGGTCCAAAATTCCAAAGGCAAGCCAGGCAATTTAACCCAAACCACTCTGTTACGTGGTGCCTCCAATACGGGATTAAACCCAATGTACCACGGTATAATTTGCATGAAGCTCCTTCCTCTTACCCAGGTACGTCCCATGATTTTAAAAACATCAGCCTGGTTCATGAAGTGTATACTGAACCACCCATTCATCAGCTTACTAACCTTTGGCGTGTAGCCAATTAAGGTATTCCATTTCTGGTGTATCCATGAAGCAGTATCAAAATCGTCCCTATCTGGAAATACCCACCTCCCAGCAACAGCCCGCCTCTGTAGCCTTGCCACCCTAGTGCACAAATCCTCGTAATCCAAATTAACCTCTTTAATGTCCATCCTATGTTTAAGGATGTTCTTTTTCCCTCTGCGAGCACCACAACCAGCTTTCCTGGAATTAAGCCTCCTATGTCGCAAGATACAATTTGCCTCAGATTCCTCAATAGAATGAAGTCCCTGTTGAATAATAGCCACATCAGTGTCGAAATCGTCGTTGTGCGAAGCGGGAGAATAAGTCTGAATGCCCTCCCGCGGGTTCTTTTCTTTGGAAGCCTCCATGCAGGATGCGGGACACCTAAGCACCCAAGGACACCACTTGATGTATATTTGTGTACCAGCGCCCAGAACTCTGACAACCAATCCAGAAGACCAGTGTTGGACTAGAAATCCAGCATGCTTGTCCGCCGCCACCTCTAATAGCATGAAATAAAATAAGCCACAATGGGAATCGTGGAAAAGCTCCAAAAGAGGATGTTTAGCTTCCCAAGAACCACTATATAAGATAAAAATCTGATCAATTTGAAGAAAACCACTTAAAATAATTTTAGAAATTAAAATAAATAAAAAATATTATATACATTAATAAGCTATAATTTATCAATGCACACCAGGGAACGTGGCACCCTGTGCACTTCCCGATGGGGTTCACTTGGGCAACCCATGTGGCTCCCGGTACTCGCATTTAATTGGCTCTTAACTCACCACCCTGCGCGAACGTTAATTCTCTCGGTTGGCTCGCCAAGCGCCTGGTTATGGCGGTTCGATGTGAGACGGATTACATTTCCAATTGCTCGACTGGTGTGGCGGGCGTTCATGGATCTCCTCGTCTCCTGCACGCGATTTGCTCTCCAGGCTGCGCTGATGCAAGTGTTAAAATGAACACTGGGAGGCGTTGTTCGTTAGTCGCTTGCTTTGAACCGGTTCCGGATTATCATTTTTCTCACAGTCCGTGGTGCAGTGTCAATCCTCCCTCTGTTCGTGGTCTCAGTGGTCTGGTTCCTGCTCCCTCACCTCAGCCCAGTGGCGTCCCAGATTTTCATTTCTCCCCTGCCAATTCAGTTTGTTTCGTTGAGCCTGGTCTTGCGTCTGTCACCATGCCTCGTCTCCGCGAACGCATGAGATGCAGACGCGGACCCAGTCGTGGGCAATCCAACCAGCGGCGCCCTCCTCCTAGCCATGGCTCTGTCCCTACCTTGCCAGAAGAAGATGGAGCCCCTGTACCTGCGTTTTGTGTTGATTCCGTCGTTGCTCCCGTCGCCCCTGCCCCTCCACCCCCTGCTCGTGAGTCTCCCTGCGTCTCTCTCCCTCCGGTCCCTTATGTCGCTCCTCGGCCCCTTCGACCCTCCATCAGACAAACCTCTAAGCGTGCTGAGCTCCGGTTTGATTGCACCTCCTACAATGCTACCCTCACTGCTTTTATCACTGTAAAACTTCGTGAAGAAGTCCCCAATTTGGCTCCGCCCTGTTCTGCTACTCCTCTCTCCCATCCTAGCTCCAGCTCCCCATGTGCGGCTCCAGCCACTTCTGTTCCTCCTTCTCAGCACGAGTACAGCATGGCGATGGGGCGCACCGGTAGAGGGAGAGCTCTCAGCGAAGGACAAGAGGACAGAAGCGACGCTTATGCCTGCAGAGTCATCGAGGAACCTACCTCTCCTACTCATGGATAGCAGCTGCAAAGTCACTCAGGTTTTTTTGTTCTGTTTCTGTCGGAATCATATGCTTCCAAGCTTTACTACTCTGATGCATAAGCATCATGGATAGCAGCTGCAAAGTCACTCAGGTTTTTTTGTTCTGTTTCTGTCGGAATCATATGCTTCCAAGCTTTACTGCTCTGCTGCATAAGCATCATGGATAGCAGCTGCAAAGTCACTCAGGTTTTTTTTGTTCTGTTTCTGTCGGAATCATATGCTTCCAAGCTTTATAAACACCGTACTATTTTTAGTATTTACTTTCATGTTAGCTTGTTTTGTGTAAACTTAAAACCGGTTTCCCTTTCATGGGCGGTTCAGACTTTGTGGTTTAAAGGACTGGTTTCCCATCCTGGGCAGTCCAGACACTCTTTGACTTGCTTGATTATCAAGCCCAGTGCTCAGGCTCACCAAGCTGACGTTGTGGCAGTTTTGTACCGGTAATTTTATACTTAATAGAATTAGTAATAAGCTATAATTTATTAAAATCCAATGTTAAACATTTTTAAATGTTTTGGCCTCAATATTTTATTCAATATGCAATAGATTTAATGGATGTTTTCACACATAATTATTTTTTGCATTATATAGGTTATAAAATATCCATTACAAGCCATCTAATATTAAATAATTTGTATTTATACTTCATAGCATCATTTCAAAGTTATATGATTAGCTCTATGCATTCAACACAATATACAACGAAAAAATCTTGAACCCTCCTCTTGAGTTGACATAAAAAAAACTCTACTCCTCCTTTGACATTATTTTGTGATGTATCTAGATATAACTTCACATTATATCCATTTCAGATCTCTAATATAAATTAGTTGGATATTAGTTTGAATTTTGATTAGTTTAATTATATAAATTTAATTATTGATAAAATTAGATAACATTAATTTATCAAAACAATTTTTATTATGTTATTTTTAAAGTTGTTGAAATTAAAAAAAATTATAAAATTATAAAATTAAATTATAATTTCATCTTTAATTATTAAATTTTTAATTTGATTTTTTTTGTAAGTTTAGCAGAGCCTTTCTATTTTCCATTAATCAAAAAAGAGAAAAGTAGGTTATAATGAATAATGCTGGAAACCAGGTCTATTGGCCACCTTAAAGAGTCATAGGCCATACAAAATTCATAAAGTTTGACCCTAATACTGTTTGCTATATCCAATTTACTGTCCATTACATACAAGAACTTCAGAAATTAAATGTTACCTATAATATGCATGTCAAAATGATAAAAAAGAAAAGGATTTCATAAAACTCAATCATCAGATCGATCGATATGTGTCGAGTCCTTAAAATTGGAGCTAGACGTATCCACTTGATTCATACTTTTCAATTGGCACTTCCTGCGGCCTAGGAAGAAGTTATGGTGGTGTTGCAGAAGGTGGATTTCTCGGATATCCCTTCTCATTTAAGTTAAAATAGAGGCAGCTTTTGCGTCCCCTCCATTTTCCTGAACATTGACTATGGCATTTGCCAGTCTATATTTCAATGTCCAATAAGTATGGATAGACTATTGAAATAATGACAATCTACTTCTAGTATTACGTGGATCCCTTAGAAACTCCATTTCCTCCTCTTGTATTTCACCCTCCTCTTGTTGAAAATGCAGCAAGATGATGGAGCTTGGTGAAATGAAGTCGCCTTCACCAAGTGGGCCCGCAAGCTATTTTTGGAAAGTGAAAGGTCTGGTAAATTCCCATGCAGTCAAGGGGTATGATGTGGTCTTCAGCGAAGGAAAGGCTTTCCTGCGCAGGAAGACTACTGGAGAGACCCGGAAGATAGGGGTTCGAACCAAGAACCTTTATCAGTTGCAAGTAGATGGCTGCGCAGCAATGGCATGCAAGGCGGGAGAAGTGGTGAGCCGGGATGATGAAGGCGAACTGTGGCACAGGAGATTGGGCCACCTTCACCATGGAGCTTTGAAGATCCTGCAGCAGATTTCTACTGGGCTTCCTAAGGGCACCCTTGCGCAGTCAGATCAGTGCAAGGGGTGTACTTTAGGAAAGTTTGTGAAAGCCACCTTTCACGAGAAGGATAGTCGCGCCACGACGATCCTTGAGAGAGTTCACACAGGTCTACATGTGTGGTCCTTTCTCAGTAGCTTCGACAGCAAAGCACAAGTACTACGTGATCTTTGTTGATGATTTATCTCGAAAGTGCTAGATCTTCTACATGCAAACGAAGAGCGATACATTCGGTAAGTTCTGTGAGTTTAAAGCACTGGACGATGTGGAATCGGGGAAGAAGCTGAAGGCTCTCAGGAGCGACAATGGTGGTGAATTCATCTTGGCTGAATTCAAGGACTTCTGCAGCGCAGAAGGGATTCGGAGAGAGCTCATCGCACCCCATAACCCACAGCAGAACGGGGTGGCTGAGCGGAAGAACAGAACTATTGTGGGTGTTGCATGGGCGATGTTGCATGATCAGGGCCTACCCCTTCACTTCTGGGCTGAGGCATGCAACGCAGCAGTATATGTGCAGAACCGTTGTCCTCACAAGATTCTTGGCATGAGTACACCAGAGGAGGCTTATTCTGGAAAGAGCCCTGACATTTCCCATTTGCGGATTTTTGGCTCTCCTGTCTACATGCATGTGACGAAGGATGCAAGGAAGAAGCTGGATCCAATAGCGGAGGTTGGAATATTTGTGGGGTACACTGATACACCACACAAATATAGGGTGTATGTGTCAGATAGTCGCAACACTGTTTTGCGACAGGATATTAAATTTTAGGAGGAGAAAGCCATGCAGTGTTCGCTTGAGAGGGAGCCACACTTGCATGCAGAGGAGGAGCTGTTAGCTCCCAAGGATGAGTCTCTGGATGTGGATCAGCCAGTATTTCATGATAGATCCAAACACATCGACATCAGGTACCATCATATTAGAGATTGTGTTCAGCGGAGGATCATGATGCTTTCATATATTCCCACGGAGGATCAGGATGCAGACATCTTGACGAAGGCGCTCACCAGGAGCAAATTCGAGTTTCACAGAGGCAGGGTAGGGGTTGCAGATAATCCATATCTCGCTGAGAGGGAGTGTTAAAAATGCAGCAAGATGATGGAGCTTGGTGCAATGAAGTTGCCTTCACCAAGTGGGCCCGCAGGGTATTTTTGGCGCAAAGTCTATTTTTAGACATATGGATCATGGACCGAGAGCTGCAATATTCTATTCTTGGATGATTGGTCGAGTTGGTAAAAATAGATGGACCTCTATTTTTAGCATTTAGGTCGAAGTCTATTTTTAGACTAGCGGGCTAAAAATAGAACAGTTAAATATTATTTACCCTTAATAATATTTGGACTCTAAACCTCAGTTTACTCTCTTGGAGCACTTCAGTTTGACCCCCGGATGTGGGGCATGCATCTGCTAGAAGGATTTACGCTTTTCCTATGGGTTAGTTGAGCCAATGCATGGTTGACTTCAGTTAGAGCTCAAGTGGTGGAGTTCGGTGGAGTTGATGCAACAGTGAATGGAGATGGTGTTCTGGTTAACTAACTTTGAACTAGTTGTATTTAGTTTAACTGGCTAATACACTAGAGATGAGTTGTGTAAATTAAATATTATTTATTTCACTAATTATTAACTCATTATTCAACTAAAGAACACATCAATTTAACTCAGTGCATGGACAGTTCAGTGGCGACAAGTGAAAGAGGTAGATGAAAGGGCTGAGATAGCTATCAATTGTGACATTAGTTGTGCATGAGATTTGCACCACACTTGGAGGAAATTACCAATGAGAATTGCATAGTTGGAGCTAGTGAGATTCGAACTTGGATCTCTCATTAGACCAGCGTTGATTGCACAATAGAGGCAAGCAATTAGTGGATGAGTTTTGAACCTTTGACTTGTTCAAAACCAATCTAGTTTGTGTGTAGCTTTTTGAGATAGTACTGAGTACTTGTGACAAAGTTCATCACCCTATGACAAATAAATGTATTGAATTGTGCAACCCTGTTGACACCTGGTTTCACCTCCATCTCAAGAAAGAACAAAGGGGAGAAAGGAAACAAGCCTCCGAAACCCTCCACCAATACAACCCCCACCAACACTGCCTCAACCCAGCGAAACGACTTTGAAGTTCTGAGCAATCTTGACTCATTGGAGCACCCTATAGTCTCCCAGGCCCCCACTGATCAAGATCCGTCATTATTAAGTCAATCTTTGATTACAACCAACGCCCCAAGCACAACCTTGGATTAAATCCACGCCCAGGCACCGCAACACAAACCATAATCCTCTCCCATTCAGATTAATACCAGCCACACCTCACTGCAAACTCCTCAATGCACAGAAATGAAAACAAAGCAGCGATCCTCAACCACTTCAAACAATCCTCTGTAGGAGATCCTAGGCGATCTAGATCTCCAAAAGGTCAATGAGCAATGGCTCAAACTGGGAGTCGATGCCATTCCCCAAGAACACTTGGAGAAGATAGAAATGGCATACCTGCAGCTGGAATACATCAACCAAAATGCAGCCAAAAGGCAATGGGGAAATAGCAACCAAACGGGCATTCAAGCCAACCTGGATTTGGATCAATACAAGCTACAAGGACTAGGAAGAAAAAGAGGGCGCAAATCCACAAGACACCAAATACAAGAACCAGGCAGACGCCTAATCAATGAAGGAAAAATCAGGGCCTTGGTCCTATCTGCTCCAAAGGTAGCTCAATGAAAATCACAACCTGGAACATCAGGGGGCTCAACAGCACCACCAAAAGAAGGATCTTGAAAAACCGCTTATTCTCGCTACGCCCGGACATCATACTTCTTCAAGAATCAAAATGCTCTCCCAAAGGCACAAAGCCACTCAAAAAACTTGTTTCCAACAGTCATCACTGCATAAGCATAGATGCTATCAGGCAAGCAGGAGGGTTACTCACGTTCTGGAACAAAATAAAATTCTTCTTGCAAAATGCTCTGTCCACCAAGCACTCGTTATCGAACATTTTCAACATGCCAGACTCAGGGAAATCGATTTGCATCACCAACGTGTATGGACCCCAACGAATCTAGGAAAAGCTGAAGATGCTACTAGACCTGGACGAAGTCAGGCAACACCATGGGGCAAACCACTGGATTTTAGGCGGAGACTACAACATGATCACCAATCTAGTAGGAAAAAAGGGAGGCTTACGAAGATTGGATAAGGACTCGGAAGCATTCAACACCTTTATTGTTGAATCCAAACTCATTGACATCTCCACAGTCAATGGTCTGCATACATGGAATAATAAGCAAGGACGAAACAATCAGATAGCATCAAGTCTCGATAGGTTCCTCATGTCGGAATCCATTCTGCTGCAAAATATCGACACGGAGGCCAGCATTCTGCCTATCAGAGGATCTGATCACTGGCCAGTGCAGATTCACTTCACCAATTTGGATAAGCCCCACAACAGACAATTCAGATTTGAAGCCTTCTGGACAAAGCACCCATCATTCATGCAAAACATACAACGCTGGTGGACTCAAGCCACCATAAGGAGCGACAATATCATGTACATATTCGAACAGAAGCTCAAAACAATAAAAATCAACCTCAAACGCTGGAAAAAAAACACCTTTGGCGACATATTTCAAGCCAAAAAATAACTCGAGGAAAAAATGGCGAACCTCCAGCGATCTTTGATCAAAGAAGGGCCCAATGATGAAAGAATAGCTCAAGAATCAAATCTGCAAAGGGAAAGGGAAGAACGGTTAAAACAAGAAGCGCTGCTATGGAGGCAGAAGTCGAGGGTGCAATGGTTAAAACAAGGAGAACGCAACACTAGTTTCTTCCATAAGTCAACCATCCAGCATAGAGCACATAATCGCATCCTCTCCCTCAAAAACGCTGATGGCGATCAAGTTTATAAAAGGGAGCATATAGGATTTGAACTCAACTCTTTTTTCACTTCTCTTCTCAGCGATCCCATTCAAGATAGAACCCGATCCATCAATGAAATTATCGCTGCCATTCCCAACTTAGTTACAAAGGAGCAAAACTCCCTCCTTCTAAGAGAATTCATTGAGCAGGAGATTGAAGAAACAATCTTCAACATGGCCTCGAACAAGGCTCCCAGACCAGACAACTTTACAATCGAATTCTTTAAAGCTTGCTGGCCCATTATTAAGGCTGACCTTCTCAACCTAGTAAGGAAATTTCACAGAACCAAGAAAGTTTTGCCTGCCATCAATGCCACATTCCTCACCTTAATTCCCAAATCAGACCAGGCTGACTCCCCCGACAAGTTTCGTCCCATACCCCTTTGTAATGTCCTTTACAAAATCCTTTCCAAACTGATGGCTAGCAGACTTAAATCTGTCCTCCCCTCAATCATTTCTCAAGAACAAACTGGCTACGTTGAAGGTAGGCAGATCACTGACAGCATAATCCTCACTCAGGAAGTGTTGCATTCTCTCAAAACAAAAAGGACTCCATGTATGCTTATCCAGCTTGACCTTTCAAAGGCCTTTGATAAAATCAACTGGCACTATATGAGAGCAATCCTCTAGGCTTATGGATTTAGTCAGCAATGGAAAAATTGGATAATGGAACTGGTCTCAGGTGCTTTCTTTTCAATGCTACTGAATGGAGGACCCCTTCAACCCTTCATTCCGTCCAGAGGTATAAGGCAAGGAGATCCCCTGTCTTCGTTTCTCTTTGTCATTATGGCAGAAGGGCTAGGAAGATCCTTAGCCAAGGAAAAACAACATAATCAACTCAAAGGCATCAAACCGGTACACCAAGGACACACAGTAACGCATCAACGATTCGTAGATGATACAATGCTCATGGGCGCCCCCATAGTGCAAGAAATTCGAACCATCATATTTTGTGGAAAACATGAGGTCACCTCTAACGATAGAAGAAGTTTTTGATTTTAAAGATCAAATAGAGGATGATGTCATTAGTAATTTCATTAATAAATCACAAACTGCATCTCACTTGCAATGTCACATGATTGAGGCAGCATTCGACAATAAAGAAGAAGAAGATCCTTTTAAAGACATCCATGATCAAGCAATACCTACTACCTTTGTGAATAATACTAAGGTTGTAGAAATTGAACCAGGAAAAACCTTGAACATTAACAAGAATCTCACTGCTGAACAAGAAGAGAAATTGGTCCAATTATTACGAAAATACAAAGCAGCCTTTGGATGGGATTACCCCGATATGAAAGGAATTGACCCAAAATTATGTACTCACCACATTTACATTGAAAAAGACGCAAGACCCATTCGTCAACCTCAAAAGAGACTAAATCCTCACCTTAAGGATGCTATGAAAGATGAATTACAAAAATGATTGGATGTCAATTTTATCTATCCAATATATGATAGCAAGTGGGTCTTCCCATTAGTGGTGGTACCTAAAAAGAATGGAAAGTGGAGGATATGTGTAGATTACCGTGAACTCAATAAAGCAACACAAAAAGACCACTTTCCTCTTCCTTTCATTGACCGGGGATTAGACACATTGGCAGGAAAGAAGTTCTTTTCATTTCTGGATGGCTTCAATGGATACAACCAAATTCAAATTGCCCCTAAAGACCAGGACAAGACTACTTTCACCTGCCCATGGGGTACATTTGCCTACCGAGTCTTACCTTTTGGCCTATGCAACGCTCCTGCTACATTTCAAAGGGAAATTCTCATCATGTTTGCAGACTTAATAAATGAAGGTCTCGAAGTATATATGGATGATTTCACTCCTTATGGGGATGATTTTGAACCTACGTTGCAAAATCTAGAAAAAGTATTGCAAAGATCTATAGACACTAGGCTTTGTTTAAGCAATGAAAAATGTCTTATGATGATGACTGAAGGAGTTATCTTAGGCCATTATATTTCAGCAGAAGGAATTCAAGTAGATCCAGCTAAAATTCAAATACTCTTGTTAATTCCTACACCTACTACACAGACAGAGGTACGTAGCTTTCTTGGATTTTCTAGTTATTATAGAAAATTTATAGAGCATTATTCTCGAATTGCTGCACACCTTTATATGCGCTGACTGGGAACACTAATTTTGTTTGGACAGACAAATGTGACAATGCTTTTAATGATTTGAAGAAGCTCGTTGCAACATCCCCTGTGCTGAGGGGCCCAAATTGGAATTTACCATTCCAAATTTCATCTTACGCCTCAGACACAGCAATTGGAGCAGTACTTGGGCAGGAGGAAGACAAAAAGCCATATGCAATTTACTACATTAGAAAAAAATCTGACCCTGCCGAATTAAACTATACTGTGACTGAGAAAGAATTTTTGGCTGTAGTTCACGCTATAAATAAATTTAGGCATTACATAACTGGGTATCCTGTAGTGCTTTACACAGATCACTCTGCCATTAAGTTTTTAGCAAATAAACCTGTTACGAATGGGAGAGTAACTACATGGCTAATTTTACTGCAGGAATTTGACATCACGATCAAGGATCGACCGGGCAAAGAGAACCTTGTAGCTAACTTTCTGTCCAGGATGCCAAAGCCAACAGATGTAGAACCAGTTGAAGATCACTTCCCGGATGAGCATCTCTTCGTTGTTACCACCAGAACACCATGGTATGCTGATATAGCGAACTATTTGGCAATAGGTTAATTACCCAAACATCTATCCCTTAATGAACGAAAGCAAATAATACATCGTAGCACCCGTTTTTCATGGATAGGAGGTTACTTATTTCATACAGGTGCAGATATGAAAATAAGAAGATGTGTTAGGGACGATGAGGTATATGATATTTTGAAAGCGTACCATGACGGAAAGTGTGGCGGACACTTTGCAGATCGTAGAACAACACATAAAGTCCTACGGACTGGCTATTATTGGTCTAATATCTTTAGAGACGCAAAAAAATTTGTGCAGGCCTGTGATAGCTGTCAAAGGGCTGGTCGACCTGGGCAGACTAATGAAATGCCCTTGAACCCTCAACTAGTGATTGAACCCTTCGAACGTTGGGCCCTTGACTTCGTTGGTCCTATTAGCCCTCCATCGAACCAGAAAACATATATCCTAGTTGCTATTGAATACGTTACTAAATGGGTTGAAGCATAGCCTCTTTCAAAAGCTACAGAGGATTCCGTGATACATTTTCTTTTCCAAATTTTCGTGCGGTATGGCCTCCCACGAGACATAATCACAGATGGGGGACCACAGTTTATAGGTAACAAATTGGCTGAAACATTACAGAATTACCATATTCAGCGTAAAATTACAACTCCCTACCACCCACAGGCCAATGACCAAGTCAAAAGCACGAATAAGGTAATCAAATCTATACTGACAAAAACGGTTGCTTCACATAGGCGAGATTGGGCCTACAGACTACCAGAGGCATTGTGGGCGTACCAAACGACATGGAGACCTACCACAGGACATTCGCCATACCAGTTGGTATTTGGAAAAGAACCCATCTTTCCTATCGAATTTGAAATTCAGACATTACAAACAGCTCAAACGATAGGTCTGAATTTAGATGAAGCACAAGCAAAAATACTGCAGCCACTGAATGAATTGGATGAAATCAAACTCTCTCCTCTTCAGCGCACCGCATTAATCCAGCAATAGAGAGCAAAATGGCATGACGCCCACATTAAACAAAGGATCTTCCACGAAGGAGATTGGGCACTTCTATATGATTCTCGGTTTCAGGATTTCCCTGGAAAACTCCAGACTAGGTGGCTTGGACCCTACAAAATTTAGAAAGTGCATGATAACGACACTCTCACACTAGTCACCATTGACGGATATGGGCATTCCTTTAAGGTTAATGGCCATCGAGTTCGATTATATCGTAAGCCGCTTACCCGTGAATCCTTTTGCCAGCAGTTAAGGGAAGACTCCACCATTGAAATTCTTGCTGAAGGGGAGAATCCCTCTCCCGCGCCAGTTTGATAAATTGGTTTTTCTAATTTTTGTACATAATGCATTCTTTTTTTTCTGTTTTTGAAATTCATTTCCATGTTAATACTTCTTTATTTCGTTTGAATTTAGTTTCTTTAAAAACGAAAAATAATAAAAATTCTGTGTTTTTTTCGTGTTGTTGTTCCTTTCTAACGGAACATCACTTCTGCTGTTCCTTTTGAAAGGAACAGCAGTTTCGCAGAGTGTTTTTGCTGTTCCTTTTAAAAGGAACAGCACCTTCGTAGGATTTTTTTTGCCGTTCCTTTCGAATGGAACAGCAGTTTCGTGCAGTGTTTTTGCTGTTCCTTTCAAATGGAACAGCATGTCCACAGAGCATTTCTTTGCTGTTCCTTTTGAAAGGAACAGCAGTTTTGCAGATTAAAGGAACAACAGTTTCGCAGATTGTCTTTGCTGTTCCTTTTGAAAGGAACAGCAGTTTCGCAGATTATCTTTGTTGTTCCTTTTGAAAGGAACAGCAGTTTCACAGATTAAAGGAACAGCAGTTTCGCAGATTATCTTTGTTGTTCCTTTTGAAAGGAACAGCAGTTTCGCAGATTATCTTTGCTTTTCCTTTTGAAAGGAACAGCAGTTTCACAGATTAAAGGAACAGCAGTTTCGCAGATTATCTTTGATGTTCCTTTTGAAAGGAACAGCAGTTTCGCAGATTAAAGGAACAGCAGTTTCGCAGATTATCTTTGCTGTTCCTTTTAAAGGAACAACACTTTTTGAACGATTGTTTTAAGTTTGTATTTAAAGCACGATTGTTTTAAGTTTTCAATACAAAAATACAAAGAAAAAATAAAGCACTTCCTCAAGTATGTATGAAGGACAATGGTTCCATGGGTTACAAAACAACTCTGTCAAGGTTATGGACACCTGTTGGCAGCAGAGCTCTGTTAATGGTATTGAAGTCATAATTATACAAATCAATAGTTATTTAACCCTCTTTCCTATAATTTTTATTGAATATCAAACGAAATGCATAAAATTCCTTAAGTTCTATCCCCGAACCATCACACATGAAAAATATTATAAATCGGACATATTACTTTAATGTGGTAAATAGCGCAATTACATTAATCTTTTGCTGTCCCTTCACTTCATACTTGAATTATTACAACGCGATTCCCTCATTATTACCGATTTTTCTTATTCATCGATTTCAGTAATTACTTAATTTGATTGAGTTTATCATGATTGCGCCTGTTTTTTCATTGCCGTCCTATTCCTGTTCCACACATCCCACCTTAATCGACGGTCGAGGTCGACCTTTCATTCGTTTGGGGGGCGGAAATATCTGCATGAACATCAGAGAATTAGTAAAACTCTCGGACGAGAGTTTTTCCAACTCTCATACGAGAATTTCTCCAACTCCCATCCGAGAGTTTGCCCGAGAGTTTTGTGACCACAACTCTCGGACGAGAAAATAAAAAACTCTCGTCCGAGAGAATTTTAACTCAGGTTAAACCCGACCAAACTCTCGTCCGAAATATTTAAAATCTCTCGGACGAGAACTTTTAAAACTCTCGGCCGAGAAATTTAGTTGACTTTTTTCTCGGCCGAGAAATTAAAAATTTCTCCCGAATTCTAACCATCCGCCAAAAACTGTTTCCCAACTTCGCGATTTGACCCGCAAAGATTTCTTTGTTTTCCTATATGTGATGTTATGATTTCATGCATTTCAATGCCATGTTAATCCATTGAATGAAGTGATTATATGGTGGTACATAGATGTTGGGGATTGCTAAAATTTTTTTGGTAGCAAGTATGTATCTCCTTCTATTAACTGGATAAATACTTACAGCCATAGATATGTCGGCAAGCTAGAAACCAGACATTGTGTCCAAAATTATCAAAATGTCTCTGCCCACCACGGGAAACCGGAGGAATATCAAGTCTAATGACCCCTAAAACAAGTAGAAGAGCCAAAACTCCAACTTGTAACCAACTAAACCTGCTAAGACTTCGAACTATGTACACTACAGGGCTAAAAGCCCACCGATAGTTTATCATAACAAAAATAAGGGCACTTGATTAGTCTCGGTCCTGGCTCTCCACTCCTAGGTTGTTTGACTCTTGCATTGTCACGACGTCCTCCTCTCCTCCATCCCCGACATCATCCGATGGAGGTGCACAATCAGGTCGTAGAATGTCCAGATATCCTGCAATCATCAAGGTTTCCTGCAGCTTACCAAGACTTTTGTCTAGCCCTTCCCCGATGCTGCAAAGGTTCTCTCCCACCACTTGACCAATTCTCCTCCTCTCGCATATTAGACGGCCCAGGAGGATTCGTTTCACCCAGACCAGTTGCACCTCGACCCTCCCCCCATACTCCTGCCGCAGGGACTTGAACAAGTTTGCCTCCATTTTGGAGATGGTTGAAGCATCCTCGTCGTTGTTCTCGGCGAAGAACATAGCCTCTAAATCCAACCTTTTGCCCCCATTCTCCGGTTGAGACCTGTGTCGCCCCCCTTCTCCGCCTCTAGACGCCTCTCCTCTACCTCTACCTGCTTCGCGCTCCACACGGGGATGAGCCTCAACTAGGCGACCTGCCATTCTCCCCTCCAGGATAGAGCGTCAACAAACCACTACCACTACTGTCTGCGTCACTCCTAAGAACCCTTCCCCTTTCTGCCCGTTCACCCTGGTGCACCAAGCTAAGATGATTCCACCTCGTCCCCTTCGCCTCCTTATAAACCCATCCCAAACCCCCCACTCTACTTTGCATTCTTCCCTACACCTTCTAATGCCAATAAATCCCCACTCGAGCGGACTCGGACAGAGATGGTACCTCCCTCCCTTGAGATCCTGCGTTCCCACCTCTTCCACCTCCGTTTTCTAGTGTTGTGTTTCACTAATCGTTTTCATTGTCCTCCTCTATCATGCCTGCACCCACGTCATCGCCTGCATGCAACTTACGCTTGCCCGACCTCCAGGTGGGTCAACGTGCGTGACACCTCTCCTGCCTCCCATGGGCCTTAGTCACCCGCATCTGTGGTGGATCATTGAATTATGTTGTTTGATTTTGCAAGTTCTAATTATAGCGATCAGAGCTAGGATTGGAGCGTACAAGCCAAGAGAGAAATGAAGCATGACATATTCCAAGTAGGCTTCTTCCTATTGTCTATTCACTTTTTAAGGAAACATTAACTTCTTTGTATTTTTGTTGTTCTAGGCTAGGCCATCTAGTCTAAAGAAGATACTTACGTTCGCAGTTGTAGATTCCCTATAACACTTAGTTATCCCAAATATAAGTATGAATCACTACCTTGGGGGGATTCTTCCTAAGAAATCTTGTAGGGTGGACCTCATTGAATTGCCCATAAACACTATAAATTGAGCTTCATCTATTTCAATAATAAGGATATCAAGTTCATGCGCAAAAGTATTGCCTTGTGGTACACTTTTAGCATGAAATCATTTGGCGCCTTAAGAGCCACCACTGTTCCTAACACATTTGCTCCTCCAGACTGTAGGTCAATGTAAAAAATATAGAGCTTTAGACATCCTTACGGTTGTCAAAGTTAAATATGTCTTCTGTATTTTATTGGAGCTAGTTTTATAATCACGATTCATTTTATATATCATTGATCCTATGATTATCCTGTTATGCAAGTTAATGCAAAAGAATGTGAAATTTTCATATATTGGGTTATACTTGTTATAAAAAGTGCCTTAAACACCATCTTTTCATAGAATTCATTTTTCTCCACTTCCAAAATCCTTTGTTTTTCAACAATTCAATTTTTCATTTATTTCATAAGCTAAAACTTTATTTTTAAAACTTAATAACTATTTTTTATAAATTTATAGTAAATGTTATGTAAGTAAAATTATAATAAAATTTCAATAATATTTGCAATTTTTTAAAATAAAATTTATTTGAAATCAACTTCTTCTTTTTTTAATAATATATATTCTAAATAACTTTTTTATTATAAAAATAAATTTACATTTCCATAAAAATAAAAATATTAAATTGTTAACTTTTTTAATATAGCATTGGTTTATTTTCAATTAATAAAATACACCGTCTTTTCTTGGAATTCTATATTATCTACTTCCAAAATCTTTTGTTTTTCAACCATTTAAAATTTCATTTATTTCATAGGCTACAACATATATTATCTACTTCCAAAATCTATTTTTTATAAATTTATAATAGATGTTATGTAAGTAAAATTATGATAAAATTTCAATAATATATATTTGTAATTTTTAAAAATAAAATTTATTTAAAATCAACTTATTTTTATTTTTTAATAATAAATATTCTAAATAATTTTTTATTATAAAAATAACTTTATATCTCATTAAAAATAAATATATTAAATTTTTAATGTTTTCTAATATATTAATATAGTATTTTTTAATGATAGATATTCTAAATATTTTTTTATTATAAAAATAACTTTATATCTCAATAAAATTAAATATATTAAATTATTAATTTTTTTTAATATATTAATATAGTATTGGTTTATTTTCAAATCATAAAATTATATTAATAAATTTCGAATTAAGTTAATATACTTTAACTGTAATATCACTATTCTTCCACATCTATTCTCCAACATTAATTTAAATTTCTCAAACATATATTAACATGTAAATATAGATTTATAAGATCTTGTCTTAGTTGATAGAAAGTCAAACTTGTCTAGAGATTCAATATGTGGGCTTTGGTAAAGGTCAATTTAAGTTTTTTTCAACGACATGGTTAAGCGACTACCAAGTGGAACCGCACTTACATCAAACACAACTCAACTCTTAAGATTCTTATCAACAAAAAAATTAATTAATTATGACCATCACTAGTTAATTATTGTTAACATTATATATCAAAGTATTGTGAAAAATGTGGAGGTGAAATGACTCAGGAAGTATAAATTGTTAAAAGGAATATTTTTGAAAGGTTATTTTATTATGATTAAGAATATTTTATTTTAATATTTTTTATTTCTTTTTTTAATTTTATTTTTATTAATATGTTTAGATACATTATACATTACTTTGATTAGGAAGTGAATTGAATTTGTGATGAGTGCTATAACAGCCCGTTTGTTTAACCAAGACTCTACAGATTTTTTGTAAGTTTTGTAATACCTTTCATTTTTCTCATTTTTCTCTTTTTTTAGTACTTTTCATTTTTTTTCTTTTTTCTCTCTTTTTTTTTACTCCATCTTCATTAACATGTCCACATACATCACCCAAATACATTACCATGATCGAAAAAAAAAATTGAAACAAAAATTTCATAAGACAAATGTTTTTGGATTTACATCATATAAATAAAAAAATTTACATTATAAATAAATAGAGAACAAATATATATATATTATAATTTTTTTTATTTATTTATTTATTTGGTAAGTTTGGTAGTACTTTTCGTTTTTCACTTTTTTCACTTTTTTTTTTTTTTTTTACACCATTTTCATAACATGTCCACATACATCACTCCTATCAGGGAAAAGAATTGAGCATGTGATAAGTGATATAACAGCCCACCTCATCACCGTTTAACTAAAACCCCACAAACAATATTATAAAAATTTTAAATAATGTTATATATCAATTATTTATAAATCATAAAACAAAATCTAACTATGTATCTCTTAATCCATACTCTCACACAAAATAATTATGCATATGGTTACCCATATCTCATTCTGTGAAAAAAGATTTAAAATATAAACACAAAGAAGGATTGAAAATCGGTTAAAAACAAAAACCAACCTGAACCTCTTTCTATTTTGACTAATTAAATCCCAGCGCTAACATTTTGAAATTCTTAATCGTACCAGGTATTTTATATAAGATTTTATGAGCACTATCTTCTCTCAACTATTTTGGGCAATCTCATTTATCCATGAATATGGAGTGTTCCATATGCTCTTATTAGTGTCAAAATGGTTATAATATTTAGTGAGAATAACATGGTTATAATATTTACTGACAATAACAGTTATGGAGAGTAGATTTATATAGCATTTGCCTCATGTTGAGAATTGTAATATAAAAAATTGAAATATACACTTGTGAATTTTAAGAATTGTAATATAAAAAATTGAAATATACACTTAGTAAATTTTAAATTTCACCTCATTTTTAGGTGTTTTCAAATACCTTAAAAAAGAAATGAAATAGTGTGAGAAAGCGGACAAAAAGACAACGCTATTTAGCGTGTGGAAAAATATTGAATAAAAACAGAACGCCATCTTCAGATATCAAAACAAATGGCAGCGTGAGTCACATATAGCAAACCAAAAAGAGGGCGCAAATATGCACATGAAACTTTCACTACCCCACATGAACAGGAAAAACAACCTACATTCAATGGAAAGGAAGTTCTTTCAAGCATATTCAAGTACACAAAAGGTGCGATGTACACCCGTTCAAAACAGCTCCGGATTTCTTCGCCACATGGATCTACAGCAAACAAAAGCAAAATCCGTTACTCTAAATATTCTTGAAGTTCAGCCTGCGCAAGAAATGCAGGCATTTAGGGTTCAAAATAGCACGAACTTTCCAACGAGACATTTTCCTTCGAAAGGCGCCAAAATATAGAGCTTTAAAACGCTCAAATGCTCAGAATAAATCCATTTGCACAGTAAGAATGCAAAAGCCGTTGGAATATTTGAAAATTCCAGAACAACAAATGGAGAATAAAACTCCCCTCTTCAACACAGAGAAAATATTAAAATTTCATTCATAGAAGACAAAGTTTTCACACTCAAAACAAACTTCTATTTCTTAAAAAAAAAAAATTCAATGCTTCCTCTAACAGAGGGATTCAAAATAGTGACTATTGCTAACAGTGCACACTAAAATAAACTAACTCTCTGTCTTTGTTATAAAGCAACATTGTTGTGTGTTTTAAAATCCGCACTGCTATGCATTCAAAACAAAACAAAAACAATACATTACATAGGCTCTCGGCCTTTTTCTTTTATATGTCGCGCATACAATAAAACCTTACAAATATATTAAAACTTAAACAAATCTATTTAAAATTGTCGGGGGCCCACTTTACAATTCGCGCATGTGCATATAATATATATGTTAAAACATATATATTACATAACTTTTAAACCTTTGCAACGAACCTTTGCATCGCGCGATGAAAATAAACCAAACTCCGTCGGACTTGAAAGAACAATGAACCAAAACACAATGAACCATTTCACATACCAAAACTCTCTCTGCTGACGTATGCATTTGTGCACGCGGTGAAACTTTAAATCACGTTTATAAATTGTTTCGAGTCCGCCCAGGGCTTGCTGACGCAAGCACTATTTGTAACGCGAAAAACCAATATTAAATCCACCCTATAAATGAATCAGGTCCAGACTTAACACATAACACACGACCATCCAAAAGTTCCGATCGTCGATGGTTTAAACGGACGCGATCAAACAAATTTAAATTTGGCCTATGTAATGGATCGAGTCCGGCTTTCACATATGGTAATCGGGCCATATAGTAAAGTGCTCCCGATTGAAAACTTGTAACTGTTCAATAGACTGTCGCGTGGTCTGTGGGACCACCCGCGGACTTCGGCTCAAAGCAGAGGGTGATTATAAAGGGCTGTCGTATAATGTATATAACACCTCCGATTGCGTTGAACGCATCAGACCTCTAACATCAACAAGAAACTTTGACTCTGTGAGGACCACGGGGTTTAGAAATAAAACGCCCGCGTACATATAAAAAAAATATATCTCTGTGTAAGAAATAAAAGTACTCTGTTTTATCAAAACAGAGATTGTCCCTGGAAACACAAAAAGACTCTATTTTTCAAAATAAGCAGGACTGCGCTGATTCAAACAAAATTGAGATTGACTGTTCACTGCATTTAGAAAGCGGCTGGAGGAGAAAAACTGGAGATAAAAAAATGGAAAGCGACTCTGCACAGCCGCTGTTGAAAATAACATTTCAACACTCCTCCTTACTTTCAACTGCTAGGTTATCAGTCATACCCAGGCATTTTCTCAAAAATTCAAAACTCTCATGTCCCAATGGCTTCGTCAAAATGTCTGCAAACTGCTCCTGAGTTCTACAGTGTTCCAAAACAATTTCTCCATTGCTTACCAATTCCATGATGTAATGAAATTTTGTGTCAGTGTGTTTCGTCCTCTTGTGAAACACAGAATTCTTAGATAATGCCATAACTGAGCTATTGTCACAAAAAATCACAATTCCCTTTGCCTAATCTTGACACAAACTTCTTAGCATCCTCCTCATCCAAGTTGCTTGACACGCTGCTGTTGTAGCTGCCACATATTCCGCCTCTGTTGTAGACAATGCTACAATGGGCTGCTTCTTAGAAGCCCATGTAATGGCTCCTGAGCCCATGTGAAAAACATAACCGGAAGTTCTCTTCCGATCATCTACACTTCCAGCCCAATCACTGTCAGTGTATCCAACTAAATCTGAACATTCTGAAGCAGTATACAAAATGTCATACCTTTTGGTTCCTTTAACATACCTCAGAATTCTCTTCGTTGCCTGCCAATGTGCATCCTTTGGTTTCTCCATGAATCTGGAAATCAAACTAACAACATGCATTATGTCGGGTCTAGTTGCAGTCAAATACATGAGGCTGCCAACTATGTTCTTGTACAAACTAGGATCGAAATCCTTGTTGCTGTCCTCTCTGCTGAGTTTTAATCCCATCACTGTGGGAGTGATTGTTGCTTTGCTCTCCTTCATATTAAATCTTTCAAGCACTTCATTAACATATTTTGCTTGTGAGATAAAAATCTCATTTTCATCTTGTTCTACTTATATTCCTAAAAAGTATTTCAACAAACCCATGTCAGTGATTTCAAATTCTTCTTTCATGACTGTTTTAAAATTTTCAATAAGGTAATCATCATTACCTGTGAAAATAACATCATCAACATATAAAACCACAATCAACATTTTACCATCTTTTTCTTTGATGTAGAGGGTGGGTTCTCCCTCACACTTCTCAAATCAATTTTCCAGTAGATAGGAGTCTATTCTATTGTACCACGCTCTTGGTGCTTGCTTTAGCCCATAAAGATCTTTTTTCAATTTGCACACTTTGTGCTCTTGGCCTTTCTTTTCATAGCCGAGAGGTTGTTCAATGTAAACCTCTTCCATTAACACTCCATTTAGGAATGTTGACTTCATGTCCATTTGGTAAAATTTCCACTTGTTTTGTGCTGCTATGGACAGCACTGCTCTCACGGTTTCCATTCTAGCAACCGGTGCGAAATTTTCCTCATAGTCTATCCCATGCTTCTACTTATACCCTTTGACATCAAGTCTTGCCTTGTGTCTCTCTATTTTGCCTTCGACATTACTCTTGGTCTTGTAGACCCATTTAACTCCAATGACATCTTTACCTTTTGGGAGTTCAACTAAATCCCAAGTCTTGTTTCTTTCTATGGCATTGATCTCCTCATCCATAACTTCTATCCATTTCTTATCCTTAATAGCTTCTTCGAAATTAATAGGGTCATCAACATGACAATATAAAGCAAACAAAGAATTGATACCTTCATTTGCTACCTCTTGTTCATAAATTTCATTCAAATTTCTGAACTTCTTACCTCTTTCATTTGGCGTACAAATGCTTGAAGAAGCACTTGAATTTCCTCCTTGTGGTGTGCTTGGAGAAGCACTTTCATTTCTCATCAAGGGTGCGCCTTGCTGCCCTTGTGTTGGTGCTGTTGTTTGAGGATGTATTTCAGCCAACTCATCATCATTTTCATCATCAGATAAACAGTGTTTAACATTCATTGTTTTCTCTATGCTTCCATCCCAAGCTTCCTCCTCAATGAACTGAACATCTCTGCTCACAATAAACTTCTTGGTGGATGGGTTGTATAACCTGTAAGCCTTGGATTCCTCACTGTATCCAATGAAAATACATTTCTCCCCCTTGCTATCCAACTTCTTCCTTAGCTGATCCGGTATGTGTGCATAAGCCACACATCCAAAAACCTTCATATGTGTGACACCTTGCTTTGTGCCACTCCATGCCTCTTCCGGCACTTTGTTCATAACTACTTTTGTAGGGCACCTATTCAAAATGTACGCTGCACAATGTATAACTTTAGCCCAATAATCATTAGGCAAATGCTTTGCCTTTAACATACTCCTTACCATGTCCATTATGGTTCTATTCTTCCTTTCGGCTACTCCATTTTGCTGCGGAGTATATCTAGTTGTAAACTGCTTATGAATACCATTTTCTCTACAAAAATGTAGAAAATATTTAGAGATATACTCACCTCCTCTATCAGTCCTTAGGACTTTGATATGCAACCCACTTTGGTTTTCCACAAGTGCTTTGAAATTGCAAAATCTTTCAAACACTTCACTTTTGTTTTTCAAAAAGTAAACCCAAGTTTTTCTAGTAAAATCATCAATAAATGTTAACATGTAATGGCTGCTAGCAAGTGATGGAGTTTGCATCGGTCCACACAAATCTGAGTGGACAATCTCTAAGAGTGCTTTTGCCCTTATGCTTTTCCCGGAAGGAAAACTTTCTCTGTGTTGTTTCCCCAGGATACAACCTTCACAAAGGCTGTCTGGTTTCTCTATCAATGGTAAACCTCTTACCATTCCTTTTCTGTTCAACAAATTAAGACCTCCAAAGTTGAGATGTCCAAATCTCAAGTGCCACAACCAATTGTCATCTTTTGGTTCACTTTGGAAAGCCTCTTGTGTCACTGCTGCTATCTCTTCTTCATTTTTCAAATCTGCTCTCATTCTGAAAGGAAACATCCTATTCCTTGTTATCTTCACTTCAGCAGATTGAATACATTATTTTCTAGGTGGTTTATCCATTATGGTAAAAACACCATCCTTAGAGAAAACATTATACCCCTTTTGAAAAAGTTGTCCAATACTTAAGAGGTTACACTTCATTCCTGGAACATGATAGACATCTGCTATGGATTTCTTTGCACCTTTCCTTGTTAAAACATTTACATCTCCCTTTCCCATAACAGAAACTTTACTATCAGTCCCTAGTGTGACTTGTGACTTCACACTCTCATCTAACATTGAAAACATTGCTATGTTTCCTGTCATATGGTTACTACAACCGGAGTCTAGAAACCATAAGTCTTCATTCTTTTCTTCAGCCATATTACAAGTTAAAAACAATTTGTCTTGGCTAAAATTTTCCCTAGTAAAATTTGCATTTGTTCTATTTCCCATATCATGCTGCTTCTTTCTACATTCATTAGCATAATGTCCATATTTTTTACAATAGTGACATTAGACATTGGATTTATCATACCTTTGTCCTTGAGTATTCTGCTGACCACTTTGTTGGCTACTGCCTTGGCCTTGATGCTGATTTGGATTGTTGCCCCTTCCTTGAGCATTTGCTGGACTGTTTCTTCCACCTCTGTTTTGGCTTCTGCCTCTTCCTCTTTTTTTTCCTCTGCCTTGCCCTTTTCCTCTTCCGAAAGACATATGGGTCTTAAAGGCATGTTCCAGGGATGAGTTTTCACTCCTACCCAATCTCTGCTCATAGGTCATCAGTGATGCATGCAGTTCATCCATTGAAAAATTCGTGAGATCCTTAGTCTCCTCTATGGTGGTGACAATCACTTAGAATCTTGAGGGCAGACTCCTCAAGAGTTTTTCCACAATCCTCTTGTCTTCAAGAGTCTCTCCATGAGACCTTATCTGTGTGACCATTCCAATCACATGAGTGAAGAATGAGTCAATAGTATCTGACTCTTTCATACAGAGAGTCTCAAAGTCTCTCCTCAGCAACTGAATTTTTGTTGTCTTCACTTTTTCCATGCCTTGATAGGCTATCTTGAGAGTTGTCCATGCTTCTTTGGATCTCTTGGTTGCTGTTATCCTAGGAAACACACTCTCATGCACTGCTTGATACAAAAAGTAGAGAGCTCTTGAATCCTTCTTCTTATTGCTCTTCAACAGTTCCTTCTCTGCCTGAGTTAAATCATCAAACCCATTTTCATCTGCTGACTCTTCAAATCCATCCTCAACAAGTTCCCATAAATCTTGGGAAGCAAATAATGCTCTCATAGTTATTGACCAGTAGTCATAATTTTTCCCATTAAATTGTGGGAGATGGGTATTTCCAATACCCATGCTAGTGCTGGCTCTAGCCATTTTTCACTCTTAACTATGCTTTAAAAACACTTGACTGTGTATTTAAAATAACTGACTGTTCTGCAACAGTAACACAATAAACTGTATAGAGAAATACCTTGAATTATTTTTGGCTGAGTCTTCACACTGCTGGAGAAGCTTCTGCAACAAAGAACTCCTTTCCTTCAGCTTCTTTGACCTTCAAAGAGCCTGGACTGGCTCTGATACCATGTTAGAATATTTGAAAATTCCAAAACAACAAATGGAGAATAAAACTCCCCTCTTCAACACAGAGAAAATATTAAAATTTCACTCACAGGAGACAAAGTTTTCACACTCAAAACAAACTTCTATTCCTTAAAAAAAAATTGTTACAATGCTTCCTCTAACAGAGGGATTCAAAATAGTGTCTACTGCTAACACAGTGCACACTAAAATAAACTAACTCTCTGTCTCTGTTATAAAACAACACTGCTTTGTGTTTTAAAATCCGCACTACTGTGCATTCAAAACAAAATAGAAACAATACATTACATAGACTCTCGTCCTTTTTATTTTATATGCCGCGCATACAATAAAACCTTGCAACTATATTAAAACTTAAACAAATCTGTTTAAAACTGTCGGGGGCCCACTTTACAATTCGTGCATGTGCATATAATATATATGTTAAAACATATATATTACATAACTTTTAAGCCTTTGCAACGAACCTTTGCATCGCGCGATGAAAATAAACCAAACTCCGCCAGACTTGAAAGAACAATGAACCATTTCGCGTACCAAAACTCTCCCTGCTGACGTATGCATTTGTGTGCGCGATGAAACTTTAAATCGCGCTTATAAACTGTTTCGGGGTCGCCTAGGGCTTGCTAACACAAGTGCTATTTGTAATGCGAAAAACCAATATTAAATCCGCCCTATAAATGAATCGGGTCTAGACTTAACACATAACACACGACCATCCAAAAGTTCCAATCGCCGATGGTTTAAACGGACGCGATCAAACAAATTTAAATCCGGCCTATGTAATGGATCGGGTCCGGCTTTCACATATGGTAATTAGGCCATATAGTAAAGTGCTCCCGATTGAAAACTTGCAACTATTCAATAGACTGCTGCGTGGTCTGTGGGACCACCCGCGGACTTCGGCTCAAAGCGGAGGGCGATTATAAAGGGCTGTTGTATAATGTATATAACACCTCTGATTGCATTGAACACATCGGACCTCCAACATCAACAAGACACTTTGACTCTGTGGGGACCACGGGGTTTAGAAATAAAACGCCCATGTACATATAAAAACAAAATATCTATGTGTAAGAAATAAAAGTACTATGTTTTACCAAAACAGAGACTATCCCTGGAAACACAAAAAGACTTTGTTTTTCAAAATAAACAGGACTGCGCCGATTCAAAAAAAATTGAGATTGACTGTTCACTGCATTTAGAAAGCGGCTGGAGGAGAAAAACTGGAGATAAAAAAATGGAAAGAGGCTCTGCACAGCCACTGTTGAAAGTAACATTTCAACAAAAGCTTGCACCTCTCGTGGCTCAAACTTGCAAAAACCACACCAACACGCTTCCAGCAATGAAATACACGATCTCAGCACCTCATCGGCCTTCCAAAGAAAATTACAGGCCACAAAAACACATACTGATACCTCTAAAGCTACATTAAGAAAAAAATTTGCAGGCCACAAAAACACAGACTGATACCTTCTAAAGCTACAGTAAGAAAAAAAATTGCAGGCCACAAAAACACAGACTGATACCTCTAAAGCTACATTAAGAAAAAAAAAATTACAGACCACAAAAACACAGACCGATACCTCTAAATCTACGTTAAGAAAAGAAAAGAAAAGAAAGCCAGAAACAAGAGCCTTGCCCTCTTCTTCACAGGCGACGGAGTAACCAAACCGTTGCCGCGCAGTCGCTCCTTATATTTAACACGAAAGCATCTGAAATCGCATCCCCAAAGAGTACCCAAACCCTTGCCTCGTGTTCGCTCCTTATCTTCAACCAGCAAGCATCCGAAATTGCACCCTGACGGAGCCAAAACTTTGTCGCTCTGTGTTTCCTTATCTTTAATACTCAAGCATCCGAAAAACCAGCCCATTTTTGCTCCTCAAAAGTGAATCTTTAAAGTTTGAAAGTTTTAAACCTTCAAACACAAGCTCTCTAGAAAAGCCTTTCCTCGAAAGTGAATCTTTAAACCTTTTAGCACAAGCTCTCCAGAAAAGCCTTTCCTCGAAAGTGAATCTTTAAACCTTTTAAGCACAAGCTCTCCAGAAAAGCCTTTTCTTCGTCCTCTGGCAATAAAATGAAGCCAATCCTCCCCTTTAGCTATAGAGCAATGCCATCTCCTGCAAGCACCATACCAAACACGACTAGTAACAACAAGAATCCAATACATGAGTGTTTGACAAAAATATAAAACCTCGCAAAAATTAAAAAACTGGGTCTGAAGTAAGTATTCACGGTCACGTATGAGTCCAAGCCGCCGTAAGTGGCTCCATGGGCGATAAATTTACGCAGATCTATGATGCAATAAATGTTTTCTAGGTGTCCCGCACTGTGTCACTCGTGCGATGGACGGGTTCCAGTCAGAAAACAGTAAAAACACTGAATGTCGAAGATCCTCGTTGCCTCCACTCGAACAATAAGACGGGGAGAATATTACACACACGGGAATAGTAGTCCTGCCAGTGAATTTCAATTCTCCTTTGCGTGTTTGAGCGAACAAACCATATTCATTGCAAAGGTCATGCAGATGTCAGAAACACCTCATAATCCTTTATTCTTTTCACCCAAATTTCAATATCCAGAGTTGGTGATAGGAATTTGTTTTTGTTATTTCTATATCTTATTTATAGAATTTGCTTTTATGGTTTGTATTTATAGATAAAATTTCCAAGAATTAAATATAAATCTTTTATTTGCAAATCAATTCTAAACATCAAAAATTATTTCTCTAGTTTTTTTAAGAGTTACCAAGTTGTGACTCAATTTTATAAGTCTTTTCTGGTCTTTTCCAGGTTATTACTTAGTGACCAATGACATAGAAAATCTGTGGAATACTCTATAACTATCATTTGCACTGAGAGGTGTAAAGTAACGCCAAAGAGTGGGAAATGTAAAAAACAATAATTAAGTGAAATATATGGAAATTTTAGTTTCTATATATCTTTTATAGAATGTAATAAGAGGTTAAATTTAAAAATAAAGTTACACTAACATAAAGTAACACTAACATAATTTTCCGAGAATAATGGCACACTAATGATGGTATCCGTCCTCTTCCTACTGCCTTCTCATCCTATGCTTTACTATATGACATTTGAGAAGTGGAGAAAGTACCAAGGTGGGATAAGAATCAACAAATGACAAATATGAAGAGAGAAAATGAGGGAAAAGAAACCCTTTGCATTCAAGAAGCATACGAAATGGATTCATGAACTCCCTCATACCTTGGATCAAATAAAAAATTCATAGAACTTCTTGCCAATAATGAGAAATAAAATAAATTTGGTGGAAAAAAAAAAACTTGAGAAAGAGATGCTCATTTGAATATAACACTAGGCTCACAAGCATCTCTTGCCAAATTTGGCTACTATATTTGAAATTCCATTGAAATTAAGAGATCTTTTTTCATTGTGTAAAGACAATTTATCAAGCAATGCTTAAGTCATTTCATAAGTTAAAATAAAATAAGAAGCTCATAAAAGTAATACTCTTTTAGCAACCAATTTTCCCTTAAGACTAGGTGAGAATTTAAGAAATCTAAACCCCCTCAAATTTGTATTAAGTTATATAAGTATGACTGCAACCCATAATTGTTATTAATACACCTATAACAATTACTATAACAAACTCTCAACACAAAAACAACTAATAATGTTGACCACATTATTTTATGGTTCTTATAATATGCTTATTATTAGAACAATTTAGATCTCAAATTTTCTTTCCCTTTTTTTAATAAAACCTTAACAACATTATCTTATTCATAATAATGATGATGAGAAGAGTGATCCTTGATTCTTATTTTTTTAATTTTTTTCATCATAATTTTAAAACAAAATATTAATATTAAATCAACTTTGTTTTAAAATGTTTCCCTTGATTCTTATTTTTTTAATTTTTTTCATCATAATTTTAAAACAAAATATTAATATTAAATCAACTTTGTTTTAAAATGTTTCCCTAAATTTAGTTTTTAGTTATTATTTGTAAAATTGTATCTTGCTTAATTTCTCTATTATACTTCATGTTTTTTTAATTATTAGTTGGTGAAGCAAACATCAAAGTTAACTTATGTGAAGCGCGGATTGCTATAGAACTTTGTGTTTATCTTCTCAGACAAGGATACGCCAAGAGTGACATTACAATTCTGATAATGTATAAGGGCCAGATGAATGAAATTCAAGGAGACTTGAACAATCATTTTTTTAATAGGAATAGGCAAACTGAGAATGAGAAGGTAAATGATAGCCCTCCAGCTACTTTTCAAGTTTGTTCCGTGAATAAACTATCAGGGGGAAGAATGCAACATTATCATATTATCTCTGGTTAGAAGCAATAAAAAGTGGGTATTTGGAGGGTCCAGCGGAAATATTGGTTTTCTCAAGGTAGCAAACAGGGTTTATGTGGCACTGTCGAGAGCCAAGATTGGGTTGTACATTCTTTGCAATGCGGAGCTTGTAGGCTCTAAAAGTAATTTGTGGGATTCAATTATTTAGAAATTAAATAGTTCCCATTCCATTGAGTCAGCACTAACACTGGCCTGCCAAAACAATCCACAAAAAGAAACCAAAGTCTCTGTAAGCGAATATATTTCAGGCGAGTGGAGGGTGGAAGGTGCAGCAGACCTTGCGAATATTAGTTAAAATGTGGGCATGCTTGTCCAATTTTCCTCCTTGCCAGGTGCTCGTATCCGAGATTATTCCTGGATGTGGCCACCGTATAACTCTTCCTTGCTCCATTCTCCTTGATGGAGCCATCTGCAACGAACCGTGTCATGTTTAACTTAGTTGCGATCATCCATGTAAACTAAAATGTGGAAGACCTTGTGGACCCTGTAATTTAAAGGTCTTCGTGAGCTAGCATACATCATATCATCACTACAAGGAAAATGCAGGCAATCAGAGTTTATGTTTACCGGGCTGAAAATATGAGTTGATCTTGGGCGGATAAAAATTATAATAACTACATGGGAGGGATGCTCTGCCAAAACAAAATAGGTTCACAATTTCAGACTCCACGTTGTTGTTCACATAAATAATCCGAAATATAGCCGAGAGGCGGATGGCTTCCTAGTTCGTGGAGAAAACAAAGATAGCAATGCGCATGGAAGGATGATGAATCCCATGGCCTACTTGAAGTCGCATTCCAAGTGGATAGGGTGATGAAGGTTCCTTCCACTTACGTAATACTGGGTAATCTGTATTTACAAAAAAACTTGTCGTATTTTATCAAATCGCTGGAATTTCATGATTTTCAGGACAAATTTGCAGGTTGATTAGACCACTATCAAAATATGGAAAAAATAGAAAAAAACTCTGGCATAAAAAAAAAAAACTCACATAAGTCATTTCTCCATACTCGTTCTAGAAGCAAGAACACTTCTACACACATTTATTATTGGAAAAACAACTCCCAAAGCTAGGTGTGAGAGCTCATTTTCTCAAGGATTCTCACCTAGGAATATATATATATAAGTGTTATGGTTATATTAATTTGAATTCTAATTTTTAATTATATTTGGATTTATTTAATTCACATTTATTTGTTTTATGATATTTTAATTTACTTATAGTAATGAGGATTTTTGCTTATTCTTGTGAAAAATATAAAATCCATGTATTCATTGTGCTACTTTGATATTTGTTTTTTCAATCATATATATATATATATATATATATATATATATATATATATATATATATATATATATATATATATATATTAATTTTCTTATAATAGTGATGATTTTTTCTTATTCTTGTGAAAAATATTCTCAAACAACTCCAATTATTGTTTTTCCTTCTCAATCTTGATTCTAGTTTCTTTTTAAAATCTATGTATTCACTATGCTACTTTGATATTTGTTTTCTCAATCATACTTTAATATATATTCTCTTGGTTATCAATAATAATTCCATAAGTCTTTTCTTTTGTAAACTTAAAATTTTGATAATTAATATTACAAATTTAAAATTTTATTAATATTTTAAAAATTAAAACAAAAGTAACAAAATCCAAAATTCAATATTAAACTAAATCAAACAAATTATTTTTAAAATTGGAGGTCCTGTCTTCATCCCCCACATCCACAAGCTTTTCAACCAAGTGATCAAGCAAGGGTTCCCTAAACCTTGGACTCAGAGCCTCATTATCCCTATTTTTAAAAGTGGGGATATAAATAACCCCTCTAATTATCAGACAATTATGATCAGCCCTCTCTTAGCCAAGTTATATGGTATTATTTTGGAAATTAAGTTGAGCATTTGGCTTGAAAGTGAAGGTAAGCGAGCTAAAGGCCAAGCGGATTTTAGAAGGCAACACTCAACAATGGACCACCTCGTTACACTTCGGATCATTGTGGAGGAATGCCGCAATGATAAATCCAATCGCTTATGTTGCTTTGTGGACTTTAGAAAGGCTTTCGATACGGTTTCTAGAAACAACCTATGGAATAGATTAGAAGAGCTAAATGTTCCTTTCGAGCTAAGAGCGGCCACTATAAGGTTATACAAGAACGTAATTGCCCCCTGTCCCCTACCCTATTCGGCATTTACATCGACAAGCTAGAAGGTTGTTTAGAGGAAGCAGGATGTGCTGGCACGATTTTAGCTGGGATAGTCATCATCCTTCTTCTCTATCTTGACGATATTTTCTTCATGAAGGTGCCCATCGATCTTGATAAGCAACTTAGACTTCTTAAGGATTTACGCTCTACCATAGGAATATGCAGTAACTAACAAAACAAAGTTATGATTATCAAATCCAAGAAGGACACTTAGGCTAATTTTATGTATGACAATAGTAACTTGGAGGAAGTGTCTTCTTACAAGTACCTAGGAATTGATATTCATCACAAGCTCAACTGGAACTATAGCATTCAGAAAAAGATAAATGGGGGGTGGAAAACTTATTTTTGTCTTGAAAATAATTGTAAAACGGCAAACCTCGTAATGTGGGATAGAAAGAAGTTCCTGCTTGAAACTTTAGTCACTCCTGTTATCTTATATGGATGTGAGGTTTGGGATTGCAGCATCTCTAGAGAATCCTAGAGAAATATTGAGCAAATCCAAAAGAGTTTTATAACTTATAACCTTAAAATTAAAAGCAATACACCCTATCCTATTATCCTTATAGAAGTGGGTCTTTCCCCTATTGAGAGCCTAGCTATGACTAGGCTTCTGTTGTACAAGCACAAACTCAATAGCATAGGATACCATAGACTTCCTAAGATAGCTTTAAATTCCAGCCAAAACCACCTAAGGCTTAAACGAGGTTGGTATAAAGAAACCAGGGCCTGGTTAAACCATTGGGAGATCGACGAGAATGTTGCATTGCAAAACATTAATAACATTAAAAAAATTGTTACTTCTAAGTTCAAAGAAAAAATGTGGTGTGAGAAAGATCTAGCAGCTAAAAGAATATTAAGATATAAGGAGGTCATCAACCCCACCCTAGAAGATCAATAGTATCTCTCTGTTTTAACTGGCTCAAAGAAGAAAATTAACATAGCCAAGATTAGAACGAACTCTCATGAGCTCCATAGTGAAACAGGTCAATGGATAGTTCCTAAAACACCATGGATGGAAAGGATCTGCCATCTCTGTGAGAATATGAACATCGAGGATGAAAATCACCTCCTCTTAGAGTGCCCCGAGTACAACCACATTAGAGCTCAATTTCATAATCTTTGTTACAATATTGACCTTCCTAGCCTTTTAAGATGTCAAAATTATAGTGAGCTCGGGAGGCTTCTCTCCAAGATTTTTGAGCATAGGAATAAAATCTTAAATCAAACTAAATAACTCTTTTCTTTAGGTCCGATAGACCAAAGATTGGTCTAAGTGGACGTTTACCAACATCATCATCATCATCATCAATATATTTTTTTATTTAATGTTTATTCTAATAAATAATTTATGTGATAAATGTTTATTCTAATTAATTTGTAAGTTTAGTAATATATTTTTTTTATTTGATGTTTATTTTAATCAATTTATTTGATAAATTTTTTTTCTAAATAATTATGTTTCTATAAATTAATCATATACTTTATTAGGAATTTGGCTTCTGTGATCCATATCTTAGTAGTTGTTTTGTTGTTTTTTTCTTTTTCCTCTAGTTGTTCTTTCTTCTTTTGCTCCTGATTCCTCTCTCCCGTTTCTTTTATCTTATTATTTTAATTTTTATTAATATGATTTTTATTATTAGTATTATCCTTATGATTTAATTTGAAAATTACCTATTTAGTAATATTAAATTAATTAATTAATTAATTATTTTTATTTTTATTATTATTATTATTCTTATCTATTTATTTTATTTTCTATTTTATTTTATTTTTTTAATTTTTTTAAGAAGATATAATTTAAAGTTTTAAAATAATAATAATATTAAATTATTTTTAAAAAATTATTGATATTAAATTATATAAAAGTATTAATATTAAATTATATTCAAATATAATTAAATTAAAATATTTTAGAGTTAAAATTAAAAATTAATAAAATATGACAAAATTTTATTCAATTTCTTATTCTAGTCAAACTAGCTGTTTTTTCAACGGCTAGTTGGAGCTGTCCTTATCTATTTAAAAAGGTTTCTTAATCAGATATCTCATCTTGTCCTGATGATGAATCACATTGGCTTATCTATTTAAATAGGTTTCTTAATCACATATCTCATCTTGCCCTAATGATGAACCACATTGGCTGGTTTGAAACGCATCGACAAAAGTTTCTTACATGTGATTTTCACCGAAAATTTCTTATACACAAATCATATACTTTGTTAAGAGTATCCAAAAAAATATGATAAGACTCTAAAATTTAATGTATGCTTAGATTGATTGTATACATTATTAAGAGTACCCAAGAAAATAGCGTTGCTACAGAAACTTTGATGCAAATACATAATTGAATATTCAACTAGAGATTGTTGCGGTTAAATTTAAGGTGCACAATCAAACCACAAGATCACTTTTAAAAGGTTTAAAGGTGCTTCAATTTCTGTTTTTTCTCAAAGCCTCTCAAGTATAATTACACCTTTTCTTTTTATTTTCACAAGTATAATCACACCAATTAAAAAAAAATCATCTACTTTTTTCACGATCTGATCATGCTGCTAGTAGGTGCCCATGAGGTCAGTTTTTTAAAGGAACTTTCGATCTTTAGTTCACATACATAAATAAAAACTAAAATTTAATTTCGAAAATAGGTCGGGTGTGCATTTATTTCTACAAGCTTCTATGTGGCTTTGGCGATTGCAGCTTCCAAACCAGCTATATTGCAAAGATCATAGTTGGATAACAGCCCTATACAAAATCCAAAACTAAACATTTTCCTTGCCAAAATATTTCCCTTCAAATACAGACCGAACTTCGTACCTCCGAAATTTTCAGATATAATTACTAATACACAACACACATTTGCGAGTCGGACATGGAAAATTTTAGGGGCTAATATTCGCGGGTGGTCTAATTTTCCATGTTTTTCCCAAAAAAAAGATTCGCCAATTTCCATTTTTTATAAAAATGATTTGCCCAAATTTTACAATATAAAATTATTTTAACTTAAAAATCACCAACATTATATAGAGAGCATATAGAAAATCATTATAAATTTGAATAATTTTACAAATATATCAATAAACATTTTATAGTTTGCATATTAGGGACTAGTGAGATTCGCCAATGTTTTAAATTTCAAAATAATTTCCCATCCTTAAAATTTTCCCTATTTGCAACCTTCAAAACTTCAAAATATCAACTAATTAGGTTATGCAATTCATTCATTCTCCAGATCTTAATTCTTATGTGGGCTCTGGTAATCAACGCATATAATTAAAACCCCATTCGGTATCTAGGTCAACAACAAGGGAGGACGCACTTCTTTCCTTCCATCAATCCCTTGGGCTTCGATTCGCAACGTGTGGGAAAACGCTCACAAATGTGAGCCAGCGATTGAAGATTGCATTTAATAATGGTGCCCACGAATAGGTAAGTATCAATGGGGCTATTCCCCTTCGGCATGTCAACCACATACGACTCAATCACCAGTGTCTCGTCCTTCCTCTCCACGTTGCGGACCTCATGAAAGTAACGACTCGGGCACCAATCCTGTAAGGGTTTCGTGTTTGTGGTGACAAGATTAGGTGGGAAATTTGTTATTGTTAGCAATGGTTTTGGAGGCTAAGATTGAATCTGTTCAAAAAAATCTAGGGACCTGAAGATTTATCGAATACGAATGCAATTTGTGTGACTCTCGGTTTTGAACTTGGGATGATGAAGGGTGATTGGCTGGGGCTGTGGTGGTGTATGTGGGTTTGTTTTTGCCTTTCTTTCCCGGTCGATGGATGCTCAAGTGATGGTTGAAATGGTGAAGACTTTGAAGGTACGAAAGGTCTTCCAAATTTTAGTTTAAATGGATGACCGCAACTAAGTTTAACATGCCATGATTCGTTGCAGATGGCTCCCTTAACAGCAGTGGAGAAAAGAACAGTTATATGGTGGCCACATCCAAGAATAATCTTGGACATGGGCACCTGGCAAGGAGGACAATCTATGGGAAAATGACAGATTTTGGTGCATTGATGATCACATGTAGCCTCGAATTTATGTGGACAAGGCTTGGGGTAGACGATGGAGTCATGGTCAGATGGATGGAACCTCCTTGGATGAGCATGGCCACATTTTAACTGATATTTGCAAGGTCTGCTACACCCTCCATCCTCCACTCGCCTGAAATCTTCGATTACAGAGACTTTGGTTTCTGTTTGTGGATGGTTTTGGCATGCGAGTGTTAATATCAGCCCAATGGAATTGGAACTATTTAATTTCTGAATAATGGAGTCCCACAACTTACTTTTAGAGCCTAGAAGCTCCGCATTGCGAAGAATGTACAACTCAATCTTGGCTTCGACAGTTCCACGCAGACCCTCCAATTCCCAACTTGTTATTGCTTCTAACCAGAGATAATATGATAATGTAGCATTCTTCCCCCCGATAGTTGTCCATGGAAAAAACTCGAGGAGTAGCTGGAGGGGTATCATTTACCTTCTCATTCTCAATTTTCCTATTCCTATTAAAACACTGATTGTTCAGGTCTCCTTGAATCTCATTCATCTGCCTCTTATACATTGTCAGAATTGTAATGTCACTGTTGTTGTATCCTTGTCTAAGAAGATAAACAAAAAGTTCCACAATGATCTGCACTTCACTTACGTTAACTTTGATGTTTACTTCACTGACCTGTGATTCCATGGCTTTGTGATCCAAGAAAAACACATCATTACGCCGAAAGGCGTTCCCTTTGCTGGCTTTAGCTGAATGTACTGTTCGCTGGAGCCAATGAGAGGGCTTTCTCATCGTCCTTCCAGCCACTAAAAATTTGCCATTTGCCGGCTGCTCCTCTTACCAGCGCACAGAGCAGCAGCACACACTTTCAATTTACCTCGTTCTTTCACGATTTACTACCTTAGAGTTGCACCTCGCTGTTTCAGGGTTTACCAGCTCACAGTTCTCCAGCTCGCACGATTTACCATCTCAGAGTTGCACCCGTCACGAATGCTCTGTGGAACGCGAGGTCCAGCATATTCGAATGGCTGCTGGATTCGTCTGCGAATGCGCCCCCACAAAGCCAATTGCTATCCAAAATTGCGCCTCTCCACAATCCTCCGAGCATTCATCAATGGCTTCTAGCAAATCCCATGATAAAACTATCCCTGTAGTTTCTACATTTACCTCGCCATTCAAGGAATCCCCACCGATAGACGCAGGGACATCCCTCCGCAAGCCTCTTAGCATGTGGCCAGGCATGTATCACTCACCCGTCACTGCCACCGAGCCCGAGGCCAGGCCGACTCTGACTCTGCCCCTGGTCCCCGCCCCTGCTCCCGCACCCCCACTAGGGCAGGCACAACTTGTCAAGCCCGGAATCGAAATGAGTCCTCGAAAACCCGCTTTCAAGTTGCATGAAAGGCGTCAGAATTTGAGAAATCTGCAGATAGGTTTGGGGATCAATCCTCTCTGCCTCAATCTGAACGGAAGGATATCTCCTAGGGCGGTGCCGCCACCTAAAATCCTGTCGCCCAGCATGCTCGATCTCCCATCACTCGTGCTCAGCCCAGTGACGCCTCTCGGCTCCGACCCCTTTGATTGCCCCTCCAATTCGACGTCGTGCAATGAATCTTCGATTTCACAGGAGGAGAGGGCCATTGCGGAGAAGGGATTCTATTTGCATCCCTCACCTCTTCAAATGCCAAGGGAAAGGGAGACGGACCTGTTGCCCCTGTTTCCGCTGCACTCTCCCAGAGGCTCCAGCTCTTTGCTCTGAGTCTTCCTGCCCTAAGTGTTGGGAATCTCACCATTGATCTGTTTTCATTTTTTGGTTTAGGTTTTCTTAGGCACAGGTGAAACGCGCGAGGAAGTCCCATTTTGTTCCGGAACGCACTGCGTTGTCCCATTTTGTTCCGCCGCAGGACAACGTTGCAGCTTTTGAAGTCGACATTCTTCCTTCTGTTAGCAAGCATGAAGCGTCCTGGGCGAAAGGCGGCCGAAGAAGGCCAGAAAAAGGGTCACTATCATCTCCTTAACTGGTCATCGTCTTTATTTTTCTTGATTTTCCAGATGGCAATGATTGGTCTGGTCTGTCAAGGCTGTGGAACACATGCGTTTGTATTTGCTACTTCTTTGCTTTTGAATGGGGATAATGCTCTGGCATTGCAGGGCTGGGTTTTGTTTTTTCTGAGTCTGTTTATGGCTTATGAATGGATGTGTTTATGCATTGAAATTTCAGGAAAAAGATGGGTTTACTGTAGCATATGAACGGGATGTATCCACGCATTGAAATTGTATATGTGCAGGTCCTATCCTTTTGGAGGATTATCACCTAGTGGAGAAGATTGCACAATTTGATAGGGAACGTGTGCCGGAGAGAGTTGTTCATGCTAGAGGAGCTAGTGCGAAGGGTTTTTTTGAGGTGACCCATGACATTTCTCATCTTACTTGCGCCGATTTCCTTCGGGCCCCCGGCGTACAAACCCCACTGATCGTGCGTTTCTCAACTGTTATCCATGAGCGTGGGAGTCCTGAAACCCTTCGAGATCCTCGCGGGTTCGCTGTGAAATTCTACACCAGAGAGGTGAGTTTTGGATCTGATTTAGATGGCATCCTTCTTCTAGGTTCTTGGCATTTCTTAGGTTTGGTAGGTATGTCGGTTGATTTATATAAAACATTGAATGCCTGTTGTAATCGTAAAATGTTTGTGGACAAATAATAATCTAAGAAAGAATCAGGGCAATTAATTAAAGAAAATTTTAATGGCACAGTAAATTTTGGATAAGTGTTGATGATTTTTACAAATATTTTAGGGGATGTTTGCAGAAATCTGCATGCTCTGTTTTGGAAAGTTTACTAAGGGAGACTGTAGGGCATTATTACAACGAGTTGGATGTAGTTTTTAGAGGGAGACTTTTGTTTTTGTTCCGTATAATTCATTTTTTTTTTTAATTTTGTGGGAATCAAGTGTTTGCAAAAGATTATAGTTAATTGATAAATAACCAATTTGTAATTTTGGGACATTTGTATTGAGAAGCTAGATGATTTTTTCTTTGCTTTTACAAATTTTGATACTTATATTACTATAAGGGATGCAACTGTCATCTTTTTTAAGTAAGCTAAGTGTATGAAATATTGCTTTTACTTCTAGTTTTTCAGAATCTTTCGTCGGGGCAGTAGGCTTTAGAGCTCAAATTTGAAAATTTGGCCATTTTGTTTAGCCTGTATTTGCGCAATATCTTTAAACGTTCTGGTGCATCTCTCTTGACGAAAAAAGTAGAGAATTGACCATCCTGACTACTTGCCAGACACTTTAGCCAGATTTTGGCAATACCCTGGGTTCCCAACAAGGGAAATGTGCCAGTCGACGACCTTCTATTTATCTTTAGACCTCCTTGGCAAAAGGTGCCTCCATTAAAAAACATGGCCAACAGTCTTCTGGATTTCTGCAATAGCTACAATTTCGGTCTTCTAATACTCGTTTTATGTAGCTTCCCTGTAGTTGGGACTCAGGAGTGCCATTTACAAGTAAAAGCAGGTAAAAGCAGGTAAGGGGAACCCTGGTATGTAGGTAGTACCTTGTTAACCTGTAAAGAGGCCTTGTATCCGTCTTTAGACCTCCTTGGTAAAAGGTGCCTCCATAAAGAAAATGTGGCCAACGTCGTCTGGATTGATGCAATAGAATTTCGGTCTTTCAATACTGGTTTTAACTTTTATGAATCCTCTCTTTAGTTGGGAGCCCCATTTGCAGAATAAAGCAGGTACGGGGAACCCTGGTATCTAGGTAGTACCCTGCTATAAGTGACATTTATGTTTTTGACCATGAGGTTGCATCTTCTATTAAACCCTGTTTGAGAAGAATGTTTATGGATCATTTTCTTTTTGAAGTTTCTTGTCTTGTATGTTGCAATAGGCATTTGTGTTTTATGATCAAATTTGTTGGATTATTCGGGTAAATGTTTGACTATTTTTGAAATTTCTTTCAAAGGATTATTCTGTAATTGATGCAACCGCAATATTTTAGCATATAGCTCATGGGATTTTCATTCCTCTTGCAGGGGAACTTCGATCTTGTTGGAAATAATTTTCCTGTATTCTTTGTTCGAGATGGTATGAAGTTTCCAGACATGGTTCATGCATTGAAACCAAATCCCAAAAGTCACATTCAAGAAGACTGGAGGATTCTAGATTTCTTCTCTCACCACCCAGAGAGTTTGCATATGTTTTCCTTTCTCTTTGATGATCTTGGAATCCCATTAAACTACAGGCATATGGATGGGTCTGGTGTCCACACCTTCACCCTTGTTAACTAGGCTGGGAGGAAAACCTATGTGAAGTTTCATTGGAGACCTACTTGTGGAGTTAAGTGTCTATTGGATGATGAAGCTATTGTAGTTGGTGGGACAAACCACAGTCATGCAACCAAGGATCTCTATGATTCTATAGCAACAGGCAACTATCCTGAATGGAAACTTTTTATCCAGACAATGGATCCTCGGGATGAGGATAAATATGACTTTGATCCTTTAGATGTTACCAAAACTTGGCCCGAGGATCTCTTTCCTCTTCAACCTGTAGGACGCATGGTCTTGAACAAGAATATTGACAATTTCTTTGCTGAAAACGAGCAGCTTGCATTTTGTCCTGCTATTGTTGTTCCTGGTGTCTATTACACGCAGATAAGCTACTCCAAACAAGGGTATTCTCATACGCAGATACACAGAGGCATCGGCTTAGACCCAACTATTTGATGCTGCCAGCCAATGCACCCAAGTGTGCACATCACAATAATCATCACGAGGGATTCATGAATTTCATGCACAGGGATGAAGAGGCTGGAAAATATTTTTTTTTATCTTTTTTTTTTTTTCAATACCTCTCCTTGTATGACTTGGACATATAGACAATATAGTCAATGTTCATGGAGAGATTTGGTTTTTACAAAACAATTGTTGGAATTACAGGTCAACTACTTTCCATCAAGGTTCGATCCAGTTCGTCATGCTGAGAGATTTCCCATTCCTTCCCATACTCATACTGGCAAGCGGGAGAAGGTAAGATCTCACCATTTCTCCAGATTCTGGTGATAGATCTGAGATTTTTACAATATTATGATACAATGACAGTTCGTTATTGCAGTATGTACTTGGCGGAGTAGCGTTTTTCTTGATAATTTTTATTTTTGAAAAAAATGTTTGTACTATTTTAGTTTGAAACTCAAAATAATCTGTTTTTGGAGACTTAATTTTCATGCTTTTTGTTTTATTCTATAGTTCTCTTTGCGATTATGATGATACTGATTTAGATTATTGCTGTTTTTTCTTGGATTTGGATATATGGTCATGGTTGAAATTTGGATTTGGATTTGGATTTAGATTATTGATGTTTTTTCATGGATTTGGGTATTTGGGTATTTTTTGGTTGAAATTGGCAGTGTGTGATAGAGAAGGAGAATAATTTCAAACAACCTGGAGAGCGATATCGTTCATTTGCACCAGATAGGTAGGTTGGCTTGATTTCTAGCAGTCAATTCATTGTTTTTGCTATATGGACAGAAATTACAGTGATGATTTTAAATTGCAGGCAAGAACGTTTTGTGAAGCGATGGGTGGCAGCTTTGTCAGATCCTAGGGTCACCCATGAAATTTGCAGTATTTGGATATCTTACTGGACACAGGTTTTCCATTCAGACTTTCTATATTTCGTTTGAGCTACTATGATTGTGATCCTTTTTATACATCCGTTGGAATAACCTATTATTGATATTAATTATTAATCACATGGATTGGTGCAGTGTGACAAATCATTGGGTCAGAAGATTGCAGCTCGCCTTAACATGAAAGCAAATATGTAAGAAGTTCGAACTGCAGCATGCAATGTGGGATACGGCATTTTATAATAGGACGCTGCTGCTTGTTAATCTCTCTACATATACGAGGGGCAGGAGAAAAGGGGACTTTTCTCTCTGAAGATAAAACTGCTTTTAGTTTAGTACATAGTGCTAGTGGTTCATAAAATTGAAATTACAGCTGATGATTTATCCGTGATTGGACATCTATTAGGTCCAGGGGATAGATACATAGTTATAAACTTTGACAGGTCTATTGTCTATGATTTTTTGGTATCATAAATGATCGAATTGAATAAATTTTGCTGAGAAATGTTTATGAAAGAATATCAGTTATCAACCTCTATTTAACAGGTAAACAAATAATCTTGGATCATAGCTCCGGCAAAAAGATATTCTTTGACCAGAGCTCTTGGGAAACTACAGGTGATATTGGTGTAGACGTGTACCTTTTATTGTCATTTGGTTTTATGCCTTATCTCGATTCTCGAAGGTCAAAAGCTGTGTTCGAATATGAATGGGTGGGTGAGCCTTAGGGAAGTCGAGCGTCAAAATAAAGACTGATAATAGTACCTATTGCTGAAGGAAACATTCTCAGCCTCGTTTGTCTTGTTTTTTCCTCTGCATGGTGCAGATACCGTGATATTCAACCTTACTGACACCTTATTGGTATTAGATTACAGTCCTAATTCCATACTCAGGATTGGATTACCGAAAGAGGCATACAAATGGACAAAAAAACCTAGCACAAAATCCTCCCCCGGACAGGGAGTTGCCGCCTCTTGGCCAACATTTTTTCAGTATCACAAAGGCTTCATGTGATACTTCCCATAAACCGATTTCTGTTTTAATTTCACTTATGCCCAATGAAGCTTCCCTCACTTTACCTTTCCATTTGACAGGTGGTCTTCTTCTCCTATCCTGATACTTGCAGTTGTGTGAATTTCTATTTTATATCAAACATCCAAGTTCCACTATCGTATTTGTTCACTGTGCATGAGTTGTGTTATTTTCATGGCCTTTTCATAGGGTTGTATGGTTTCACTTGCACCATCAGCACATTTCTATCATACCATTCTTCTAGATTGGAGAGATTTAGTGATGTGTTTTAATGGTAGTTAATCATGAAACTATATTGTTTGAACATGGAAAGCTTCAGTGACGTGATTGTTTTCATGGGCACCTGATCATGAAAAGACATTGGACATTGTTGGATCTTAGAGAAATCGTTCAATATTTGTTTCTAGTCGATATTACCATGAACTAAGAACATACCATGGTACACATAATTGCCAATCCTCAACTTTATCCGGTGGGGAAATAGTGAGATAGATGTTACCATCTTGAGATGGATAGTACTAAATAAGATTCATATCATAAGATTCATATCATAATGTGTATTGTATTTTCATTGTCTTGTGATCAAGGCCATTTTCCCACATATGATCAAGGAAATGTTTTCTGAATTTTGAAAATGTTGCAATTTCTTATATTAAGATGATTTTTCTAATATATGAATAGCGAAATGCGTATTTATTTTAATATTTAAGTGGGTATTTTAAATATTTTTTTAATTCATTAATAAGGAAATGTGTTTTGAATTTTTCACTGAAATCTCAGTTAGATTGTTTTTTTTTTTTTTTTTTGGGAGGTTTTAAATTTTTTTTTTTTAATTCATAAATAAGAAATGTGTATTTTGAATTTTTCATTTTGTGTGATTAGAATAGTTTAAGGTTTTGAATATATATATATATATATCTATATATATATATATATATATATATATATATATATATATATAACAATTTAATTTTTTGGAAGTTATTTCTAAGATTTTTTTCTTATTTTAATTTTTTTTTATTATAACATTTTGGAAGTTATTTTTAAGATTTTTTTCTTATTTTAATTTCTTTTACTAGTAAAAAAAATTAATTTGCTCAAGCTATCTCAATTATTACAATTAACTTGAATTGTGTTAAGTTTATTATTAGCCCAATAATATCAATTAACCACAGTTATCCTAATTTGACCATTTATCCTCAATTATCTCAATTTTCCAATTAGTCTAATTGGTTGCAATCAGCTCAATCCAATAAATATGATATTCCTAGTTAGGTCATTTTCTCTAATTATATGATTGGACCATTTAACTCTTCAGTACGCTTCCCTTAGCGCAGTTCTCTTCACCCGTTTTCTGCACAAAATGGGTAACCCAACGAACTGTGTTGAAGTCTCGCTGTAGTCCTCCCCTATGCTGGTCTTTAACATGAATTGTATTCCATTCTGGCTTTAAAACCCTCCAACATACATTCAACGTACAACTCAACGCTAGTTCCCATTTCCGTCTCAATCCTTCTCTTCGGCTTCAGGAATTCGAGCACACCCAAGGTTCGACCTGAAGAGATTTGCACTATAACAAAATTACAATACAACTGCCCCTCCTTTTAAGTGGGGATTTAGCAAACCCTGGAATTTACCATCTCCTCATATCCACTGAAACTTCTGATTCATTAGAGAAGCTTATCGTGAAAGACATTCATCGCACCTTGCCCTCCCAAAAATTATTTCACCTGATAGACGAGCCCGAACAGAGATCTCTGCACAATTTGTTAAAGGCCTACTTTGTGTATGACAGGGATGTGGGGTATACACAGGGGATGAATTTCATAGCAGGCATGATTCTGGTTCACATGAATGAGGAGGAAGAGGTGCTTTGGGTAATGGCGGCTCTGCTCAAGGGTGTTGTGATTATGTCAATGCGACGTTCATATTTGGAAGGCCTGTCTCTGTTACACCAATATCTATTTGAGTTTGAAGTTCTTGTGAATGAAGAGCTGCCTGAGCTGGGTAGGCATTTTCAGAACCAAATGCTCACGCCCTGCATGTATGCTAGCGGGTGGTTTATGATGGAGAGTTTCATAAACTCTTAGATCAGACTGTCCATATTAGTTTTGGATTAGACTATCTATTTTTCTTTTGATGATGAATTATGTAGGGTGATTTTAGATGGATAAACCTAATAATTTAGTTTTCATAATAAATTATATTGGATGGTTTTAACCTCAATAATTTTGAATGTCGTTTTTATTGAAACTTTCTTGAAATAATATGAATCACATAGCCTTCAATTCAAAAATCTATTTTCCACACTCAAGGGTTTGCATTGTACTTTTACATGGGAGGTTTGAAATTGAAATTGCAGGGTATACCGTCATTTGTAGAATCAATCACCAAACAACGCTCTATAGACTTACTGTGCTTCTACAATTGCAGTAACAGATATGGGGCCGTCGGGGTGCTTGCCAGTTATAATAGCAAAGAATTCTTATTCTGACCTTGCCAAACCATTTGTAGAATTGAGTCTAGCTACTTTGCTTCAAGCCCTGATACAACTATGCTATTTTTTCTTATTAATGCTTCAAATGGTAATTGGAAATATGCCTTCTGAAATTTGTGGAGTCAGTTGGTTTCACTTGTTAAGGGTTTCGTTTGTCAAAATTTTATTACTTGCATCTTACATTCATGTAATGCACGAGTAATGATCCTTGATAAGGTTTTTTTTCTGAACCAACTTGGGGTGTCAAATTTGTATTTGTGTATTCTAACCAACCAGCTGCCATTTCTTACTTTCTTGTTGATTCTTACTATGCATGCAATGGTCCCTACCCATCATTACCATTGAAATTTGAATGTTTTTACTGTACATTCCATTGCTATGTTACCAGAGACGGCATGATAGTGAATCTGGTTGATTTCAATCCCTAGAGGCCATTTATTCTTCCTCCTATGTTCTCCTGGGAAAAGTTGGAGAAGAATTAACTCAAAATCTACATGTTTTGCCCCCCTTACATCATTGGGAGGTCTCCTTTTGGCGTTCCTTTGCACCTCCCAGTGCAATTGCTAGTTTATAATTCCTTTGATGTTTCCATACTTGGTGACGATTAGATGGTCCTGCAAGGAAGGATAGAGATCAAATATTAATCTTCAAATTGAAGGCTTCATTCTTCTTTGGCCTCTTAAGGTGATGTGTTCGATCCCTCCGCTTATCAATCACTCAAACAAAGAGATCTTCAATTTGTGTTTGGTGGCTAAGTCATATTCTGCAACAAAAGGACGCAACTGAATGTGATCGCCAAGGAGAATGAGATGTTAGGTGAAGGACCCAATGCATAGAAAAACATGAGCCTCCAGAACCTCGAAAGCTTCTTCTATGAAAACTATTTCTGCTCTCAACGCCTGGAGAACATAAAAAAATTTCGCTGCCCCAATGGTTGTCATTCCCACAACTTTTGCTTGTCTTAGAATTTGGAGGCATAGCTTACGATCAAGCTGAAGTAACCCATCAGACTTCTTTGTATATCTCGGACAAGCAAGAATTTCGAGGACGGTGGAATGGCTAGGACGGTGGTTCATAAATATCGCTTAAACTCACCCAAAATTTTCTCTGCACATGTCAACATATAATTGGTTAGAAGGGTGATAAGAAAGCTTTATAATTGGGTGGAATGAACAATGTTTGTCCACTCAATCATATAAAAAAAACACCTCCTATATAATTTATAACACATTGATATTGCATTAACTATTAATTAATACACACGTAGATTGACAAAAACTAAATTGCTATACAATGATTAGATTATAAAACACAAATAATTTATTTTTAAAACATATTAATATTATTTATTTAAAATTGAATTGGTTAAAATTGGATTGGTTAGTTTCATTTTTTTTTATTATGCAATGATTATGACTTACAACCATCGTCAATTTTCTAACACGGCACTAAAACTACAAATGTGTCACCGCTTTGAATTCACACATTAAATTTGAGGAACACCTCATACCATCTATCTATCTGTTGCGAATACACAAGGAAAGACGAATTAAAATTATCCTCTTATCATATCACATCAAATTGTTGGGTTTGTTTCTTAAAAATAAAATGAAATGTTTTTCATAATTAAAGTTCTAATTTCTATTTTTAACTCATCAAGCCAATTTCGTTTTGTTTGTTTTAAAAAAAATAAATAGAATAATATTTAATATATTTATGAATAAAATATTAATTTTCATTCCCAAACACATCAATTTTTATTTATTTATTTCTGAAAAATATAATAAAATAATATCAAATCTAATATGTCCAAAAAAAATATTAATTTTTACTCTTAAATACATTAATTTGGTTATTAATTTTTACTTTCAAATCCATTAATTTGGTTTGATTTGAATTAGTATACATTCTCAACATTTAGAAACAAAAAAATATATTTTTGTTTCGTTTAGTCTATATATTTTGTCTTTTCCTTCAATTTTATGTTTGTTAGGTAAACATGACTCGGGGTAGAGTCAATGTTGACTAGGGTAAATAGTAGTGGTTTTGGGGCACATGGTATTGTGCACCCATGGTTTTTCGACTCATGGTATTGCATGTAATGGAGCCTATAAAAGGCTGGGAATACTTCATTGTAATGCAAGGTCTGGAGGTGAGCGATGAAGGCTCACTTGGCCGGATTGGCCAAGGTTTTGGCCAATGGTTAATGAAATTTCATTAGGATGGGTTTTTCCCAGGATTTGAGGTTTTCCCAGTTAAACATCTGTGTTTATATTTATGATTTGTTTCTAGCCTCTTTATATTTATTTGTCTCAGTAAAATTTGGCTCTGATACCAGTGGTTAGGAAATTTACGCTTCTGTTGCCAAGGATTTTATTGGCTTGTGAATAGAGATACGATCTATTGTATTGATGCAGATCAGGATCTCAAACTAAAGGACGAGATCGATACACAACCCACTGGAGGAGTTCTCTCATGAAAGTAACGTGGCCGAGATAGTCGAATTTTCGCGAGACAGACATGAAATCCAAAAGAGAAAATCGCAGCCACAGCCAAAAGCGCTTGGTCCCGGCAGTTCTTCTACGACCTATTTTTCTGTGAAGGAAAAAAAAAGGAAAGCCCGCGGAAGTAGTTGAAGCTGATGCCTCGATTGTATCTCCTCCAGATCGGTGGAATGGAGGCGAGGCACAAGGTGACGCGCTTTCTTTGCTTGCTTATCTCCACTGTAGTAAAGATAAGGATTTGAAAATAGATTCAAAAAGTTTGGATAGAAATTCTGGTGCTAGCGATGATAAGGACGATGTTAGGATTGAAGATAAAGGCAAAAGGTCAATGAAAGGGAAGGGGCCTGATACAGGTTCTTGTAGCACTAAGCCGTCCATGATTGATACTCCCGATTTACTTCAAGCGTATCCAAATGTGAAGAGTGGTAGGATTAAGGGGAGCAGGAGGAGAGAAACACAAGAGTCTATACTTAATAGGGAAACTCCTCGAGATTGGCGGAGTCACCGCTATTGGAAAAGGCGATTTCTGATGCTTTGAACACTACTGGGAAATTGGTGTCGGTAAGGTCTGGAACGAAGGGGAGATGGGACAAAGGCTTGCCTAAAAAGGAATTGAAGGAACCTGATGAAGGGGCATTGGGCCGTGATGTGGAATGGAACTCAGATCGAGAGAAGAAAGTTCGCAACTCGAAGCCTGAAAAGGCAACCGGTTCCTTGGCTGTGCCTCTCAAGAATTTTGAAGGCAATAGGAAACAGGTATAGGAGAAGGATGGTTTTTCGGAAGAGATGCTTTTAAAGCAAGAACAGAAACATCCAGAGTGGCAATTACAAGATGACCTCTGCAATATTGAACTTGAGAAGGAACTTGAAAATCGCATACATCGACGAAGAGATGAATCTGGTGAGAGGGATAGGTGGCGGGATGATGATAGAGATGGAGAATGAAAACGCTTTTACAGAAATGAACAACATGGAAAATGGGCTAGGGTATATCCATGAAAGATGAAAGCATAAGGAGAGAATATGTGCTAGAATAGCAAGCCATTAGCTGCGAGAGAAAAGCGTTTGACAGAATGTGTCAATCAAATGTTTTGAAAAACATCAAAATGAGAGAGGATATTTGCAGGTGAATTAATTAAAATTGATGAATCATGTATCTCAAGAGAATTCCTAGAGGACTGGCAGTTACAGAGGCTAGTGACCCATGTAATTCGGTAGATGGATTCTTTTTATATGGACATTGATTTCATATGTATAAAGAGCAACAATGAAACAAAAAAAATATTATTATGGAGTTAATTTTATTACATGTAAATGGGCATACTGCTGTAAGACCTAGTATGGCATGCGTATCCCTAGGTAATCACTGGTAAAGTCTAGGTTAGACCTAGGTGATAGGGGGATGTCAAGTTAACAATTACTCTAGGTAAAAATTTGAGGGGGGAAGAGCTAGAGTGAGCGAAGTTGTCTCATTTAGCAAGTTTGGCTGGATTTAGTCAATAATCCCCAAGTCAAGTTTAAGGGGGTAATTGTTAGGTAAACATGACTTAGGGTAGAGTCAATGTTGACTAGGGTAAATAGTAGTGGTTTTGGGGCACATGGTATTGTGCACCCATGGTTTTTCGACCCATGGTATTGCATGTGATGGAGCCTATAAAAGCCTGGGAATACTTCATTATAATGCAAGGCCTGGAGGTGAGCAGTGAAGGCTCACTTGGCCGGATTGGCCAGGGTTTTGGCCAATGGTTAATGAAATTTCATTAGTATGGGTTTTTCCTCGAATTTGGGGTTTTCACTGTTAAACATCTATGTTTATGTTTATGATTTGTTTCTGGCCTCTTTATATTTATTTCTCTCAGTAAAATTGTTTATTATTCTTGCGGTGAATTTCCTAACAATGTTAAGGGTTCTTAGTTATAAAAATGTTTTTCCTAATTTAATAATATAAATTATTATTTTTAAATTTAATAATGGTAATTAATTCAATTTAAATTTAAATATAAAATAATTATATTTTAAATGTATATTAACTATATAATATATATTTTATAAAAGTTTTAAAATTATTCTATTTTACATTTATCTAATCAATATTCAAAAATTTATTATATATTTATCAAATTTTAAGATTATTCTATTTAAACTAAGTTGTAGGTAAAAGTGAAAGCATGTTTTTTTAATGATCACCATTCCAAGTGCAATCGTTTTCCTTGAATAATACGGATGAGTAAATATGCATTCACAAATAGTAACTATTAATAATTGTCCAATTACTAAATTAATAATTAAGTTGTGATAAATTTTCCCATTTATATATAAAAATTATAACATTATAACTTATAAAATAAATTCTAAACTTATACAAATAAACTATAAATATATTATTCTCAATTATAATAAAAAGCAAACAATATTAATAATATTAGATCTAAGACTTTTGCGATTCATAATGTAGATAAAAGAACTTTCGGATTAATCACATCATTAGGATGTGATTAGGATGTGATTAATCCGAAAGTTATTTTATCTATAATATTAATAATAAACAACTAATAAATAACCATTATTTCTTGCTTATTCTATTTTTAATCACCATTTTTTATTTTTTCCTTTTTAATCATTATTTTCTACTTCATTGGTATAGTTATTGGAGTTCTAAAAACTATATGTTCTCTATATTAGAAAATAATAATAAATGGCCCTCTCAAAGCATCTATTTTGAATGGTCATTTGTAGGCATTTTAATTTGGGAAATTCCTTGTAAGATGTGTTATTATTTTTTTATAATTTTTTTTAATTTTATAAATATTACAGTTAAACATATTTTTTTGTATAATTTATTAGTATAGTTATTAAAGTTTGGTAAATTAATCAATGTTTTTAAATATAGTTTATTATTATTCAATAAATTTAATTAATATTTTTTTAATTTGAATTATATATATATATATATATATATGATGTTGATTAACGTTCACTAAGACCAATGTGGTTTATCGGGTCTCAAGAAAAGAAAAAGAATATAATTCTGATTCTTCAAAATCTTGTTTCTATGATCAAAAAGAAGAGAAAGTAGCACTCCAAAATTGATATAGTTGAGTTGACTTAATAATTCAAGAATACTGGAAGTGTGGCAGATGTTAGGGAATGGAGAGCGGATGTCAATAAGAGTCAGGCAGTTTAAAAGGTTTAGTGTTTTTCAACTTCCACCCTCTTAGTATCGCAAAACCTCACATATTTTATCGTCCCAGGGAGTCTTGGGAGTAGATCACCGCCTGGTTTCACTTCGAAACTCATAAAAATTAGTTCTTATCCTAACGATGTTCATTTTTTTCTTAGTGCTAGTCAACACAGAGAGATAATTCTGGTTATCAAGGGTGGGATTGATCACCTCCTCATAGTATCTAAGCTTCCTTTTACCCTCCAGCTCCTTAGCATCCCACAATGTTTCCTTAAAATTGGAGGTAATAGTATCTTTGACACTATCCTTTCTTCCCATGATGATCTCTTCCTTAATCCACCAATGATTGAGCCAAGACTGGGCATCCTTATGCCACCCGCTCTTGAGGAGAAGGTGTGGGTTTTGACGAAAGTTAGAAGCAATCTTTGGGAGCCTCTTAGATTCCATGTTGTAAAGTTTCTTCTTGTACATCAGATATCTAAACATAGTCGTAATTTCAATGGGGGACAGGCCAGCTTCGATCAAGAGGATAGGATAGGGAGTGTTTCCCTTCATTTTGAGATTGTAGGTTATGAATTTCTTTTGAATCATCTCAATATTTCTCAATGACTCACTCAATATACTGCAACCCCAAACTTCAAATTGGTACAAGACAACAGAGGTGGCAAGAGTCTCAAAGAGGATCCTTTTTTTACTCCAAATGAAAAGATCAGTCGACTTACAATTGTTTTCAAGCTCATAATAAGCTTTCCAACCTCCAATAATCATTTTCTCAATGCTACAATTCTAGTTGATCTCGTGAGAAAATTCAATACCCAAATATTTATAAGAAGACACATGCTCTAAGCAATGGTTATCATAGACGAAACTACCATGGGTGAAATTTTTGGATTTAATGATCATGACATTATTCTCGACGGTATTAACTGTCATACCCATCTTTGAGGAGTAGACATAAAGAGTCTTAAGTACTAGGCCATCATGGACTTTTGCAAGAAGAACAATATCATCAACATAAAGGAGAAGTAATGATTATACCAGCAAGATTTCCCTTGCAACCTGCAATTTCCAGACACTCCTCTAGCTTATCGATGTAGATGCCAAAAAGGGTAGGGGATAGGGGACACCCTTGATTAACCCCGATATTGCATTTAATATATTTAGACCACCCTTCGTTGGTATTAATCTTGGCAATGACGGTCTCGTAGAGGCGGATTAATTAAATAATTTTTATTTTAATAATTATTATTAATTTTATTGAGTGGAGAAGTGTTTTACCTCTCATTATAAAATCTGGAATAGCATTATTAAATGAATTTGAACATTTAAATATTTACTCAATATATGAAAAATATTATAATGTCAAATAATAATAATAATAATAATAAAACAAAATGTTTCTTCAATTAAAAAATAATAATAATAAAAATGATAAATTGCTTCAATTCAATTTGTTATATTACAATCTTGTTCTTATTAATAAAACTAAAAAATCATAATATACATCACATTAAAATAACAATAATTCATATTTTTAACCATAATATAAAAAAATATGTTATTAATAAATGTATAAAAAAATTAATAATTTAATTAGTATGTGTGTGTGTGTGTGTGTGTGTGTGTGTGTGTGTGTGTGCACGACCGCATATATAGAAGTTGTGTGAATTATGTATAAGAAAAATTTCCGTATAAGTGTAGCTTTCATGCGATCAATGTTGTTGCCCACCCAATATGAATGTGTGAACCCAATGAGATCCAAAGAACAATTTGTTGCATAATGAATCCCGTAGGTGATTGTCCCCTAGACATATGAAGGATGCACTTTACAGCTTTTGAGTGTAACTCATGTGGCTCCTGCAAAATATTGTTCATGCACCTTCTCCAAGCCCATGTAGCTCAGACACCATGTAAAATTGTTAGAGCACAAATGCGGATCTAGCTGAAGAAAAATTGCACAAACTTGCAAGAATTTAAAAGGAAAAATTGAATTGAGAATGAATTTGATTACCCAATATTAGTTTGAGAGTCAATACATAAAGAAACTAAGTTAAGCTTAGTTGTACATGCAATAATTATGGATAATTAAATTTAACCGAAGCTAAGCATGCTTTATGTTTTGTTAATGTGCACATACACCACATGTAAGCACTAGAGTTAATTAACTAAAGCCAAGTGTACACCACATGTAAGAACTCGAGTTAACTAGCTAAAGCCAAGTGCACATCACATGCAATAACTAGAGTTGAACTGAAGCTAATTAAGGATAACTAGGTGCATGTACATCAACATATTTCCTACTCCACCTCATAGGACCTCTCTAATTCCTCCCCAAATATGATAAGATTTTGTCTCCCCTAATTGATCTTACCCAATGATCAGGCTTTGCATATTTCGAATTCTGCAGTTGTTGGTGTGCCTATAACACCAATGTAAGAAAAAACATATATCTGTCAAAATCTAAACATTCCTCATATTCGGTGATGCTCTCCATCTGTTGAAATTTGCAACAAGAAATAGTGAAATTGGCAACCAAAAAGGACAAAAAATGCACCCATAAGGTCATGGAATCTTTATGCACCAGGAATGTGGAATTTTGATGCACCAGAATTTTGGTTGTGGAATGTGAAGCATCTAATTTATTTTTCCCTTAAATAAATTCGAAAATAAATTGTAATTTCATCTCATAACAACTTGTATAATTTAACTAAGTCAAGGTGACTAAGTTAGCTCAAGAAATTCGAGTTGAGGGTCTAATATGAGGCATGTAGAGGGATTCTAATATTTTTGGGGTCCAATTTCAGTTGATGCATCAATGGGGTGTAGGTGTGAATTAGTTAACTCAATTAATTGAGTTAAAATCGGTTTAATTAGTTCTAACTGAGTGATGACCTAGTGAGAGGTCCAGTGAATTAAATTATATTTAATTCACAATGAGTGATCAATCAGATAATTTATAATTCACTATTAATAGCTACATGCATGTCAATTTTGAGGAAGACCCAATTGAGACAGAGGTTAAAGGGAACATAACTATTAGTTGTATTTATATAAAATTTCACATGTGCAATTATAGAGTCATTGGGATGCCATGATGCATTGCACAATCAAGGAAGGCTATTTATCCTATTTAATAGAGAGCTAATTCCCTAGGAATTTCATGAGTAAGGAAGGCTGATAATTGGCTAAGTACTAGACTGATTTTTCCTAGATAAGTGTGAGAGAGTTGGCAGAGTGCTGGAGAATCTGATGAGAGATTAAGCATTGTATTGTTTCATGTTTCCTTGACTTAATACACAATATATATAGCAGTGTTTTGAGTAGTTTCTTTTCCCAAGAACATCTTGTGTTGTGTGATTGATTTACTTCTTTCTCTTACTTGCATGTGATTAAGCGATCATGTTTTGTATTCCCCAAATATTGTAGAAGGATTCATTGTCTTGTTTTAGTACATCACAAGATCGAATTGAATATCTTTGGTTAGGTTTTCTACAACATCGTGTTTTGTAGCTACAATGTCCAATATTATGCAAACTAAGTGCTCAAAGGCCACAAAATCTCATTAATAAGGTTGCACTGAAATTTGTCAAAAGAATTCTCTACTCAGTATATGGAGATCTTACACATAATTTTATCTTATCTTCTCTGCATCCTATATCATTACACGTCGAGACAATGAATCTTAGCAAAACAATGTCATGAGTATCTTTTGGATGTGGAGGTCTAAAATCTAGATTTGGGTCTTTTGTGGATGCACAATCTTCACCTCCTTTGCTAAGTGTGTTGGCTCATAGAGTTTGAAACTATTGACGTTCACTACATAATTTATACCAAATGAGCTTGTAAATCAAGGCAGAAGGCTTTCGGTCCAAATTTTTGCAGAACCATTTAAGTTACACAATGAATCGAGTTGAGCATGTGATGTTGTTGATGTCTTAACAACCATTTCTTAAAATCTTTAATTCTTCTGAAATGAAAAAAAAAATTTATCTTAAAGGACTGACTGAAATTCAAAACCTCAATTTCAAAGGCCTTGATTTGTTGATCAAAAGTAAAATCACCTAAAAAAATCTCGTGGAGAAACTTCATTTGATTATAAAACCAAGAAATCCAATCACAAAAGAAAATAAATATATAACTTCCAAGAAACAAAACAAACATAAAACTTAAAGAAATCTATACAACAATCATTTCTGGTTAAATAGAATAATATTAAATTGCCATAAAATACCCCAATCAAATTTGGAGATGACAAATAATGGGAAAGGAATATTTCGTCAAAATTGTGGAAAAGTCGCCATATTTAAAATTGCATATGTAAAAACAGAATAAATTTGGCTAATATTCATTTCTTGTTAAATAGAATAATATTAAATTGTCATAAAAGACCCCAGTCAAATTTTGAGATTACATCAATTTTTTTAAACCAAATTTCTTTTTCTAAGGACCATTCTTAATATTAAAGAAAGAATTGATGATCAAAGAAACACAGGATTCCTTGTCAAGAGTGGGAAAGCATCCTATTGGGAATTAGACGAGACTTGCACCACAAATAATTCTTTTACGTGATAAAATATTTACGGTCAAGATTCAAAATATTTTTTCTGATCGAATTACGAAAATATTGAACAAATTATTTCAATTTCTCATCATATTTTCTTTTTTTATCTGGATCAACAAAGCTCTGTGAATCTCATGGCAACTTTAAACAACAAACTCTTCTCCCTTCATTCCAACCATGCAGTGTAGCTCCTACGAAGAGTGTTTGCATTATGGATTTTCCTAATTTGCCTCTATACCTCCCTTTTAAATTCATCGGTGGAAGTGCTGCCAAAACAACTATTGTTGGTTTAGTCTTATCTTTCCTCTTCAAATGGGTGTTACACAAGAGAATAAATAGTGCCAGATTGCCTCCATGATAATTTCCATGGCCTATCATCGAAAATCTGCACCAACTGATAATGATTTTTCATTAAGCACTGCGATCTTAAAGATGTTGCTGACAAATACGACCTCATTTTCTTTTTGTGCTTAGGTTTTTTTCCCACTGTCGTCGTTTCTTATTCTAGGATGGCCAAACACTTTCTTAAAACTTGTGATTTGATGATTATCAGTCGACATCCAAACTCTGCTAGGAAATACATATTTTACCATTTTAAGGATATGGCGTTTGTTACTCTTCAAATGAGGAAAAAAACAAAGAAACAACGTCAAAATCTAAGTAGATCCAGCTGAAGGAGCCACTGAATCCATGTCACATAATTGAATCCATTGCACCTATTCATATCATTGAAAACGTACATTAAAAACCTCAGAGAAAAATTATCTCAAGATGTGAGCATGTTCTTCGTCATTTAGGTTTAGAGACGTAGTTATTATTAACTCATCATTAACCTAAAACTATTATTAATTATTAACTTACTATAATCTAACAACTAGCTATTGTTCAACCGTCTAGCATCAAATATGAATGTGCATGGTGGTGCAAGGTGGTGCCTAGGGGATTCTTTCTCAAAGGGAACGTCTTACAATGTAACAATAATTATTTAACGAAAAATGATATGCTGAAGTGTAGATTGAGGGAAAAATGTAGCCAGAGTGTAAGGGTTTGCAAGTCAGGGCATGATGTTGGTGCAACAACGTCTCCTATGGATTGCGCACCAGGAAGGGTTGGAATTTGGTTTACTTGGGCCCTGTAACAGAAGGAAGGGAGGTCCCTGATCTCAGGCCATGCAGAGATTAACGATGGAGATTATACAAAGGAGAAGCCAGATTTCGTTCTCTGATTTCCCACAGCTCACTATGACCTCAGATATGGGATTACCCTGGGGTCTCTGCACCCCCACTCAGCTTCAGGGATTTCTTTGTATTTGTTTGCGTTGCGCGTCAGGCTACAGCCCCTCTTCGGCAGAAATGAGGCACTATGGGTCAGAGTTGTAGGGATGGTGACTACGGTTGGGGCAGGAGGCCCATTTTCTCGAAGGAGGCAGGGGTGGAGTGGATTAGTTGCGGATGACCCTTCCATCGATTGTGGCTCCCATTTGGATCTCCTGCACGTTTCTTTGGCTCGTTGCAGTGCGGTTGGTAAAGGGTCTCTCTCCACAGCGATTGGATCTATCCAGATCCGAAGGGCTTGTTTTCTCTAGGTATCTATCTCCCTTCATTATGATTTTATTATTTTTCGCTATATAGTTATGTGCATTTTTTGGATGCCTGAAGGACGGGGATTTCTGCTCACTGCGTGGGAAGTTATGCAGATGAAGCCCCTCTTTATCCATATGAGCCAGCATTTGCTGAGGAGGAGTAGGGATGCTCCCACCTGGGTGCCCTCCCTGTGTGAGGTCACAATGATTTCTGGATTTAGAGATTGTTCGGTGGGTGGTCCTCAACGCACGGGGTTAACCACAAAAAACTCTAACATAGATGAAAGAGGATGGGGCTTAAAAGCAGAGATCCAGTTTCATATTTTCATTAAAAACTTAGATGGGAGATCCAAAATCATTTGGGTACAGGAATCAGAGTTGGTTACAGATCTGAAGCAAAAGATACAAATTGCTACGGGTATTCCAGATATAAAACAAATCCTGTTTTTTCTAGGAAGTTACTCTAGGAAGGAATGCAATTAAAAGACTATTATATCCAAAGGAACTCCTCCATTGTACTGAATCTAAGACTCAAAGGTGGAGCGGCAGGAGTAAATATGTCTGCTAGAACAGAACAAAATAGAGCTCACTAACCCAGGAGGGGAGCCAACACCTCTAGTACGGAAACCCCAATTGGCCCTTCATACAGGATCCAGAGATTGAAGAACATCGATCCACTTTTGAATCACAAACAATAATTTGTAGATTTAATAGCTATTGGCCAAAACCAATGGAGTTGTTCCACTGGATATTTACGAACTGGACTATGGAATGTGATATCCATCTATTGATCCGAATTTATGCAGGAACACAACAGAATACAGAAATAACCATGAACATAGAGATGCAGCGGAAATAATGCTTCATTTCATTAATATCAAATAACAGAAATATGCTTACAGGCATAATGGAAATAAAATAGTTAGGGTGTTGGTAGCGAATCTCTAAGAAGAGATGTGATGGCTATAGACCTCTAAACTATGTTACAATGAGGCTCGAGGGCCTATTTATTATTGAGAAACAATGGAGAACTCTAAACGTCCAAAAACCAAACCCTAGGAGATGAAGCACCAAAACTAGGGGCCCCGTTTAGGTAAATTGGTGGTTCAACTTCCCGGGGGCGTAACTTTGGCATACGATCTTCGTTTGACGCGTACCATACCTCGTTAGAAAGATCTATCTGAGGAATAAAAAATTTGAACAAGCAACATGGGTCCATGGGTTGCTCTCTTTTTTCCCAAAAAACGTCGTTTAGGGCCTCAAAACAACTCTGGAAGTTCAGGACCCGAAAAACTGCTAAAAATAGTAAGTTTTGTTGCAACTTGAAAACTGAAAGAATTGATGGTGGGGGTTCAAATGGAATAGGTGGGTGGCCACCAATATCCACCTGGATCATTAAGGCCCCAAAACAGCTCTGGGAGTGGATGACCCGAAAACCTGCTAAAAACAGTAAGTTGTGTTGAATGTGAAAAGCTGCGAGAATTGATGGTGCTGGTCCAAATGGAATAGGTGGGTGGCCACCAATATCCACCTGGATCATTCCTCCCTCCTTAGGAAGCAATGGTCCCCATTGCGTTGATATCCTCCATGAGATGAGGCAAATTCTGTTGAACTGAGTATTAGATGTGTTGAAGCTGTCATGGACCTGCAGGTGGACATGGTGGATGCGTTTACTAAATTTGGTTTCTTTATCAGCCTCAGACAGTACATGTTTGGATTCTATATGTGTAGTTGCAGGATGTATGGCAACATCAAGCGGTGGTGCGTTGGGAGTCAGATCAATGGAGTGCTTGTCCTGACAGTGTAGAGGAACCTCTATGAGTGAGGAGAAAATGTCCTTATATTCCTCCATGACTTTGTCCATCTGCTGCAGCCGCGCAAGGGAGCCCTGTTTCGAGGTTGTGGCCACAATATTCTTCTTTCCTTGTGAGTGAGTTGTAAGGAAAATGAATTTCCTGGTTTGGGAAACAATCTTATTGCGTTGTTTTGCAGTAGTCAAAGAGATGACAGGAGGCGGTACTACCTTCGGTATCCTGTACAAGTTATTTCCCAAAGTAATAATAACAGCATGAGGCCTAGACTCATACAAAGCATGTCGCCTCCACAAGTATGGTTGGCCCAATAATACATCAACTACATCAAGAGGAGCAACATCACACAATACCTCATCTGTGAATGGCTTGATATTGTACGGAAGGTGGCACTGTTGGCGGATGCGGAGATCTCTCCCTGGGTGGAATCACCCGATGGTATACGGCTGCGAGTGTGCTATGTTCGGTAGGCCGAGCCGCTTCACGACCTCTGCTAAAATGAGGTTCTTTTGGCTTCTTCTATCGATGAGAAATTGCAACAGAGAACCCTTCACCCACATCTGCGACTGGAAGAGGCACTCCCCCTCCTGTGGATCCTCTGGACCCTCCCTCTGGATCTTGGTGGTGGAAAAAATGGCACTGGGATCCGCATCAATGATCTGCTTCCCTTTGTCATTGCCTTTGTCTGGTTCTAACTCAGGATCAGAAAATGCATCTGATTTGGGTGCCTTTAGTTCGGCCACCAAAGACTGTTTGGCCCGACACTCGTTTGTGCTGTGAGTGGGGCTGTTATGAAATTCACACCACTTCCCTGTGTCCTTCTTTAGATTTGTGGTGTTATTCTGAGTCGCATTCTTTTTTCCTTGCCCCTTGTTCTTCGGTTCGGGGGCACCTTTCGGATTCACAAATCCAAAGTCTCGCTTCTTCTGCTTAAATTTATGCTTGATCTTGGCAGCATAGCGATATGTCGTTCCAAGCGATGTAATGTCAAGGAACTCCATTTCCTCCTAAATGTGTTTGTGCAAACAAACACAGTACTTGAGCACCAAATGTCTCTCTGAATCTTTAATACCCAACTTTGTGCGCAGGGTATGGAACATATTCGTCAGTTCGTGCACATCTTGATCCTTTTGTTGCCGCAGCATGGTCCATTGGATGTATTTGTCCTCATAGCTCCCCCTGACGGGTAATATTGTTCCTTGATGCCGTCTCGGAATGAATTCCAAGTGGGTGTGGCTGAGAACAGAGAGGGTTCCCCTTCGCCCTCTTGCTCACGATAGGTTTCCCACCAGTCTTTGACATGGGGGGCAGCTTTGAGGAGTGAAAAAATAATCTTTTCTCGGTCAGAGAAGTCATGGACCGAGAAATACCATTCCAGCAAATTTAACCATCTGTCTATGGCGTTTGCATCTATTTTTCCTTCAAATATAGGAATTTCAAAGTTTACATGTACCTTGAAGGGAGTGGCACCTCCAAAGTGGCTGTTGGATGCAAATGCGCCATATGTCGGCAGTCGTTGAAGGATTTGAGCAAAGTTATCCATCATCGTGTTCCTTTGTTTCTCGAGGGCCTCCTCGAGCAGTATTTTGATAGGATCTCTTGCTCCATCATCTTTCTTTTCTTCCGCCATGAGAGGTCGGCGGGGTTTGCGAGGCTGATCTTGCAAGGGTTCAACCAGATCGAGCCCTAACTCCTTATACCCTGACCGCGTTGGGAACATGCAAAGAAAAACAAAGAAAGAGCAGACCTGCTCTGATACCACTGATCTGAATTTATGCAGGAACGCAACAGAATATAGAAATAACCATGAACATAGAGATGCAGCGGAAATAATGCTTCATTTCATTAATATCAAATAACAAAAATATGCTTACAGGCATAATGGAAATTAAATAGTTAGGGTGCTGGTAGCGAATCTCTGAGAAGAGATGTGATGGCTACAAACCTCTGAATTGTGTTACAATGAGGCTCGAGGGCCTATTTATTATTGAGAAACAATGGAGAACTCTAAACGTCCAAAAACCAAATCCTATGAGATGAAGTGCCAAAACTAGGGGCCCCGTTTGGGTAAATTAGTGGTTTAACTTCTCGAGGACGTAACTTCGACATACGATCTCCATTTGAAACGTACCATACCTCGTTAGAAATATCTATCCGAGGACTAAAAATTTTGAATGAGCACACATGTTGCTCTCTATTTTCCCAAAAAACGTCGTTTAGGGCCTCAAAACGGCTCTTGAAGTTCAGGACTCGAAAAACTGCTAAAAATAGTAAGTTTTGTTGCAAGTTGAAAACTAAAAGAACTGATGGTGGGGATTCAAATGGAATAGGTGGGTGGCCACCAATATCCACCTGGATCATTAAGGCCCCAAAACGGCTCCAGGAGTGGAGGACCCGAAAACCTGCTAAAAATAGTAAGTTGTGCTGAATGTGAAAAGCTGCGAGAATTGATGGTGCTGGTCCAAATGGAATAGATGGGTGGCCACCAATATCCACCTGGATCATCTATGCTTCAAGGGGTACTTTATTGTAAAGTTTCCCTCGCAGGAAGCCAGAGATATCATTCTGAAGACGAGACTGTGGTTTTGGGGCTCTACTAGTCTCTTTATCACACCTTGGTTTCTAGATTTCGATGCAAACATGATGGAGATTACCAAAATGCCAATCTGGGTCCGACTGTATAATCTACAGCTCCATTTCTGGAATGAAAATGTTCTAGAGGGCATAGGGAACAGCCTTGGGAGATATATCAAAATATACATTCAAATATTGGAAGAGAGAATCTTCACCTTCGCACGAATGTGTGTGGAAGTGGATCTCGAAAAGGGGCTTTCGGAAAGCATCCGCCTGATACATAATCAACAAAAATGGACACAACATCTAGATTATGAAAACACTGCATTCGGGTGAAGGATTTGCAGGAAAACCAGCCACTTACAAAATACTTTCCCGGATGCAAAAAGATAAAATGCCAAGAAGAAGAAAGCAAGGAAAGTAACCAAATGATGGCAATTTCACTTAGGAGGACCAGAGTAAGAGACATAAGACGAAGGAGAATTACCCATCCAAAATGAGAATAAACAGTCTGCAACCAAACCAGGGACACAAGAACAAGAAGTGCATGAACCTTTGGGAACAAACACGATGGTACAGTTGGCACATCCTATGGAGGATTTAACGCCAACTAAGGCTTGATCTGATGTAAGCTCAGGCGCAAACAAGAGAGCGCTTGTATCCGAAAGTTCAAATTCTGAGAAAGAAAACACTACAATGAACAATGAGCTAGCCTTGGTTCCTTCCTCTCTGCATTCAGGGAATTGATAGATTGTCCAAAAGAGAAAAGACAAGCGTGAAAAGCCCATCCCTGGAAAAGAAAAAAAGAAAAAAAGAAAAAAAAAAATATATATATATATATATATATATATATATTCAAATTTAAAATATTAATTAAATTTATAGAATACTAATCATTTATGTTTAAAAAAAATTGATTAAATTAACTCGACTGTAATAACTATAGTAATAAATTATATGGAAAAGATGTTGAACTACAATACTTGTAAAATAAAAAATATTATACATATCTTACACCGAATTTTCCAAATTAGATACTTGCAAATGACCATTCAAACTAGATGTTGATAGGGTCATTTATTAGTTGTTTTTTAATATCGAAAACATACACTTTTTAGAACTCCAATAGCTATAGGAATGAAGGGAGTTGTCTAAGGAGGCAAAGGAATTGTTGTCTAAGGAGGCAAAGGAATTGCTTGGACATCCAAAAGTGGTTGGAATTGTCTACTGAGGCTAAGGAATTGCTCCCACGGCCAAAAGTGGCTAGAATCCGAGAAAAAAAATAATAATAATAAGAAATCTTGCAGTAGCAGTGTTTAAATCATGTTTTTGAATACTTAGACTTACAACCCAATGAAGTAGAAAATAAAGATTAAAAAATAAAAATAGAAAATAGTGATTTAAAAAAAATAGAGAAGCCAAAAATAGAAGTCATTTATTAGTTATTTATTATTAATATTATTTGATTTTTATTGTAATTGGGAATAATATATTTATAGTTTATTTGTATAAGTTTAGGATATATATATATATATATGAGGAAATTTATTATAATTTAATTATTAATTAGGAGTAAGACAATTATTATTGGTTACTATTTTTGAATGCATGTTTAAAGAAAACCATTCCACCTGAAATTATTAGTTGGTGGTCATTCAATGACATAAGTTCACTTTTACTGATATCTTTAAGCCTTGGATTGTTAACTTATTTCTTTAAATATTAAAAATGTGATTTTTTAATTTAATAAAAAAACAATTTTACTGGTTACTATTTGTGAATGCATGTTTATTTATATTTATTATTTAAAGAAAACTATTCTACCTAAAATTATTAGTTGGTGGTCATTCAGTGACATAATTTCACTTTGTTGAATTCTTAGTTGAACTGAGAGGGGGGGGAGGGGGTGGGGGGGGGGGGGGGGGGGTGAATCAGTTCAATACATACATGAGCTTTTTAAATTTTCATCAACTTATTTACAGCTTACTTTTGTATTCAACCTTAGTATATGAACAGTCTTAATATGTTGCAGCAAGTATTAAATTAGTGTGACATTAAACTTATTATGAGAGCAGTAAACATTAAGCAGATTTGATAAATCATCTCAGCACACAGGCAACACAGATAGAGACAACAGATATAAGTGGAAACCCATAAAGGGAGAAAACCACATCTTATTATTGTTGTGATGAAAAGGCAAGCTCCAACTCCCTCTCACCACTGTTTTTCTGCAGGCACCAACCTACAGGAGGCTCCAACCTCAGTCAGCTACAACTGACAGCTATCAAGCTTCAACTTGATAGGGAAGCTCCAACTTCCTCAATTTATCACAAGAAGTGTTTGTTGATTTACCTCAGATATCAGCTATGTTCTGTAGCATCTCTTTCTGCTCCTCTCTTCCTTATCTTCTCTGCCTCAATCTTCTATAATTTTCATTCTCTATTCTTATGTTGGCAATATGATTCAATGTGTTGTCCTTGATGGCAACCTACTCGATGAATATGTCCTTGATGGAAACTGACTTGATGAGTTGTCTTTGGATAACAACCTATTTGTTAATGATGTATCTACAGAGCAATTCAGAAGTAACAAAGAAAGAAATTCTAGTAAGTGCCAGAGTAATGATGAATTAGATATGTCACAAAGCATACGTGGGTTTGTAAAGGAAAAGTCACATATGTACGCAGAAAATTACGTACCAAGTAGCGTATGCCTATTTGCGCTCTAAATTTATAAAACCAGGGGTCATTACCATGGTATTGGCCCACAGTATTGAGCGTTGGATTATCTATTTGATCTCGTCCAGGAATACCATCAGCGATTGAGTGGTTTTGACTCATGGTATTGACAAAGGCTAAATCTATATAAGGAGAAGAAGATCATAGTGCAAGGTATGCAGGTGTAAGGTTTGCTGATGAATAAATTCCTCCAAGGAATATCTGCATGGTTGAACTCTGTTCATAATTGATAGATTTGAATCTATGATGCACCTATGGATATGTTGAAGGTTCAAGATCTCTAGATCCAGAAATGATGAATCTCTAGGATGATCTGCAAAAGAAATGATGAAGACCTAGCGCAAGTCTGATGAAGAAATTGAAGAAATCTGGGTAAGTTTATAGATCTGGTCTGTTCTGCAAAATTTATCTTTTACAGATCTATACGCTAGTTTGTCTCGGTAAAAGCGCATATATACGCGGGTTCACTTCATTAAAAGCGTGTATGGAAGTTAGGGTTTCTGAAGCTTATTTACAGATATTACTTCTGTGATTTATGTTTTCTCTCTGTTGTCGGTCAATGAAGTCTACTTGAAGTTCTGGGTTGATTGAATATGGAGTATGTTGCTGATTTGATAATGAACAAATCTAATCAATGAGTGAGAAAACATGGTTAATTCTGACTAACTGTCTAAAGGTTCTGCATTGCTGAGAAGGTGTCTGACTAAAAGCCTCAGATCTGAATCTAAGATTGATCACATTCTGAAAATCAGTATTCTCAGAAGTATACGCAGGTTGATATGAAGAAAAGCACGTATACACGCAGCTTCGGTGAAGAAAAGTTGCGTATGCATTTCATGTTATGAAAAATAGTGTGCACAGAGGCATACGCGGGTAGATGAGCAGGAAAGCGCGTACACATGCGACTTCAGTAAATAAAAGTAGCGTATGATATTTAAATTAATGAATGTTCAGGGTTGAGTTTGTATCTGCATATCTATTCTTAAGACTGGGTTATTTCTAATATTCTGGTTACATTGGTCGCACTGTTCTGTTTGAAGTTTTGGGCAAAATATGTTTGTTGATGTTAAGTGAAGGGTTGTGTTGAAGCTGTTTGATCCAGTTTGAAAATTGATGAAACGTGGTCTGCAGTGGATCTGAGGGTTGAAGCCTTCAATATGAAAGTAGAAGCTTCCAACCAGTAGAAGCTGGTGTTGAAATTAGGGGGTCGAAGCTCCCTTCCAGGAGAGGCTAGTAAACGAGATCAGGGGGTTGGAGCTCCCTTCCAGTTGTAGCTGGAAAACGAGAGAAGGTTGCAGCCTTCTGCAGGTAGAAGCCTCCGTACTAGTATAAGTCTGCATCAGTACAATGTTGTAAAAGGTTTTCTATATAATAAAGATTGAAGACAGAGACGACAGCAGCGGTGGTTTTCTCCCGATTTGGGTTTCCACCTTAAATCTTGGTGTTCATGTGTGTGATGCTTTATACTGTTGTTTATTGCTCATAACTTCTGATTATCTAGGCTTATTCATAACTGATAAATCTGTTTAAAAGACTGATTCTCTAAATCTGAAAGATAAATTAGTATACGCTAGTTTCCTTCTATATTTCCGCATGCATACGCTAGTTAAGTTCATAAAAACCGCATATGAAAATCTGCTCAAAGAAAAAGTAAAAAAATTTCAGTTAGCTCGAAATACTGATTCACCCCCCCTCTCAGTATTTTTCCCAACAATTGGTATCAGAGCAGGTCCTTCTGAAAAATCTTAGCCGCTAGAAGGAAGATCAATCAAGATGAGCAATCAAGATGGAACAGCATCTATCAGGCCTCCGCTCTTCAACGGAAACAATTTAATATTCTGGAAAACAAGGATGAGATCTTATATTCAGTCTCTGGGAAAAACTGTATGGGCTATTGTTGAAGGAGGATATCAATATCCACCCACTGTACCAACAGATCCAATGGAAAGAAAGAATTATGAAACAAATGCAAAAGCGGTCAATGCTCTATTAGGAAGTCTAACTGAATCAGAATTTGTCAAAGTCATGTAGCTGGATACAGGAAAGGCAATATGGGACAAAATCATTCTAAATTATGAAGGTGATGAAAAGGTAAAAAGTGTTAAACTCCAAACTCTCAGAATTCAATATGAAAATCTAAAAATGCATAATGAGGAGAGCATTGCCAGTTTCTTTTTACGTCTTGATGATATTGTAAATTGTATGAGAAATCTGAGAGAAACAATAACCGAATCTACTTTGGTTTATAAAGTTTTAAGATCACTAACGGAAAAATTTGAGTCAAAAGTTTCTGCTCTTGAAGAAAAGCAGGATCTTCAAAATCTTACTGTGGTGCAACTTCATGGCATACTAACTACATGTGAAATGAGAAGAGGAGGACCATCTGAAGTCAAAGAAGCTGTCTTTAGAGCTTCTACAAAAGGGAAAGAAGTACAAGAGACAGAAGGATCAAGGTATATCTTAGAAGAAGATGAGGTAAATTTTGTAAAGAAACTCCAACTTGGCACAGGACGATTCAAAGGTAAGCTTTCTTTCAAATGTTTTGCTTGTGGAAGAGTTGGTCATTATGCTACTAAGTGTCCTTACAAAGAAACACATGAAAAAGGGAAGGAAGTAGCAAGAAGGAATAAGAATCGGTTTAGCACTAGAAAAAGTTACTATACTCATGAAGATAGCGATGGGTTATCTGACAGTGAGGAAGAATGTGAAAAAGATCTTAGACTTCTCAAGGCATTTGAACAGGAATCTAGAGAAGAAAAAGATACTTTTATGGATGCTTTAGAGGACAATGATTTTCTTGATGAATTCAATCAACTCAAAATATGCTTAGAAGAAAGTAAAATATGCATAGAAGAAAGTAAAATATCCATAGAAACTCTGAAAAATCAGCTTGAAGAAAAGGAGAAACACATTGAAAAATTAGAATGTGAAATAGTAAGTCTAAGAAAAGAAATTGAGAAAGTGAAGACTTTGAATCTTAGATTTGCTAAAGGATCTGAAACCTTAGATGAGATTATCAAGGTTCAAAGACCTCCTCTTATAAAGACAGGTCTTGGATATATCGGAGAATCTTCTCAGGCTTCAGCACCAAATTATCTAAAAGCAGCTACAGCTAGTATACAACATTCTGCCACTCAGCAAGGGAATAAAGAATATTTACAAGTAAAGCATGACCATCTCAATTCAAAGAACACTAACAGGAATACCTTTCAAAGAAACACCAATCAACAGGTAAATTCAAGTAGAAGACCTCATGATCACAGAAATTTCTTCTTCAATGGACAATGTTTCTCATGTCACAATTTTGGTCATAAAGTTGTTCAATGTGTTGCATATAAAACCATCATGACAAGAGAAGCAAGAAATAAAAAGGATTGATATTGGAACAAAGAAGAATACCTATAACAACTTTTCTCCTCTTCAAAATGAAGTTGAATGTGCTTATTGCAATAACTTTGGCCATGAAGAATCTGAATGCATGAGCAAAGTCCAGCCAAAAGAGCAATTTCCTTCAAGCTCCAAAGTGTGGAAAAAGAAGGAATTACAGGTTGAAAATTGTGGCATATCTTTATTTGCAGAAGGTGAAGAAAATCAATGGTACATTGATAATGGATGCTCAAAACATATGACAGGTGACAAAAACAAACTTCTTGCATATAGTGCGCTAGAAAAGGAAAAGAATGTTACATTTGGAAATGATACTCCTGCTATCATTAAGGGAAAAGGGTCTGTTTTTCTAAAAGAAAAGGTGAAAGCTAATAATGTCATGTATGTGGATGGATTAACGCATAACATGTTAAGTGTAAGTCAAATGTGTGATCAAGGAACTGACGTTGTCTTTAGTTCAAAGGAATGTGTGGTACGTGATCTTGATACAGGTAAAACAATTATAAAAGGAAAAAGAACTCCAAGAAACCTGTATGTATTAAATAACTGCAAAGAACAATGTTATTTGAATAAATCTTCAGAAAACTGGCTATGGCATAGAAGGTTGCGACATCTGAGCTTCTCTCAAATCAACAAATCAAGCAGACTTAAAGCTGTTAGTGATCTTCCCAATATTACTCTACCTGAAAAATATCATATGAAAATCTTGCCAATTTGGTAAGCAAACCAGAGTGCAATTTAATGCCAAGGAAGGATCATCAAGTAAGCCTCTTGAACTCATTCATACTGACATATGTGGACCTGTGAGAAAAAATTCACTACGTGGTGAACAATACTATATCTTATTTATTGATGATTTCTCTAGAATGTGTTGGATTGGGTTGATTAAACACAAAGATGAAGCATTTTAGAAATTTCAGATCTTCAAAGCACTGGTTGAAAATGAATTAGATCTAAAAATAAAATTTCTTAGATCTGATCGAGGAGGAGAATATACATCAGATGAATTCCTTGAATTTTGTGAACAACATGGCATAAAAAGACAGTTTTCTGTAGCTGGCACTCCACAACAAAATGGCGTAGAAGAAAGAATGAATAGAAAAGTTCAATAAATGGCTAGAGCTATGCTTGATGATTCTGGAACACCTGACACATTTTGGGGAGAAGCAGCAGATACAACGGTAAATATTCTTAACAAGGCACATGTTCATGTAAATAGTAATCCTCCCACTGTGAAGCATTTTAGAGTTTTTGGAAGCAAATGCTTTATCAAAAATAATGATGAAAAACTTGGCAAGTTTGAACCCAGAGCAGATGAAGGAATACTTCTTGGTTACTCTTCTAGAAGTAGAGCATATAAATGTTACAATAAAAGACTACGGAAGATTGTTTAATGTATTGATGTTGTTATTAATGAGTCTCATGCAGCTCCAAAAGAAGAAAAACAAACAACAGATGAAGACGAAGATGACACATATCCTTCTACATCAAATAGAAATGATATAGACAGTGAACCCAATGAAGAACCCAGAGATGATTTATCTGAAAAAAGCTCCATCCATATATGTTCAAAAGAATCATCCAAAATCTCAAATTTTGGGAGATAAGGAATCAGGTGTACAAACAAGAAGGACTCTGGTGGGATCTTCTAGCTATCTGGCATTTCTATCCACTATTGAACCACATAATTTCAATCAGGCTAGCAAAGATGAATGTTGGATTCAAGCCATGAATGAAGATCTTGATAAAATTGAAAAGAATCACACTTGGGAATTAGTACCAAGACCTCATGACAAAAATGTCATTGGAACTAAATGGATATTCAAAAACAAGTTAAATGAGAATGGGGATGTTATAAGAAATAAAGCTAGACTTGTTTGCAAGGGGTATGCTCAACAAGAAGGTATAGACTTTGAAGAAACCTTTGCTCTTGTAGCTAGACTTGAAGCCATAAGAATGTTTCTTGGTTTTTCAAGCTTCCAACAAATCAAAGTTTATCAAATGGATGTTAAATCTACTTTTCTCAATGGTGATCTAGAAGAAGAAGTTTATATAGAACAACCAGAAGGATTCATTTTGGGAAATGATGAAAAACTTGTTTGTAGACTTAAAAGGCTCTATATGGTCTCAAACAAGCTCCAAGGGCATGGTATTATCGTCTTGACAAATATCTTCATCAACAAGGATTCTCAAAGGGGTCTGCTGATAGCAATTTATACACAAAAACCGAAAATGATAAACTATTGATTGTGGTTGTATATGTTGATGATATCATTTTTGGAAGTAATGAAGAATCTATGAGTCAGAAATTTGCTTCTGTTATGCAGCAAGAATTTGAAATTTCTTTACTTGGGGAACTAACATTCTTTCTCGGCTTGCAAGTGCAACAAGAAACAGATGGCATATTCTTATCACAAGAAAAATATATTAAGCAAATTCTGAAGAAGTATGGCATGGAAGAGTGCAAACCTGTAAGTACACCAATGATAACCAGATGTAATCTCAGTTCTCATGATGATTCTCCCGCGGTGAATCAACCAGAATACAGATCTATGATAGGAAGTCTACTTTATCTCACTAGGACTAGACCAGACATTATGCATGAAGTTGGGATTGTTGGACGATTCCAAGCTAATCTAAAAGAGTCTCACCTTCAAGCTATCAAAAGAATATTCAAATATCTACAAGGAACTCAAGACTTTGGACTATGGTATCCAAAGAATGTTGATCTCACTCTTCATGCTTACACTGATGCAGATTGGGCTGGAAATGTTGATGATAGGAAAAGCACTAGTGGTGGTGCATTCTATATGGGGCCCCGGTTAGTATCTTGGTTCAGCAAGAAGCAAAGCTCTATTGCCTTATCTACAGCAGAAGCATAATATGTGGTTGTCGCATCATGTTGCACTCAACTTCTTTGGATGATGCAAACCTTACAAGACATTCAAATCAAATGTTCACCTCCTATCTCCATTATGTGTGATAATACCAGTGCCATCAGTATCTCAAAGAATCCTATTATGCATTCCAAGACCAAGCACATTCCCATCAAGTATCACTTCTTACGTGAACAAGTGCTTGAACAAAAGGTGAAGTTGGAGTATGTTCCCTCCAAAGAACAAGTTGCTGATATATTTACCAAACCTTTATCCAGGGAAGCGTTCGAATATCTCAGACAGAAGTTGGGAGTTGTCTTTGCCTCTCAGAAGATCAGATCTGCTTAAATTCAGAAGATTAAATTGGATATGCGGATTTCCTGAAGGACAGTCGCTTATATACGCGAGTTTATACACAGAAAACCGTGTATGGGTGTTTGCTAACAAAAATTTTTAGGGTCAGCATGCTTCAGCACAGCTGTGGTGCTGTTGGGTATCTCTGGTGAAGTTCCAGCTCTCATAAGATCTGTTTCATGCTTCTGATAAAGATGCCTTGATGATTTGTTGTTCAAGATGCACAGGCTAAGGGGGAGCATTGGTCATGTGGAAAGGATGCATTGTTGGCATTCTAACTATTTGTTGTAATCTGATCTCAGAATCTTTGATCTTGATTGTATAAGTCAGTTCTGTAATTTGATGAAAAAGGTCATGTTGAGACCTATGATGTAAAATTGAAATATTTAGTCATGTAAAGACTTGTCCAAATGTGTAAACCCACTTGGTTGGGTATTTGAGTCACATATGTAAATCCACTTGGTTGGATCATTGATGTATGTATGAGTCTTTGGTGATAGGAAAGGTCATAGAGTCATGTACTTCATTCAAAAATATGTTTGAAGATTCAGCGTGAACTCAGGGGGAGCATGGTCACTTCAGTGCACATCAGATCTACAGAGCTCTTCTTTCTACAAGAGAAGAAAAACCTTGTTTTGGTTTTGATCCGCCCTTTGCCCTTGATGACAAAGGGGGAGAGTATCATGGTTTTTGAATAATGGTTATAATCAATGGTGATAAAACACCATCATGGTTGCCATCAAGTCCAAAGGGGGAGATTGTTGGCAATATGATGCAATGTGTTGTCCTTGATGGCAACCTACTCGATGAAGATGTCCTTGATGGAAACTGACTTGATGAGTTGTCTTTGGATAACAACCTATTTTTTAATGATGTATCTACAGAGTAGTTCATAAGTAATAAAGAAAGAAATTCCAGTAAGTGCCAAAGTAATGATGAATTAGATATGTCACAAAGCATATGCGGGTTTGTAAAGGAAAAGTCGCGTATGTACGCGGAAAAGTACGTACCAAGTAGCGTATGCCTATTTGCGCTCTAAATTTATAAAACCAGGGGTCATTACCATGGTATTGGCCCACAGTATTGAGCGTTGGATTATCTATTTGATCCCGTCCAGGAATACCATCAGCGGTTGAGTGGTTTTGACTCATGGTATTGACAAAGGCTAAATCTATATAAGGAGAAGAAGATCATAGTGCAACGTGTGCAGGTGTAAGGGTTGTTGATGAATAAATTCCTCCAAGGAATATCTGCATGGTTGAACTCTGTTCTTAATTGATAGATCTGAACCTATGATGCACCTATGGATATGTTGAAGGTTCAAGATCTCTAGATCCAGAAATGATGAATCTCTAGGATGATCTGCAAAAGAAATGATGAAGACCTGGTGCAAGTCTGATGAATAAATTGAAGAAATCTGGGTAAGTTTATAGATCTGGTCTGTTCTGCAAAATTTATCTTTTACAGATCTATACGCTAGTTTGTCTCGGTAAAAGCGCGTATGGAAGTTAGGGTTTCTGAAGCTTATTTACAAATATTACTTCTGTGATTTCTGTTTTCTCTCTGCTGTCGGTCAATGAAGTCTACTTGAAGTTCTAGGTTGATTGAATATGGAGCATGCTGCTGATTTGATAATGAACAAATCTAATCAATGAGTGAGAAAACATGGTTAATTCTGACTAACTGTCTAAAGGTTCTGCATTGCAGAGAAGGTGTCTGACTGAAAGCCTCAGATCTGAACCTGAGATTGATCACATTCTGAAAATCAGTATTCTCATAAGTATACGCAGGTTGATATGAAGAAAAGCGCGTATACATGCAGCTTCGGTGAAGAAAAGTTGTGTATGCATTTCATGTTATGAAAAATAGTGTGCACAGAGGCATACGCAAGTAGATGAGCAGGAAAGCGCGTATACACGCGGCTTCAGTAAATAAAAGTAGCGTATGTTATTTGAATTAATGAATTTTCAGGGTTGAGTTTGTATCTGCATATCTATTCTGAAGACTGGGTTATTTCTGATATTCTGGTTACAGTGGTCGCACTGTTCTTTTTGAATTTTTGGGCAAAATATGTTTGTTGATGTTAAGTGAAGGGTTGTGTTGAAGCTGTTTGATCCAGTTTGAAAATTGATGAAACGTGGTCTGCAGTGGATCTGAGGGTTGAAGCCTTCAGTATGAAAGTAGAAGCTTTCAGCCAGTAGAAGCTGGTGTTGAAATCAAGGGGTCGAAGCTCCCTTCCAGGAGAGGCTGGTAAACGAGATCAGGGGGTTGGAGCTCCCTTCTAGTTGTAGCTGGAAAACGAGAGAAGGTTGCAGCATTCTGCAGGTAGAAGCCTATGTACTGGTATAAGTCTGCATCAGTACAATGTTGTAAAAGGTTTTCTATATAATAAAGATTGAAGACAGAGATGACAGCAGCGGTGGTTTTCTCCCGATTTGGGTTTCCACCTTAAATCTTGGTGTTCATGTGTGTGATGCTTTATACTGTTTTTTACTGCTCATAAATTTTGATTATCTAGGCTTATTCATAACTGATAAATCTGTTTAAAAGACTGATTCTCTAAATCTGAAAGATAAATCAGTATACGGTAGTTTCCTTCTATATTTCCGCGTGCATACGCTAGTTAAGTTCATAAAAACCACGTATGAAAATCTGCTCAAAGAAAAAGTAAAAAGTTTTCAGTCAGCTCAAAATACTGATTCACCCCCCCTCTCAGTATTTTTCCCAACATCTTACTCTCTCTAACCTCTCTGTGCATATCAATGTGATATTATATATAGAGTTCATCACATGACTCTTTACATTCCTCAGGGAATTTGAAGTGAATAGTCCTGACTTTTTTACTTATGTTTTCTCATTCCTTTATCCAACTCAATTTAAAATTATAATAATATGTACAAATTTCCATGCTACAGTGGGATTTTTCTTTTCCTTAGGATACTTTCCTTTGCATCACAAACAATATAAACAAAAAATATTTACATTTTCAGTTACACATTTCAATTCCACTCAGCTCCTTTTCTGGACTTTGGCTTTATTGGATTTGTCTTTTCTACTGCTGTTGAGTGACTGTTCTGTATATTTTGGTTCACCTCAGTGTCTATTCATCTGTTCACTGTACTTGAGTGCACCAGCTACATATATAACTGTTTTTCAGGTTTTATTCTCAAATACATATGAATCTAGGCGATGTCTGTTCATAACCATCTCTGTTCTCTGGCTACCTGTCTACATTCTCTGTTCATATATGATTTTAAACATAATGGTTTGAAACTCACATTACAATTTCAATTCATCTTTTTCCTTGTACCATTTTTCTGCCGCTGTCTCTCGCTTTTCGTTCTTGCGGGCTCTTGTAATAAACCCAATCTCATTTCATATAGGTTTCGACTTTAGCACAGTATATAAATATATATCGTCATGTATGCATATTCCCTGATTCAAACATTAAAACTATTAATAAACCATGGCTTTTAGCGCCCAATCATAAGCATTTCGCACTGTATAATTGAATCCTCTATTCAATGTATTCGAACGTCAAAAGACTGTAATATTAACGCCTATTCTCCTTTCGGCATCGCCACTTAACCCACGCTAGCCCGCATATTTGTATTCCGATTATTTAGTAATCAAAAATTAAATGCTGACCCATACCTTGTTAGACACCTTGCAACTTTATTCATGATCCAACGGTGGATAATTCATCTCTTTTTCAACCTCTGATCCAACGGAAATCGCGCGGTTAACTTGCACGAGGGTTAATATTCAATAGTTGCACGATGGACTGGGCCCCAGCGTTTAAATGTCCCTCCACATCCGACGACATAGAGCACGTCACCTTGCTCCACACAATCCGACGGATATCGCTCTGGTTAGCTGCACGAACTTTAACTCGCAATGGCGCGCAATGAAAGCGGTTTTGGGGTCCCTCCGTATGCCACGTGTCAACCGCTCTATGGAATCGCTCCGATTTCTTGAAAACCGCTTGCCCGTCGAAGGTGGTGCGATGAAAACCACCGGTTCGCTCTAAACCGCGTCCACTGTTCCTCCTTCGTGGTTCCGCCCCTCTACTCCAGGTTCTGTCGTCACTATTCACTAGTCAGAGTTCCGTTCCCTTTTGGCTCAGGGTTCCATTCAACGCTTCAACGTTTTATTTTATTCTTGGCTCACCTTATCACTCCACCATTCGATCGCCCATCGAGCCCATTCTTCAGTCCTCCATACTATGTCTGCAATGATATCTCAAGGAGCTATCCCCAAGCCTCACAGCTCTTACGAATTCCTCAATCTCAGATTCTCGCCCTTACATATTGATGGCAATTCAAACCCTCATTCTGTTCAATCAATTTGATTCGAACTTTTTCGACGCTTCTGTGGTACATTGTCCCTTTGATTCTCAGTTAGAGACTGCCCAAATCTTTAATACACTGCGCTCCTTTGGCTCTTCAATCCTCTGACTCACAAGTTTGGTTTTCAAACTGTGCTTTTGCTCATTATTAGTTTCTTCGACCACTTCATGGTTTCCTTGCCATTTAAGCAATGCTCCAACTCATCCCCAAACATATTAAGTCTTTACCATAGGGTTTTAGTCTTTAATCAAGGTATATGTCATACAAACTTAATTAATGAATAATTGCTCAATAATTCATCTGCAAACTGTATTAAACTCCTTCAAATCCTTTCAACTTCACTGTTCTATCTCTAATTCCTCTGTATTCGCTGCCTCTGCCTCTGCCTCTGCCTCTACTGCTCGACCTCTGCCTCTACTGCTCTCTGTAAATGCACTCTTCCTCTGTTCTTTTATGTTGACCTTTGCCATCAATGACAACATTTCCAACACACTTTTATTGATATCTTTAAACTTTGAATTGTTAATTTATTTCTTTAAATATTAAAAATATAATTTTTTAATATAAAAATATAATTTTTAATTTCTTTAAAAATATAAAAATATAATTTAAAAAAAAAACAGTTTTAAAATATACTCCAAATCCATAACTATAAAATTATTTATTATATAATAAAAAATAAAATGTATTAATTCTACAAATATTAATATATTAATTTTAAAATAAAAATATTAATATATTAATTATAAAATAAAACTCAATTAATAAGTAAATAAATTAAATTAAATAATAATAAAGATATATATGGGGAGACGTACAAGAATTACTATTAAAAAGCAATGAGCATGTTAGAAGATGACGATACCGTAGTACCATCTTTAACTTTCCACACAAAATAAAGATTTTTTTAAGAAAAAAATTTACGACGTTTCCTTGGATACGATTCCGATCGAATAAGTGTAAACGAGTTCGATGTAGCAGTTGAAAAGGAAACATTTAAAGTTCAAAGGTTTCAAAAGGTTTCCTCTTAATTACATTTACTCTTTAAAACGGCTTCATGGATGAAAGAAAGCCGATCAAGCTAGCGGCTAAGAATATATTAGGAAATGAAATTAAATTAAATTTTAGAGTTTACGAGATTAAAAATATTTTATAAGATTATGGATTTTTTTTATTTAAATTAATGATGAGTTGGTTTAATTTTTCAACAACTTTATTCTAAAAAGACAATGTCAAGAACATATTTTCATAATTTTTCTGATGTCTTTGAACGCATCACTTTTGAAATGTTTTTCCGATTCCACTGCAACAGACTTGCAAAATGAACACACTTGTTCTTCCCAATTTTTTTAGGCCTTTTCCACCATCTTGTTTCACACCAAAGTTGTTCTTCATTGAACAATAAGAAACCTTGCCCTCCACTGAATGTTAGCTCTAGCTCCAATGTACTCTTTTTTGTTGGAGATCATACCTAGGGTTGAATTCTTCAATGTACTACTTCTTCTTTCTACACAACTATTTTCCCCATATTGTTTACTAAACTTCTCCATAACAAAATTCTTTAGCTCCTTGCTATTTGTGGGACAAGCATTGAGGTAGATATTCTATTTTTTCATCCATGTGTAGTTTTTTCCTATCCATGTTTTCTTTCATTCACTCATGCATTCTTTGAAGATAGCATTAGGCCATCTACCTACTCCCATTTGCTCAATTCTTTTTAGATATCTTATGAGTTGCACCATAGCGATTGCTTCTATGGGAGTTGCTCCTTTTTCACTCAACATTATCTCATAAGGTACATAACTTTTTATTTTGAACTTGCTCATGATCAAGCTTTTATGGATTTTCTCAATTTGCTTCCATTTTGAGACATGGTGTTGCTAGCCCACAATTCACACCCATGTAGCTGGACAAAAGGAGCCCAAAAAGACTAGTAGTTTCAGCATTATCACATCTTGACTAATGGCATTAAAAAATCTGTGAAATAGTTTATAATTAAAAATATGAATAATGTTAATTTATTATTAAAATATAAAAAATATATGATAAAATTTATATATATATATATATATATATATATATATATATATATATGAGTTTCTTATTTATTTTATTTTAATTTATATATATATATATATATATATATATATATATATATATATATATATATATATATAATTTTAATTTAATTTATTATTAAAATAGTGTGTGTGTGTGGGGTTTAATTTATAGATTAGTTTTTTCACGAGAATTCACTAAAATCCAGCAATACAATTTCAAGATTTTTTTGTTATTTAAAATACATTTTTGAATGGAGAAATGGATTCAGCACTCTGAAAACCCCTTGGATATTGGAATTATGCAGATTAAACAATTTAAACTCTGAAAGTTTTTTTTAAAATCTATGTGGGATTTTGATTAATTTTAACCAAAAAAATATCGTGAAAAAAAATAAAAAAATAAAAAATAAAAATCATTTTGTCTATAAGTTAGACTACCTTTTTATATATACATTTTTTTATAATTAGTTGAAATATATTTATTTATTTATTTATAATTAATTCATTACTTTATGTTTGGGTTAATTTATATATACACATTTATTTATATTTTATTAATATATATTTGATTTTATTAAAAAGTATTATATTAATAAAAATATAATATTGGACAAGAAAATGTGCACAAATTCATATTTCAACAAATAAAATTAGCAACATAATTATTCATACTTTAAAAAATGCATAAATACAATTAACAAAATACCTCAATTTACTAATTTATTAAAACCTAAATTAACAATGTTATAAAGAACACTAACTTCAATGTGATGTTTTTACTTTAATTGGACTATATTCAAACTAAGCAAGAAGAACTAACTAAAATGTAAAGCTTGTGTTAATGATGATAAATATAATAACAATTTACATAAATAAATATGTATTTTAAAAAATTAAAATTAAAATTATTTACATTATTTTTAATCTTATTTATATATTTAATTTAAAAAATCAATATATTTTTTCCATACATAAAACACTACAAAATATCATTTTTGTAAACATTATGATGATGATGGTTAACGTCCACTCAGACCAATCTTTGGTCTATCGGACCTAAAGAAAAGAGTTATTTAGTTTGATTTAAGATTTTATTCCTATGCTCAAAAAGCTTGGAGAGAAGCCTCCCGAGCTCACTATAATTTTGACATATTAAAAGGCTAGGAAGGTCAGTATTGCAACAAAGATTATGAAATTGAGCTCTAATGTGGTTGTACTCGGGGCACTCTAAGAGGAAATGATTTTCATCCTCGATGTCCATATTCTCACAGAGATGGCAGATCCTTTCCATCCATGGTGTTTTAGGAACTGTCCAATGACCTGTTTCACTATGGAGCTCATGAGAGTTCGTTCTAATCTTGGCTATATTAATTTTCTTCTTTGAGCTAGTTAAAACAGAGAGATACTTTTGATCTTCTAGGGTGGGGTTGATGACCTCCGCAGACCCAAGTATACAAATAGGTCGTATCCATAATAAAAGGAGAATTAAAGAAAAAACATAAAACAAACTATATTGTATGATCTATTATTAGGCATGATCTAATTTATAATTTTGTAAAAAAATTAGTAATATAATTTTATAATTAATTTGTTTTAAGTTGTTAGAAGGAATGGTTTTTTTTCTCCCCAACCATGTTTAATTTGCATAAATTTCACGATAAGCTTTGTATTAATGCCTTTAAATCTTCTTGTTAAATTCCCTAGAAAATAACTTACTTAAATGAAGGAAAAATAGAAAATTAATCATTTTACATAGAGGTAAAAGGGCAATTAAAACAAAAGAGTGAATGGAAAAGTAGTCATTCTACAGAGGGAGAAGTTAAGTTTCATAAAACTAGAATAAGGAAAGTGGTTTCAAATAAAATTAAGATTTCCCCTTATAACGGTGTTGGAATTCAGGGCACTCATTTGTGGGACAATTCTTTTGGCCCATAGCAAATGAGGGGATCATATTTGGCTGCGAAGATTCAGGGTTGTGACAAATTGTGGGTTTCCTCTTTAGTGTGGGAAACGATATTTTTCCACAGCTATGGTTTGGCATGCATGAGGATTTTGGGAGGTTAAGCCTTTGGGTTTGTGGTTCTCCAGCTCATCCACCGGACACTTACAAACAATGAGGGGAAAATATGGAGGCCCTAGAAGCACCACCTGGGGCACTGAAGGCAACTATGGTGACAACCAATGCAAGAGAAGTAGACGAAATCTTTCATCCTTCTCTCACAATAATGGAGGTGCATTCCTAACAAACCGATCAACATTTGGAAATTGTATTTATATCCAATTCTTTCCACTTTGACAACCTCTTCACTAGTTTAGCTTATATTTGGTCAGTGTTGGCATGTAGTGCTAAAAGCATAGTGGGGGTGGGTAGTGGTTTTGATGTTGTTGCCTCTCGGAGGTTGTTGAACTCTTCCTATATTATTTTGGTTTCCCCCACTCAAACATTGTTCTTCCTAAGAATCCAACGCAGACCTCCGTAGAAATTTTTGTCTCCTTGGGTTTTACTTATATTTGGTTTTCTCATCCTCAATGCCTCTAGTTTATTGTTGTTTTGGGTCATAATTCTACCTTGCCCCTTCGTAATTTGGTGCAACGTGCCCCGATAGTGAATACATTGTTGTTGGGGGTCAGGTGGTAGAGGCCCTCAAGGCTGAATGCGAGCCCAAGCCCGAGATCAAGATGCCATAACCATTTTTCACTCCTCCACTTCTCCAAAAATTCAAGAGGAAATTCATCAACTTGAAGTTTTAACCACTAGTGACTGACAAGCCTACTCTGACTCTAGAATTCAAGCTAAAATAGTCAATTGGGTTCCTTACCTTGGACACACTAGGGGAAGACAAAGCTAGTATTTGAAATTAATTACCCTCCACTCGTAAATTAAGACACTCTTGGGTAGGTTCTTGAAGGAGAAACATGAAGAATGCAATGATATAATCTCTTCCCTGAATGAAATCAAACATGTGCAACATTACCAACGCTTTTGTCTTGTTAGTTTGGATGCTCGACTTGCTCATCTTGAAAGGTATCTTCAATGTGATTTGAAACCTCCAAAACTAATTGGAACTAGCGCTCAAGATCTAGCACCAGTTATTTCAAGGGACTCTTGATGCTATGTTTACCCACTTATTGGTTTTGTTTTACTTTTTGTAGTTCAATCTATGTTAGTTTTCATGAACGTCATAATGATAGTTGTTATTTTCAATTATCTTAACTCCTATCCATGGTCAACATATCTAGTTTCCCTTGAAGCAGACCATGACCAAACATAGCATGAACATGACCAATGATATCTTTTGTTGTATGAAGACATTTTGAGGAGATACAATTTAAATTTACAAAAAAAGAGGTTATAGAGAAGATATAAAAGAGACAAATTTATTTAAGTGAAGGGTGAATAGAAAATAATTTATTCTACATAGTGGTGAAAATGTAACCTTTTTCAAATTTAAAAAAAAAAAATGTGAATGGAAAAGTGGTTATTCTAGGGGCTCTTAAATGAGTTTATACCCTATGCTGGCTTGGTACCAACAACCTCACTCTTTCCTTTGGGTTGAGAGAGAGGTCGACATTATTCCTCAAGTGGTCCCTAATGCCCAAAATTTACATTGGAAAAAAGTAAATATGATTTACAAAGAATTATTTTAATTATATTGATATACATAAAAGAAGAGTAGTTATTTAAAAAACTTATAAGAACACAAGTGTTCATTTCAAAACATAGACCAATTTATGTCAAAACAACTATTAATTATCAAAGTGATCACCATCCATATGGTCTGGTCCATATTCTAGTCATGCTCATTTAGGGATAGGCCCCATCTAATAATTGGTAGGTTGGCCTCAATAAGTTTCATAATCTACCATTCGTCGACCTCCTCAAGTCTAGACCACTCTGAGATTGCAAGAACCAAGGATGGGAAAGATTTTTCCACATGTCATGACAGACCAATAAAGAGGTTGTACGCTTGTGCCTAATGATCTTTGACTTGTTCTTCCATCCTAGTGAAAATATTTTCCTACTAAAGAATTATGGAGGTGTGACAACCCTAATTGCAATTAAAAAGGCCTAAGAATTGGGACACAAATTCCAAAGTTTAAGGTATGAGATTGATTGGGATTTGAAGGAAGCTTGGCTTGTTTCATGATAGCTATAAATGGTTAGTAGATATGCACTAAATTGAGTTGAATGTATTAGTTAGTGGAGCTTTGAAAGAGGACAAAAGAATCATGTGTGACTTACATAAATTCACATGGTTAAAAGGATATAATTAATGGAGAATGGGTTGCATTGGTAGTTGGGAAAGTTGAATTCAACCAACAGGAAGTGGCGAAGGGGAGGAGTTAACACAACAACACCCCCACCACCATTCAAATACGACAGAACCATCGTGTTCAAGCTCAAGGGCGAGTGATAAGAGTGTCTTCCCATGCACTGAAATGGTTGTATCACGGTAGTGGAAAAGACCACAGAAAACGGGGGTGAGCATTCCTCTAATCACATTCTCACGCACTGAATGACAAGAATTCCATAAACAAAACAAAACAAAAAAAGATAAGGTTGAGAAAGAGGCCTAGTGGAACAAGAACATAAGAAATAAAGTACCAGGGACATGATGCAGAAGAAATCATTGCGAAATAGAGAAAGAAAGAGAGCCATAATGCAAGAGGAAAAAATTACATAGCTCAGAGTTGTTTCTAAAACACGAGTAGAGAAAAAATTTGGTTGAGCAATGGGAGGTGGAAGAATATCTCTCAAGTGAGGTTAGTATTCTTTGGATTCCCTTGACAACTTGGGTGGAGGCTCGTTCCTTGGATTCTTGGTAAGGAGACTTCTTTAGACCCCTCTAATTCTTATATGGTTTTACATAATGGAAGAATATCTCTTAGGTGAGGAGAATATTCTATAGATTCACTGTAGGACTAGAGGGTGGAGATGGTCTTCTGTGGATTCCCTTGACAACTTGAGGTGAGGCTTGTTCCTTGGATTCTAGGATGGAAAGTTATTTATCCCCCTCTGCATGTTTTGTTCTTTTTATAATAAGCTCGGGATTCCCTTGCTTATTTGAAGGTAGAGGTAGAAGCCTTTGGATTCCCTTACTGACTTGAGGGTGGAGATATAAACCTCTAGTTTCTCTTGATTATTTAAGGGTGGAGGTATAAGCCTCTAGATTCCCTTTCTGATTTGAGGGTGGCGGTATAAGGCTCTAGATTTCCTATCTGATTTGAGGGTGGATGTAAGCCTTTGGATTCCATTGTTGATTTGGGGGTGGAAGTATAAGCCTCAGGATTCCCTTATTTATTTGAGAGTGGAGATGAGCCTCTGGATTCCTTGTTTTAGCCTATGATGGTAAAGCTACATTTCTTATTGAAGTAACTAAAGGGTGGATGTGGTGGACCTCTGGAGTCCTTGTGAGATATGGACTACATGAAGTAGCTAGTGGGTGGAGGTGGATAGTCCTATTGACTCCCTGTTCCAGTTAGCAGAATTGGTTTAATCCATTAATCATTCGTCCTCAAGATATGGAATCTGGCTTGGGGGTGACAACTACAAGAAAGGATTGGTTGCAGTGCGTTTAAGTTTGGGTGGAGAGTTGAAGGCCCAAATATTAGTTGTTGAGCACATTTGATAAAATTAGTGTATACTCAAATCCTTTGTACATTGTTTGTTGTACCTATGTTTAATGTGTTGGTTAAGGCATGTATTGGAATTGATTTAATGTGTTGGTTATTCTTATGATATAATATATAATGTGATTTCCTGCATGTTTAAGGAATGTTGATTTTCTTGTAAGTTTCCAAAGTAATTGAATGGATTCTTATATGCATTCATGAGATTATTTTTTGTTTGTTATTACCCTAAGAGGCATGTATATCCATGAACTATTATGAGCATGAATTTTTTCCAATGGGCCTAACTATAATGAATAGACAAATCTCTGTCAAGTTTCTTTTATGCAGCTACAAGGTTGGATATTAGGCCTAATTTTATTACTATCAAGCTTAGGAAGGAAAGTGTTTGCATTTATGTGAATTAAATACATATTTATGTCTGATTATTTATAGATTTGTAGACTGGGATGAAGACTTTTTAAGCTCATGAGAGATAGTTGATTGTATATTGATGATGATGATGATGATGGTTTACGTCCCCTCAGACCAAAATTTGGTCTATCAGACCTAAAGAAACGAATTATTTAGTTTGTTTTAAAATTGTAATCCTATGCTCAAAGAGCTTGGAGAGCAGCGTCCCAAGCTCACTATAATTTTGACATGTTAAAAGGCTAGGAAGGTCGATATTGCAACAAAGTTTATGAAATTGAAATCTAATGTGGGTATATGCAGGGCATTCTAAGAGGAATTTATTTTCATCCTCAATGTTCATATTCTCACAGAGATGGTAGATCCTTTCCACCCATGGTGTTTTAGGAACTACCCAGGGACCTGTTTCACTATGAAGCTCATGAGATTTCGTTCTTATCTTGGCTATATTAATTTTTTTCTAGAGTAGGGTTGATGACCTCCTTATAATATCTTAATTTTCTTTTAGCCTCTAAATCTTTCTCACACCACATTTTCTCTTTAAACTTAGAAGTAACAATATTTTTAATGTTATTAATGTTTTTCCATGCAACATTTTCGTCGATCTCCCAATGGTTTAACCAGGCCTTGGTATCTTTATACCAACCTCATTTGAGCCTTAGTTGGTTTTGGCTGGAATTTAAAGCTAGCTTAGGAAGCCTATGGTTTCCCATGTTATTGATTTTGTGCTTGTACAACAGGTGCCTAGTCATAGCTAGGTTCTCGATAAACGAAATACCCGCTTCTATAAGGAAAATAAGATAGGGTGTATTGCTCTTAATTTTGAGGTTATACGTTATAAAACGCTTCTGGATTTGCTCAATATTTCTCCAGGGTTCTCTAGAGATGTTGCAACCCCAAACCTCACATCCATACAAGATAACAAGAGTGACTAAAGTTTCAAATAGGAGCTTCTTTTTATCCCACATCACAGGTTTTGATGCTTTACACTTATTTTCAATACTAAAATGTTATATAAATAAATTTGTATGTGTATATTTAACAAGCTAGGCCAAGCCTTGTCAAAATATCAAGAGAGATATCATTGGTATATATATATATATATATATATATATAGTATGGCTAGGTTAGGCTAGTAATCTCTCAAGCACAAGGGAATGGTCGAAGCCTCTATAAGCCTAGGAATGACAGTTTGAATACTATGTATGTGCACACAGATAATCTCATGAGGGATAGGTATGAATAGCTATACCATTGTATGTATATGAGCGAGGGTTGAGCCTTGAGACATTAAGAGCCTGACTCTCGAGTTGTGGCAGGTCATGTGTGTGAGTGTTGTAACAAAGTGCTAAAGGTAGAAAATCCCAAAGCATACACACATAAACATGTTTGGTGGGGCACCATATGGCCAAGAGCCATGACCAAGGGCACGTAGGTAGGGAGCTCGTTGGATGTCGAGGGAGTGTTAGCACCATCTGTGTTCCCAAGAAGAATTACCCTAGAGGTTTCAAGTGGAGGCTTGTGCAACCCCATTGGGATTTAATTGTCGAGGTGATATGAGAAAGTGGGGTCGTTGGTAGCGTAACCTATCACTGAATCTAGTTCGTTGATTTGGTAAGCTCTTCCCTCTATGTGATGGACATTGGTGCCTCTATCCTAATGATTTCTCATGAAGTTGGGTGCAATCCCATCGATATTTTATTCCTGGGGTGAGGTTACAGTGTTGAAGCCCACATGCTCAACTGTAAGGGGGGGGGGGGGGGGGGTGGTGTAGCATAATGCGTAGGAGGTGGAATTCCACACTACCCCAAAGCTAAATAAGGGTGATGACCCCCCAATGGATTTAAATAGAGGGCATAGTCTCGCGATGATATGATGTTGAGGAGACCAAGCACGTGGCTACAACAAATGGTCTCGGGACGCGTTGGAGGATGGGTCCATATGGGATCCACGTAACCCCATAAAATATTCCCTAGTAGTTTTGATGGGGCGCCGTAAAGGGAATTCCTATGATTTTATCTCCAGGATGAAGTGGCACAAAGGGGCCCGCGTGAAACTTGCAAGGTTCAGAAAGCTGAGTTCACACATATATTTTTCCATAAAAAATTTATAGCATGGTACTAGACATGAACGGATAAATAGGTATGGTAGTGTTGCTAGGTGATGGTGATGTGGCTATGACCTGGGTAGCCATGTGGGGACCATGTGGATGCCACGTAGAAAGTAACATGATGTGGTGAGACCTAATAGGCCAGAGTTCAATCGACCATATATTTTCATCCGAGAGTCGGATCGAGGAAAATTTTATATCATTAGAAAGGTCTTGACGATTCAAACACAACGATGTTATCCATTTTAAGTTTTGAGGAAAAAAAATAAACCTCGTTTCCATAACTGGACTTTAGAGGTCATGTCATCAGAGTAATTTCTTCCTTCTACCATTAGTAGGGGCTAGGGATAGTAGGGGATCAGTTATAGAGTGGTATCAGAACTTCCAGGTTCAACACTTGGACTGGATGGGCTCTATCGTAAAAGAAATGTAGACTAGGGTTCAACTCTAGACCTTTGGGAATAAATTGGTACCCTATTATAGAATTAACAAAGCAATAGGTTTAATGCTTACATATTTGGAGCTAGGGTGGAGCTTTAGCTTTGAGTGTTGTAGCTAAAAGTTAATATGATTATATGCTAATTATAATATTTATTATGGATTGCATGATGACTGCAATGATATTTCTGGCATAATTACTTATTTTGAAAAATGCATTGACATTTCATGTGTTGCCATTATGGATCTTGAAGGTCTGGAAAACTTATTAATGTCACTTCGGATACTTTTATTTTCTTTAGTTTTTTCAGAAATGCTTGCATGTTTGTGTGTACAGTTGTTTTTAGTGTACTAACACTACCGGACAAGTGGTGTATTTTTACGCATTTGGAATAGATGTACATGTGAATTCCCTATGATAGGAGGGATTGAGTAAATCCTTCTGTGGCTTGTATGGCATAGTATAGTTGTTTATGATTAAATATTTATACACTAATTAGGATGTGAAAATCCCTTGGTTTGATTGGCTCATGGAAAAGAGCCTCAGTGGAGGTTGACTATTTCTATACGCTAATTTTGGTTACTATGTTTTCCTTATGGGTGCTTGTCATTAGTGGTTTATATATTTCTTGTTCAAGGAATGGGATGTTGCATATAGGTATGGATAGTTGAAGCATACAAGGGTTGTTATCTTAATTGCAAATATAGCATCCATGTTCAATACTCGAACTGGATGAATTCAAAGGAAAAGGTCTTGTGTAGACCTCATAGATAAAAAAAATTGTAGCTTTGCTAGAGAGTGATGTTATTATTGATTGCCTGCTTGTGAAAGAGGGTGAAAAATATAGCATTGTGATTGAATGGCTATGTATTGACTGTGAGATTTCCTACATATACATGATACATTTCATAAATGTGAAAACTATAAATTATAAAAATAATATATTCTTATATGTTAAATGGTTTTTAACTGACCTTTGAGATGGAAGATGCTTTGTTATTGTTGGGCTTGGTAAAGAGGTTGATTCTAGTTAGTGCGGATAAGTTTTGGTAATAGATTGATTTTAAACTTGTGAAAGCATGATTATAAAATAGTTGATACATACATGTGCTTATAAATTCCGATTTTGGAAAATTATGTTGAAATATAAAGTATGCCTACTTATGTCCTGAATTTTGAGACATGTAATTAATAAATTAATTAATATATATGAGGAGCGACATGACAACATGCTTAGCATAGCATGGAAAGGAAAAAACTAATGTGTAATTTGCATTTATGATGCTAACAATTGAATGCATGTGGCAACGCATAAGGAGACTCAATACAACAAGAAAAGAGAAATGTGTAATAAATCACAAACACTTCAGATAGTAGGTTATCATGCTGGAAGAGAGGGAAGAAGAGGGATATTCGCTTAAAGACCCTTTGATAAGCGTTGAAGGAATTCCTTTTGGGAGAAATTATAGGGGCATCACAAATTTAAAAAAAGGTTTCCATGGAAGCTTGAAGAAGGCTTGGATTGAGTTTTATTCATGAAGCATTAAAAACACTGAAACTCATAGAGATTGAGTCATTGAGATAATTTAATAGTTTATGTTTTGTGTTTATTGATTAATTTTATATTTGATCTACCATTTTGGTTGTTGACTTATGCATGGCCATGCTATTTTTTTTGCAATTTTATGACAATAGTCATGAATTTCTTTCTTTTTACTATTTCCCTCTTTTTCTCTTGGATTCTCCTTTTGTTTTTCTTGCTTTGGGGGGCACTTGGAAACATTGGTTTTGTATGGAAGGAAAACAATGTAACTCTGGGAATAGGGATGAGAGGAACCCAATGGAAGTATGTGGCCTGGGTAAGGCCCTTGTGTATACATAAAAGCATGAGTAAAAACTGAGAAAGGTTGGGAATGGGCAGTGCAAAGATGGCATGAATGAGAACATGTTGATATTGGGCAGATGGGTCAGAAAAAAGGTCATCGCTCGAATACCTTGAAGCATTACCCCTAAATGTGACAACAATTATAAATGAAGAAATATACGTGGATGGAATTTAACTATGCAATGAGTGATAACAGAAAACAACAACAGAAACACTAGTAATAACAATAAGGTAAAAAAGTAAAATAAAGGTGGAGAAGGTTTTCTATGGATTCCCTTGATAACTTGGGTGGAGGCTTGTTCCTTGGATCTCTGGTAAGTAGAATTCTTTAGCCCCCTATGCTTGTTTTTTGGTTTTACAGAGTGGAAGAATATCTCTCAAGTGAGGAGTGTAGTCTCTGGATTCGTTGTAAGAAGTCTAGAGGGTGGATATGGTCTTCTCTTTATTCTCTTGACAGCTCGGGTGGAGGCATGTTCCTTGGATTTTTGGAAGAAAAGTTCTTTAGCTACCTTTGCTTGTTTTCTTGTTTTTACAGTAAGTTTTGGATTCCCTTGTTTATTTGAGGGTCAAAGTATAAGCCTCTAGATTCCCGTGATCTAATGTGGAATGTGATTTCCCACATATTTACGGAATGTTGATTTTCCTATAATTTTCTTGAGTAAATGGATGGATTCTTGTATGTATGAAATTTAAGTTGGAAATAAAATTGTTGGAAAAGTGATTGAAAGACCCTGATATTACAACCAGAGATATAAAGGGAGGATGATGAATATGATTTTGTAATAAAGGAAATAAATTTTATGTTATTTCTTAGAGATGGCGACAAATAACAGTGAGTGAAGACAGAAGAAGATAATATGATGAAAGGTGAGGGAAGTTTGCCTCATAAAAATTTTATTTTATTTTATTTTCTCGGAAGACAATAATCCGGAGGAAGTTGCAAGGCATGAGCAGCGAGTAGTGGGGCAGATGTATACATCATAATTTGGTAAGAGTCTTGGAACTCTTATGCACAAGGAATATATGCAGCAGTGGGTAGGAGATGAAAATAAGTTTCAACAGTCAAGGAAAAAGTTGGATGAGGGGATTGATAGATTGTGGATGTTAATGAAGAAGATGATCAGGGGACGGTACAACAAAAGCAAGAGTATAGGAAACAACAAAGTACAGCTCACTAAGAAGCTTTACATCAACAAGTTAAGTGGACAAGAGCAACATAAAATTTGGAACCCTATATAATTGAAGGCAATGTCAATGGTGGAACAACAACATGCAAGGAAGAATGGACAAGTAAAACATAAAGTTTTGGATCTTGGATAAATGAAAATTTGATGACATATGACCAGGAGGTCATGAAATCTTTCTACCTTAGGAGTCTGATGCAGGAGCATTAGAGTTTCCTTAATTGTAAATAATCTTAATTTCTTTAATTTTTATAGAAAAATATGAGTCATAGTTTTAGAAAAGCAATGGATAGGTAAGATTTTCTCATAAGGAAAAATCAAATCTACCTTGAAAAACATGAGAGATTTCGTGAATAAATCATGAGAGAAATATGCTTTGTTCTATATGTTATTTATCATTGTGAGCCTAAGGGAAAAGCTAATGGCCAAATTAATGTGAAATTAGGCCAAGAGAGGAATGAGAGAGTTCCTGAGTGAAGTAGATGTATGTAAAGGTTTTATTAATGAATACCATGTTTATGTGCTTCTAGGAATGGTAATATCTAGGTTTGTGAGAACAACTTTGTGCCTTTCTCTGAGCGAAATGATGAATGGGTTGTGCATTCAATTGTTTTCTTTGGAATTTATATGTACTTCATGTATTAGAACAAGGATTTCTAGCAATTGATAGTTATTAAAGCATTGCATCTTGTGAAGACTCTGCCTTGGAAGTAAACAATTCTTTATGTTGAATCGTGATGCAGTGGAAGTGTTGAGCTCTGAAATTGTATTATGCCATGTCATTTTTATGCGTAAGTGAGAGACTAGTAAGCAGAGTCTCAATATCTTGTGCAAGTGATTCTAGATATAAATCATGTTATCTATGTATACAAATTCCCTTCCCCCTACTCTAACATAGATCGAACAAAGTCAATCCCCCTTGTCTCCAATTCTCCTTGGACATAAATCTGAATTTTAGAGTTGTAGGCTTGAAGGTCATTATATTTTTATTGAAGGCTATGCATACAATGAGTATTCAGTAAAGAATTCCATATGTTACAAGAAAGATGGACCGTTGATTCAGTGAATAGAGGAACAAAGGGAAAGATTTTTATTGAGTATCAACAATTATGGAAAAGAGGAAATGTTGAACAGTGGAAAGAAATAATGAAGCAATGATTGCTTACACTATAAACCAGATTCAAAATAACATGGACAAGCACTTGTCAAGATCCCTTGCAAAATAATAAATTTAAATGCGTTGGAGGTTGGAAGCAACATAAAGAAGTGTCTCAATGATCCCCATTGCATTTGGCTAGCATGCATAGCACAAAGATGTTGGAAATGAACAAGAACTTAAAAAAATCATTAGGTATTGAATGGATTTGTGATGACAAATAAACAATACATGTGCATTTCTTACCTCGTTTTCCTCACGACAAAAACTAATTGTATATGTAAGTGCACACTCATGGATTGAGGTGAGAATTCATGTCAATGATTGAAGCTAATATTTGAAATAAAGGGAAGAGTAGGAGAAACTATAATGGGTTTTAAGTGCAAACTAAGGATCTATGGAGAAGTGAGCAATTTACATCAAGGGAAAACAGATTAGCAAATCTAAAAAGTGAATTTTCCGGAAAGTTAAATTTCCCCGAATCAACGTAGTGCCAACCATAGCAATCCTAGCTAACCCAAATATAAGCATGCATCACTATCTTGGGGGTATTCTTCCTAAGAAATCTCATAGGGTGAACCTTACTGAATTTCCCATAAAGGCTATAAATTCAGCTTCATCTATTTCCATATTAGGGATATCAAGTTCATGCTCAAAAGTATTACCTTGTGGTACATTTTTAGCATGAAATCATTTGGGGTCTAGGCATCATTGTTCCTTAACAACATTTGCTTCTCTAGAATTTAGCTTAATGTAGAAAAGATGGAGATCTAGACATGCTTAAGGTAGCCAAAGTTAAATATGTCTTCATTATTTTATGAGAACTAGTTTAATAGTTACGATTTGAGTTATATATAATTGATCCTATGATTGGTTTATCAAGGAATTTTATGCAAAAGAATGTGAATTTTCTATTATTAAGATATACTTATTTGTGCTTCAACATTATAAAAAATGTCTTTAGACACCATCTTTTCTTTGTTCTTAGATAATTCAATTTTTAGATTGTTTTATACAATAAACCTTTATTTTTTTAAACTTAATAACTATTTTTTATGAATTATGGTAGATTTTGTGTATATAAAATTTTAATAACATAAATAGCTGCCATTTTCAAAAATGAAATAAAATTTATTTAAAATCAATTTATTTTTAATTTTTAATAATATATATTCGAAATAAATTAATTATTATAAAAATAAATTTACATTTCAATAATAAAAATAAATAAATAAATATTAATTAATTTTTAATATATTAATATAATATATATTTATTTTCTAATTATAAAATTATATTAATAAAATTTAACAGCGTTTATTCTACAACCTAAATTTAAATTTCTACATGTATATCAACATGTTAAGTCATTTTGAGCAATCATTTATAACTAGTTTCAAATACAAATTTTAAATAAATGTAACATTATAATTTTCTAATTTAAAATTTTCTGAAAATGTAACATAACAATTTTCATGATTTCTTATTTATAGATACATTTATCAAGATCTTATTTGATAAAAATAAAAAATAAATAAAATAAATAAATAAAAATCAAACTTGTCCACACATACAATTGGTGAAGGTCAATCTAAGCTCTGATTCTTATCAATCTGGCAATTAGTTAATTATGACACCCACCATTAGTTAATTATGGTCAATATTATATATTGAAGTATTAGTTAATTATGCTCAAACGAACCATGAAGCATAAATTGATGAGACTTGGAAAGCCTATATTATATATTAGAGTATTACTAAATATGTGCAATTGAAATGACTCATGAAGCATAAATTATTTAAAATGAGAATATTTTTGTTAGTTATTAGTGCGATTTTTTGAAAGCTTTTATGGTGGTTTTTTTCGGTTTAATTTCTCTAAAATTCCGCAAGAATTCATTGAAAACCCAAATTTGATGGGTAACTTTGCATAATCTAAGTGCTCTTGGGGTTTTTTAGGGTGTTGAATCCATATATACAGTCAAAAAACATGTCTAAATGACAAAAATCAAGATTTTACCTTTTTCACGGGCACCTGAAACTCCAAAAAATCATACTAAAAACAATTTCATATTTTTGTATTGTTAAATTATCCTAATTAAAAATATTTTATTTTAATATTTTTTATTTCTTATATTAGTTGAAAGTTTAAAAAAGAAATAAGATTTATTTTTTGATGTGATATATTAAAGGTTTATAACAAAATAAAGAAGTTGTCTCATTTCCAGACTCAACTCAAAAATATTTATTATTATGAAATAATGTACACTAAATTTATGGCAATCAATATTTACAAATTTATTGAGCTATAAATATTTGGATTGAAACAAATATAACATGGCTCATGTATTAACGGCTCAATAGCCTAGTAAATAAGCTTTACCCAAATTCATATTTCATTTTGTGAAAAAATAATTAAAAAAACAAACATGATATTACTTGTATATTGATTATTTATATCTAAATTTTTCGATTTCAAAATTTTTAATCATATCACCTTATTTATTTTGACTATTTATATCAAATTTATGTTAGAGCGCAGCACATTAAATCAACGAAAAAAAAACCACACAACAGCAAATAAACATGCACAAGAAGACACAGTCATTAACGTGGTTCACCCAAACCTCCTGGGCTACGTCCACACAACAGGGCATTGGCAGCCTTATTAATTCAAACAGGAGATTACAATTCACACACACACTCCAAAACAAACGTATGGAGACCTGTTATATAGCAGGAGAATCTAACAGCCTCATAAATCCTCTCAACACAAATTTAGGATGCATTAACTCCCTCCCCAACAACCTGGAGCTAATCTAGGAACTAATTCCTAATTTTTGTCACCTAATGAGATTTTGCCTATTTTATCCAAAACAGAAAATCTCAACAATCTCCACCTTGACAACAATTAGCCTGATGCCCTGTTCTTTATTATTTTATCTTTTCTGCAAGCCAAGAGAAGCCAAACACCAACGCAACTTCTCCAACAAAACTGGTTTCGTGAACATGTCTGCACAGTTTTCCTTTGTATGCACCTTTTCAAGAGAGACTCCCCTTTCAGTAATAACCTGTCTTACAAAATGGTACTTAATTGGAATATGCTTTGATTTACTATGATAGGCCGGATTCTTAGCCAAATGTATTGTACTTTGACTATCACAAAGTAACCTGATGTTGTCCTGTAGCCTACCAAACTCACCAAGCAAACCTTTCAACCAAACCGCCTCTTTGCAAGCATGAGAAGCAGCAATGTATTCTGCTTCAGTAGTGGATAAAGCAACAATGTTCTGTAGTTTTGACATCCAGCTGATAGCTCCACCTGCAAGAGTAAAGACGTACCCTGAAGTTGACCTTCTCTTATCCAAATCACCTGCAAAATCAGAATCAACATATCCACAAACATATTCACTGCTCCTGTTATAAGTGATACAATAATCACTTGTGCCTCTCAGATATCGAAGCACCCATTTCACTGCTGACCAATGTTCTTTACCCGGATTTGCCATGTACCTGCTGACAACCCCAACTGCATGTGAAATATCTGGTCGAGTACAAACCATCGCATACATCAAACATCCTACTACATTAGCATATGGAATCCGAGACATATAATCCTTTTCTTCATCTGTATTAAGACATAAACCCGAAGAAAGCTTGAAATGGGAAGCGAAAGGGACTGACACAGGCTTCACATTATTCATACCAAACCTCAAAAGTATCTTCTCAACATACTTCTGTTGTGATAGCCACAGCTTACCATTGCTCCTGTCTCTGAAAATCTCCATGCCCAAAATCTGTCTTGCTGCTCCCAGATCTTTCATATCGAATGTCCTTGCCATCTGAGTCTTCAACCTGTTGATTTCATCAATGCTTTTTCTTGCTAAAAGCATATCGTCAACATACAACACTAAGATAATGAACATGCCATTTTTCAATTGCTTGAAATACACACAATGATCATATTCACTTCTAATATATTTCTGACTCAACATGAAAGAATCAAACTTCTTATACCACTGCCGAGGCGACTGCTTCAGGCCATATAATGACTTCTTGAGCCTGCAGACAAATTTCTCATTGCGATGTTGAACAAACCCTTCTGGTTGTTCCATATAAATTTCCTCATCTAAGTCTCCATGTAGAAATGCAGTCTTAACATCTAATTGCTGCAACTCTAAATCAAGCAAAGCCACTAATGCTAACACAATTCTAATTGAAGCAATTTTAACCACTGGTGAAAAAATCTCATGAAAGTCAATACCGGCTTTCTGAGAAAACCCTTTTGCAACCAGCCGCGCTTTGTACCTGTCTTCCGTATCATTCACACCCCGTTTCAGCTTGTAAACCCATTTACACCCCACAGTTTTCCTGTCTTTCGGAAGCTCAACCAGATCCCATGTGCCATTCTTACCTAAGGCCATCATTTCTTCCTTCATGGCTGCTTTCCACTTGTCACTATTCGAACCTTCTATTTCTTCCTGATAGCACAGAGGTTCATTGTCATTAGCGATCAAAGCAACTGAAGTAACATAATCATCATACCTTCTCGGTGGCCGTTTGATTCTTGTCGACCTCCTTAAGGATGTTTCTGGCTGACTACCATCTGTAGGAACTTCTTGCCGACCAGTATCTGAGACCTGTTCACGCTCTATATCTGAACCCTGTTCATAACTAGTATCTGAAACCTGTTCATGACTAGAATCTGAACTATGGTCATCATGACTATCATTAGAAGTGCTGTCAAACTGAATGTGATGAAAATCAAATACATCATCCTGTTTCAATTTTCTATCTACATCTAACTGTACAAGAGAGGATTCATCAAACTTTACATCTCTGTTGATGATGATTTTGCGGGTAGTAGGATCCCACAATCTATATCCCTTTGTTCCAACACCATACCCAACAAAGATATACCTTTTAGACTTTGGATCTAACTTAGTTCGCTGATGTTTAGGCACTAGAGCATATGCATCACAACCAAACACTCTGAGTTTAGAATAGTCACAAGGGTGTCCTTTCCATACCTCTTGCGGAATCTTGCAGTCTATCGCTGTTGATGGCGACCGATTTATCACATAACAAGTTGTAGCCACAGCTTCCGTCCACAACTCCTTTTGCAACCCGGCGTTACTCAGCATACTCCTTGCTCTCTCTAGAAGAGTCCTGTTCATGCGTTCAGCAACTCCATTTTGCTGAGGAGTATAAACCGTGGTCTTATGTCTCTCGATCCCTGCATCCTTGCAATAGTTGTCAAACTCCTTGGAAGTAAACTCACCACCATTGTCATTTCTTAAACACTTTATTGTTCTACCAGTGCTGTTTTCTACCAATGCTCTAAACTGTTTGAAAACTGAAAAAACATCAGACTTCCTTTTCAACATGTAGACCCACACCTTCCTAGAAAAGTCATCAATAAATGATACAAAATACGACGAACCACCATATGACGCTGTAGGAGCTGGACCCAAAACATCTGAATGAATATAATCAAGTATCCCTTTACTAGTATGTTTGCCTGTTTTAAATTTTTGTTTACTTTGTTTTCCAAACAAGCAATGTTTACAGAAATCTAACTTTCCAGACCTTAGATTAGGAAGTAACTTGCGATCAGCCAAAATTTTCAACCCTCTTTCGCTCATATGGCCCAACCTTTGATGCCATAGGCGAATGGAACTACCGTCATGTTCAGACACCGTAGACACATGAACTGACCCTGTTCTTCCTTCTAACTGAAACAGATTTCCTACTTTCTTAGCTTTCATTACTAGTAAAATACCTTTATAGATTTTCATAACTCCACCTTGAATTACAGTTTTATATCCATTCGTGTCAAGTGCTCCTAGTGAAATTAGATTCTTCCTTAAGTCTGGAACATGTCTCACATCTGTTAATATTCTAGTTGTGCCATCAAACATTTGCAGTTGTATGCTTCCTATCCCAACAATATTAGATGTAACATCATTACCCATGTACACGACTCCATCATTAACTGATCTATACGTCTTAAACCATTCTCTATGAATACACATGTGGTTTGATGCACTGGAATCTAACAACCAATGTTGATCATGATTTGACATATTAACAGACAACACTTCGTCGCTCATACCTGAACCAGATGCCGAACCTGTATCTGTCGCATTTGCCTCCTTCTTTTCTGTCGAAGAATCTGCTTTAGAAGTTTGCTGCTGTCGCTTCCAGCAATCTTTCTTCAAGTGCCCCGATTTGCCACAAAACCAGCACTTCACTTTGCTCTTCTTCCCTTTCGACTTTGAACGTGAATCGCTATGCTTTCCCCCGGAGTGTCTCTCTCTCGAGCGACCTCTGGCCATCATTACCTCTGATGTAGAGGTGTCTGCATTCGACCTCTTCCTCGTCTCCTCAGCCTCAGACAACAAAGCTCCAAGCACATCGTTCTCAAAACGGACACTTTGAGTTTTCGCCATCTTGTTTCAGCAAAAAACACAGTAATCTCCAGAACCAATTTTCAAATAAAGAATGCCCTTTTATTTAAAAAATGCCTTTAAAAAAAAAATATCCTTGACCTTTGCCTTTAAAAAAAATGCCTTTCACTTCATACAAAGCCCTCAAAGTTTTAAAAAAAAAACTTCACCTTAAAAAAAACTTTCCTTTAATGTAATCGATTACCCTTTAGCACTTCATAAAAGGCCTTTCACCCAAAAGGCATTTACAATGGCATACAAATCGATTTTAAAACTTCCTTTCCATACCATATCAAATGGTATTCACATTACCATATCGAAATATCAAAAATCGATTTATTTTTTAAAAAACTCCAACGTCGATTCTAAATAACTCCAAAGTCGATTTATTTTTCCTTAGTTTTTAAAGCCACTTCAAAAAATACCATATAAAAAAGGGCCTTTAATACAAATCGAATTTTTTTTTTTTAACTTTTTACCACCACTCAAAAAAGAATCGATTTATTGTTAAACCTTTTAAAATTTGTGACCACTTCATATACCATACGTGACTTTAAAGAACTCCAAAGTCGAAACTCCAAATCGATATGCCAGACCTTATGCCACACATCGATTTATTATTAAACCATTTAAAATCGACTTTTTTAAATCAAAAAACTTAAGCGAACCTGAATTCATGATTTTCAACTTCGAAGTGTCACTTTAATGCTCCCGGGCCCGGTCACTGTTCTCCTCGTACCAGGCAGCCATTATATAACTTCCATAGTGGAGGGTGGCGGGATCACAGCGGAAACTCTTTTGATTGAGCAGAGACAAATGCTTCATTTCAGCAACCAAATGACAAGAAGAAAATTCTCTGCATCATAGCTTTTCCCATAATCATGGCCAGGCCGGACTTGCTGCTTCCCAGATGCCTCCGATGCAACGTTTCTTGCTTCAATGAGCATTCAATCTTCTTCCGAGCTGTACAGCATCCAGAATACACAGTCACAGTTATGCAGCAGGAGAACCTGCATATTCTAACAAAACCCGTTTTTCAAAATTCACGAGAGAGGGATTGCGCTTGCAGCCTCAGCTCCTGAAGCATTCTGCTCATCACAGGATCTGGATGGAGCCTTGACACAAAACACTGTTGCCTCACGCCCACATAATTCCTCTGTGCATTGTCTGTGCACCCCGGCGCTAATCCCGCTAATCCTTCGAAACTTTCGAATGACCAAAGACGAGTTGTGCGTATGCTGGCAGAACAAGCACCAGCGCCTCCATGCCTCCACGCACAGGTTTGAACAGCAGTCAACAGCACCAGCACTCCAACAGAAAAGCTCTGATACCAATTGTTAGAGCGCAGCACATTAAATCAACGAAAAAAAAACCACACAACAGCAAATAAACATGCACAGGAAGACACAGTCATTAACGTGGTTCACCCAAACCTCCTAGGCTACGTCCACACAACAGGGCATTGGCAGCCTTATTAATTCAAACAGGAGATTACAATTCACACACACACTCCAAAACAAACGTATGGAGACCTGTTATATAGCAGGAGAATCTAACAGCCTCATAAATCCTCTCAACACAAATTTAGGATGCATTAACTCCCTCCCCAACAACCTGGAGCTAATCTAGGAACTAATTCCTAATTTTTGTCACCTAATGAGATTTTGCCTATTTTATCCAAAACAGAAAATCTCAACAATTTAGTAATTATCTCTTAATTTTTTGGGGATCTTGTTGGGTGTAGAGCTTGATTATCTTCTTTATTTTGTATCACAACATTGGACCCCTCGTTTTGTATGAGGGTATTGTATTGCGGATGTGCAATGCATGTGTATTCTCTTAGCGAAAAACTGAGAGAGACATTGTGAGAGACAACCGAGAATATTACAGTGGATCTGTTGTAGGTTGTGCCTTTTCATTTTGCTAGATAATAGAAAGAAAGAACTAGCTGTTTCAGATGAGTAAACCACATATATTTGTCTCTCTCTGGTTTTATGTGTTGTATTGCTCTATAATATATAATTTTCTAACAAATCTTATTTATCAAATAACTAAAAATAAACATAAAACTATTTATATTTAAACTTTTAAAATTCAAAATTCTTAATGATACTATCTAATTTATTTTCACTATTTATATTTAAACTTTTAAAATTCAAAATTCTTAATGATACTATCTAATTTATTTTCACTATTTATATCTAATTTTTAAAATTCAAAATTCTTAATGATACCATCTAATTTATTTTCACTATTTATATCTAACTTTTAAAATTCAAAATTCTTAATGATACCATCTAATTTATTTTCACTATTTATATCCAAACTTCTAAAATTCAAAAATTCAAAATTCTTAATGATACCACCTAATTTATTTTGACTATTTATATCAAGTTTACTAATCTTCTCTCAACTCTTTGGGGAAAATAACGTAATTTTAAGTTGAGTGGATTTATATAGCATTAAATTAATGTTAGGGATTGTAATTTTGGGGCGCCTATAATGTGATTTCTAATATAAAGTTAAATATCTATTAAATTAATATAATATATATTAGTTAATTTAATATATATTAATCAATTATTAAGTTTGCTCTTGAAATTTTAATGATTAACCTAAATAAGTTGACAGTCTCATGAAAAGTACAAAACCACAAGTTATCTTACTCTTTCTACATAAATTTTCTGTTTTCTTTTCTTCTGTGCACTCTGCTAATGTTGTTTTAACTACGCTGTCCACGTAATAGTATTATTCTTTCTAAATAGATTTTCTGTTTTCTTTTGTTCTGTGCAGTCTGCTAATGTTGTTTTAACTACGCTGTCCACGTAATATTATTTTTCTTTCTACATAAATTTTCTGTTCTCTTTTGTTATGTGCGCTTTGCTAATGTTGTTTTAACGTAGCAAGTAAAATGTTTGATAGGAAGGAAAGGACCAATTTACAAGGATATTCATAAGACTTAATCATTATAATTACGGCGCATGTTATCATGAGTAGAGATTAATGTTACTATTAGTGGAGATTTGAATCGGGGTAAGAAAATATAATTTAATAAATTGTTTATTATTTTATATAAGTAATTATTATTATTATATTAATATAATTAATTAATTTATCTTATATATTGTTTTAAATTGTTTTATTTTTATTAGTATTTTTTTTAATTTTCTACCATGTGTTATACTTCTAATTTTCTTGACTTATCAAGCCATGGTAACTATCTTTATCATTATTATATATAATTAATATGGCTTAAATGTTTTGAAAAAAAAAATAATCAAATTAAAAATTATTGATAAAAAGTGAAAATTATATTAAAAAAATGTATATGTTAATTTCTTTTTAATTTTTAAATTTATTATACATTTTAAAGTTAAAATTATTTTAAAAAAAATATGTTAATTTATTTTTTTAATTTTTAAGTTTATTTATACATTTTAAATGGAGTTGTTTTTAAAGTTACTTTTTGGAATTTGGTAGAAAATTTTGTAGTAAAAACTTGATTTGTGTTATTTAAATTGTTTTGACCATATATAGTACCCTGAAAAACCTTAGAGCACATTTATTGTGCAGAGTTACCCATCAAATTTGTGATTTCAATGAATTCTTATCAGATTTTAAAGTTTTAAAGAACATAGACGAGATAAATTAACCCAAAATTATTTATAAAAGCCTATTTAAAAATTTATTTATAAAAACCTATTTAATAATAATCATTACAGAATTTATTACCATTACTAATTATTCTTTCATACAAAAATAAATTGATTGAATCATAAAAATGAAATCCTTCACAAGCTTGTTACAAGAATAAAAACAAATTCGTAGAATTATAAAATGAAATCCTTCACAAGCTTGTTAGCTAGGCAAAATATCAAAAATAAATTGATAGAAGCATAAAAATGAAATCCTTCGCACGCAAGCTTGTTAGATAGGAGTAATATAATGAAATTAGTTGGTAATAGCAGCGTTATTAGTTAAGTATTGCCATGGTATTGGTTTGAATTTTTTTTTATTTTTTTTTGAGAGGGGATTTTATAAGGTTTTTAATGTTTTTTTTTAAGTTTTTTTTTTTTTTTTTTTCTTTTTTTTTGTGAGAGGATTTTTATAAAGTTGAGTCAAATCATCAACGTGAATAATTATTGTCCATAACAGAATAAAAACAAAAAGATAGAATCATAAAAATGAAATAATTCATAAGCTTGTTAGCCCGGCAAAATATAAAAACAAATTGATAAAATTATAGAAATGAAATCCTTCACAAGGAAAATATGAATAATTATTCTGAAATTGATAAAATTATAAAAATGAAATCCTTCCCAAGCAAAATATGAATAATTATTCTCCATAAAAGAATAAAAACAAATTGATAAAATATGAATAATTATTCTCCATAAAAGAATAAAAACAAATTGATAGAATCATAAAGCTGAAATCATTCACAAGCTTGTTAGCCACGCAAAATATCAAAAACAAATTGATAAAATTATAAAAATGAAATCCTTCACAATCAAAGTATCAATAATACTGGTTGATACTTAGGAATTGCAAAATATTGCCATTAGATTGGTTTAGTATTAACATTGTATTGCTTTTAATATTTTTTATTATCTTTTTTGTGAGAAGATTTTTAATATTTTTTAGAAGATTTTTATAAACTTAAACAGGTAATCATCAATAAAAAAAAAAAAATATTATAGATAAAAGAACTTTCGGATTAATCACATCATTAGGATTAGGTCGACGTTTCGAACCAATTAATGTGGTTCACCTAATGGGTAATCATCAATAAGAAAAAAAAATATTATAGATAAAAGAACTTTCAGATTAATCACATCACTAGGATTAGATCGACGTTTCGAACCAATTAATGTGGTTCATCTAGATGAACCACATTAATTGGTTCGAAACGTCGACCTAATCCTAATGATGTGATTAATAATGAACCACATTAATTGGTTCGAAACGTCGACCTAATCCTAATGATGTGATTAATCCGAAAGTTCTTTTATTTACATTATGGATCACAAAAGTCTATTAATTGGTTCGAAACGTCGACCTAATCCTAATGATGTGATTAATCCGAAAGTTCTTTTATTTACATTATGGATCACAAAAGTCTTCTATCTAACCAATATATATATATATATATATATATATATATAATTTAAGTATTATAAATTTGAAAAAAAAATATTTGTATATATAATTTAAGTATATTATAAATTTGAAAAAAAAGTTAACAAATAACTTTAAAGCATTATTATGAACTTAAAAAAAAAATACAAATAATAATTAAAAAAATATTACACATAATATTTATAAAAAACACACAAATAATAATTACTGTTTTTTAAGAGACTATTATTGTTTTTTAGAGACTTAATCGTCAAAAATACTACATATAATAATTAGATAAAAACAAAACCCAAAAAACACCCTTGACAATCAAATATTAAAATTAAAGAAAAAAAAAAAACAAAACAAAACAAACTATTTTTAATCAAATGAACATTAAAATATCTCTCTTTTATTCATGTTACTACATATATATAAATACTTTGTCCTGTCATGGACGTTAAAATACGTTTTCTTTCGTTCATATTACTCTACATTTAGGTACTTCTGAACAAATGCAAAACAATTTCGGGGCAAATTCCGTTGAAAATGCAATTTACACCCAACCCTACACCACTAGCAGCACAATCCAAGCAGACAAAGATTTGACAACCGACATAACGTACATTCCTTCTTTTTTATTCAATCCGACTCTTTTAAGCACCAGCTAGAGTTCTTAGTAAAGACATTTCAATTTGATTCACTCCGACCATTTTAAACACAAATTATGAAGAAAATTAATTATTAGTAAGAAACAAATAATTTTTCCCATTCACATTTAACTCTACCTCGCCACAGGTGTGAATATACACTATGAAATTTAGACTTAACCTCATTTTTAGGTGTTTGCAAATACCTTCAAAATAATTAGCGTAAGAAAGCGGACAAAAAGGCAACATTATTTAGCTTGTGGAAAAATATTGAATTAAAAAAGAACGCCATCTCCAGATATCAACAAAAATGATCGCAGCGTGAGTCAAATAGCTAACCAAAATAGAGCGAAAATATACACTTGAAACTTTTACTTCCCCATATATATTAAAATCCTCGTAAAATCCTTAATGCACATACAAAAATGAACAGGAAAACACAACATACATTTAATGTAAAGGAAGTTCTTTCAAACATATTCAAGTCCACAAAAGGCTCCATGTACACCGTTCAAAACAGCTCCAGATTTCTTCTTCACAGAGATCTGCAGCAAACAAAAGCAAAAAGCCGTTACTTGAAATATTCTGGAATTTCAAGATGCGCAAGAAATCCAGGGTTCACAATAGCACGAAATTTCCAACAAGAGATTTTCCTGCGAAAGGCGCCAACATATAGAGCTCTAAAAGGCTCAAATGCTCAGAAAAAAGGCATCTGCACGGCAAGAATGCAAAAGCTTGAACCTCTCGTAGCTCAAACTTGAAAGAACCACAACATCGCACTTCAAGCAACGAAGAACACAATCTCGGCACCTCATCGGCCTTCCCAAAAAACATTACAGACCAGAAAAACAGACTGATACCTCTAAAGCTACATTAATACAAAAGAAAAGAAAGCCAGAAGCAAGAACCTGTTGGTTTACATGGACCTTACCCTATTCTTCACAGGCAACGGAGTATCCAAAATCTTGCCGCGCGGTCGCTCTTTATCTTTAACACGAAAGAATCCGAAAAAGCACCCCAACAGAGTATCCAAACCCTTGCCTCGTGGTTGCTTAACAATAAAGGCTCCGATATTGTCGCCAGAAATTGCAGCTTTTAAAACGTTGCCGCTCGGTTGCTCTTCATCTTTAACAAGCAAGCATCCGAAAAGCCACCCCATTTTTGCTCCTAGAAAGTGAAACTTTAAACCTTGAAAGTTCAAACACAAGCTCTCCAGAAAAGCCTTTCCACGAAAATGAATCTTTAAACCTTTAATCAAAAACTCGCCAGAAAAGCCTTTCCTCGGAAATGAATCTTTAAACCTCTAAATACAAGCTCTCCAGAAAAGCCTTTCCTTCGTAAACTGGCAAGAAGAAAGCACCGCCGTAGAGGAAATCAAGATGAAGCCAGTCCTCCCTCACCACTGTGGCCGCAATGCCATCTCCTGGAAGCACAATACCGGAACAAGACTAGAGATGATAACTCAAAGAAATAAAAAACTGGTTCCGGTCCTAACCATTCACGGTCCCATATGAGTCCAGGCCGCCCCGTACGCAGCCCTATGAGGCAATAAATGTTTTCAAGGTGTCCCGCACTGCGTCACTCGTGCGAGGGAGGGATGACCGTGGTAGTGGGGCGCTGCCCTGAAAAAAAATAAAAACAGTGAATGTCGAAGATCCTCGTTGCCTCCATTCGGACGCTATGAGATACGGAGAATCTTACTGTTCTGCTAGCACTGCGGACAGACACAGGAAATAAGGCTCGCCGACTTTCAATTCTCTTTTGAGCGAACAAACCATATTCATGCATAGACCATTGAACTGTCAGAAACTCAAATCTCATGCTCCCAAATTGCGATATTCTACGGAGGTTAGTAGCCAGCAAAGAATATTTCTAATTTCAGCGTTGACACGTTGTGACTGAATCCTCTTGTAGTCTTTTCAGGGTTGACACGTTGTGACTCAATTCTGTAGCCTATACTGCGACTTTTTGGAGGTAGATGTGACATGTCTATTGATGGGCATGCATATAGCAATTTGGAGTAGTCTACCCAGGGAACGTTTTAGCCCGGACGACAGTTTTTTGCCGGAATCCGGGCAACTTAAATTCAAGAAATCAGGTACTTGCAATGTTTGAAATCCATTTTTGAGGTTGGAAATGGATTCAGCACTACCAAAATCCCCTAGGGCACTCAAAATACTTAAGTTTAACAACTGTAAACATGATTCTGATGAAATCTTTGCCGGATTTTTTAAAAATCTTTGCCGGAGTCCGGGCTAAAACGTTGCCTGGAAACGACACGCCCTAGCAATTTTCGGCAACCTCGATTTACTCACTAGTTTCATTTTCCGGCAAGTGTACCATTCTTCTCTGGGCTTTGTCCCTGTCTTGATTTGAATTTTAAATTGGTTACCTCTATGCAGGCGGATTTGAATTTTAAATTTGTTATTTTCATGCGCGCGGATTTGAATTTTAAATTTGCTCCTCGTGCGTAGAGTTGATTTTGTTGGAATTTTCAGAATTCCAAAACAATAAGACTGTCTTCCTTAACACAAAGAAATACAAATAAAATTTGTATACAGTGACAGAGTTTTCAAATCAGAAAAATTTATATTCCATATATAAAAAAAACCGCTGTTACACTTCTTCCTCAAAAGAGGGATTTACAAAAAAAACTCTGACCGCTGCAAACACAGTTCAGAAATATCACTCTGTCATTCACAAATGACACTCTGTCTTTCTAAAAACATTCACTGTTGGAGTACTCTGTTTTTCTCAAAACATACACTCTGCTGTGTATTAAAAAAAACTCTGCTCTGTGTTCAAAAAAAAACCTTGCACTGCTGTGCGTACATAATAAAATACATGACTCTGCTGTGTATATTACAAACAAAAAATATCTCTGTGTCATTAAGATGACCCAACCACTAAATTTCACCGCTTGACAATCTTTAATGGTTCATTACTCCTGTCAGCACCGCTTCATAATATGCATTGATAGCAAATTGACCGGTGGCTCTGTGATATTTTCTCTTTCCCGCACTGCTGTACTGTGTAATTAAAACATTACATTCTCCTATCCTTTTTATATATACACTCTGTGTAATACAAAAAATATTCACCTTACGGCTTTTTACAAAGTGCTGGGCATAACTTTATAACATAAAATATATAACCCATATTTAAAACAAATAACATTGCAACATAAAACAAATTTAAAAAAATGCGATGGGCAAATATATTTAAACCCCGCAACCATTTGTTAAAACGCAATGTGGGCCCCTGCATACGTCAGCAGGTCCGAGGGGGTAAGTTCCTCTGCCCACAAGTCTTTCACGACCCCCGCGGACAGGCTTTGCGGCTGTATCGTGCTGCCGTTGAAATTATATTCCAACACTCCCCCTTAATTTCAACTGCTGGGTTTTCCTGCATACCCAGGCATTTCCTGAAATATTCAAAGCTTTTCTGCTGTAGTGGCTTTGTGAGGATATCTGCAAATTGATCCTCCGTTCTGCAATGCTGCAAAACAATCTCGCCATTGCTTACCAATTCTCGTATGAAATGAAACTTGGTGTCAATGTGCTTTGTCCTTTTATGAAAAACAGAATTTTTAGACAATGCAATAGCTGAGCTATTGTCACAAAATATCACTGTCCCTTTTACCTGTTCTTGACATAAGCTTCTCAACATTTTTCTCATCCAAACTGCTTGACACGCTGCTGCTGTAGCTGCCACATATTCTGCTTCTGCTGTAGACAACGCTACAACGGGTTGTTTCTTAGAAGCCCATGAAATGGCTCCTGAACCCATGTGAAAAACATAACCGCAAGTGCTCTTCCGATCATCAACACTTCCAGCCCAATCACTGTCAGTGTATCCAACTAAATCTGAACATTCTAAAGTAGTATAAAAAATACCAAATTTCTTTGTACCTTTTACATACCTCAAAATCCTTTTTGCTGCTTGCCAATGTGCATCCTTTGGCTTTTCCATGAACCTGGAAATCAAACTAACAGCATGCATTATGTCCGGCCTAGTTGCAGTCAAATACATGAGGCTGCCAACTATGCTCTTGTATAAACTAGGATCAAAATCCTTACTGCTGTCCTCTCTGCTGAGTTTTAATCCCATCACTGTGGGAGTGATTGCTCTTTTGCTTTCCTGCATGTTAAATCTTTCAAGAACTTCATTAACATACTTTGCTTGTGAGATAAAAATCCCACTTTCATCTTGTTCTACTTCTATTCCCAAGAAGTATCTCAACAAACCCATATCAGTGATTTCAAATTCCTCTTTCATGACTGTTTTGAAATGTTCAATAAGGCAATCATCATTACCTGTAAAAATAACATCATCAACATACAAGACTACAATCAAAATTTTACCGTCTTGTTCTTTGATGTAGAGTGTGGGTTCTCCCTCACACTTCTCAAAACCATTTTCCAGTAGATATGAATCTATCCTACTGTACCACGCTCTTGGCGCTTACTTCAGCCCATAAAGAGCCTTCTTCAACTTGCATACTTTGTGCTCTTCGCCTTTCTTCTCATAGCCAAGAGGTTGATCAATGTAAACCTCTTCCATTAACACTCCATTTAGGAATGCTGACTTCACGTCCATTTGGTAAACTTTCCACTTGTTTTGTGCTGCTATGGACAACACTGCTCTCACGGTTTCCATTCTGGCAACCGGTGCGAAAGTTTCCTCATAATCTATGCCATGCGTTTGCTTATAGCCTTTGACAACAAGCCTTGCCTTGTGTCTCTCTATCTTGCCTTCAGCATTACTCTTGGTCTTGTAGACCCATTTAACACCTATGACATCTTTACCTTTTGGGAGTTCAACCAAATCCCAAGTTTTGTTTCTCTCGATGGCATTTATTTCCTCATCCATAGCTTCTATCCATTTCCTATCCTTGATAGCTTCTTCGAAATGAACAGGATCATCAACATGACAATATAAAGCAAACAAAGAATTGATACCTTCATTAGCTATATCTTGTTCATAAATGTCTTTCAAATTTCTGAATTTCTTACCTTTTTCAGTAGGTGTACAAGTACTTGAAGAAGCACTTGAATTTCCTCCTTGTGGTGTGCTTGGAGAAGCACTTTCATTTCTCCTCAAGGGTGTGCTTTGCGGTGTTGGTGTTGCTGTTTGGGGATGTATTTCAGCCACCTCATCATCATTCTCATCATGAGATAAACAGTACTTAACATTCACTGTTTTCTCTATGCTTCCATCCCAAGCTTCCTCTTCAATAAACTGAACATCCCTGCTCACAAGAAACTTCTTGCTGGATGGGTTATATAACCTGTATGCATTGGATTCCTCACTGTATCCAATGAAAATACATTTCTCCCCCTTGCTGTCCAACTTCTTCCTTAGCTGATCCGGAATGTGTGCATAAGCCACACATCCGAAAACCTTCATATGTGTGACACTTTGCTTTGCGCCACTCCATGCCTCTTCCAGCACTTTGTTCATGACTGCTTTTGTAGGACACCTGTTCAAAATATACGCTGCACAATGTACAGCTTCGGCCCAATAATCATTAGGCAAATGTTTTGCCTTAAGCATACTCCTCGCCATGTCCATTATGGCTCGGTTCTTCCTTTCGGCCACTCCATTTTGCTGCGGAGTATATCTAGTTGTAAACTGTTTATGAATACCATTTTCTCTACAAAAACGTAGAAAATCTTTAGATATATACTCACCTCCTCTATCAGTCCTTAAGACCTTGATATGCAGCCCACTCTGGTTCTCAACAAGTGCTTTGAAATTGCGGAAATTTTCAAACACTTCACTTTTCTTTTTCAAAAAGTAAACCCAAGTTTTTCTTGTAAAATCATCTATGAATGTTAAGACATAGTGGCTGCTTGCAAGCGATGGAGTTTGCATCGGTCCACACACATCTGAGTGGACAATCTCTAAGGGTGCTTTCGCCCTTATGCTTTTTCCGGAAGGAAAACTTTCTCTGTGTTGTTTCCCAAGAATACAACCTTCACAAAGGCTGTCCGGTTTCTCTATCAATGGTAAACCACTTACCATCCCTTTTCTGTTCAACAAATTAAGACCTCCAAAGTTGAGATGACCAAATCTCAAGTGCCATAACCAATTATCATCCTTTGGTTCGCTTTGAAAAGTCTCCTGTGCAACTGTTGCTTTCTCTTCGCCATTCTTCAAGTCTGCTCTCATTCTGAGAGGGAACATCCTGTTCCTTGTCATCTTCACTTCAGCAATACACTGATTGCTGGGTGGTTTATCCATGATGGTACAAACATCATTATCAAAGAAAACATTATACCCCTTATGGACAAGCTGTCCAACACTTAAGAGGTTACATTTCATTCTCGGAACATAATAAACATCTGTTATGGTTTTCTTTGCACCTAATCTTGTCAAAACATTTACATCTCCTTTTCCCATAACAGAAACTTTGCTATCAGTTCCTAGTGTGACTTGTGACTGCACACTTTCATCTAACATAGAAAACATTGCTAAGTTTCCTGTCATATGGTTACTACAACCGGAGTCTAGAAACCATAAGTCTTCAGATTTTTCTTCAGCCATGTTACAAACTAAAAACAAATTACTTTGGCTGCTATTTTCTTTTGTGAAATTTGCACTAGTTTCACTTCTCATGTCTTGTTTCTTCTTTCTACATTCATTAGCATAATGACCATATTTTTTACAATTGTAACATTGGACATTGGATTTATCATACCTTTGTCCTTCTGCATTCTGCTGACCATTCTGTTGGCTGCTGCCTTGGCCTTGATGCTGATTTGGATTGCTGCCCCTTCCTTGAGCATTAGCTGGACTGTTCCTTCCACCTCTGTTCTGGCTTCTGCCTCTTCCTCTTCTGCCTTGCCCTCTTCCTCTTCCGAAAGATATCTGGGACTTAAAAGCATGTTCTAGAGATGAGTTTTCACTCCTACCCAATCTCTGTTCATGGGTCATCAGTGATGCATGTAGCTCATCCACTGAAAACTTTGTGAGATCCCTTGTCTCTTCTATGGTGGTGACAATCACATCGAATCTTGAGGGTAAACTTCTCAAGAGTTTCTCCACAATCCTCTTGTCTTCAAGAGTCTCTCCATGAGATCTGATTTGTGTGAACATTCCAATCACATGAGTGAAGAATGAGTCAATAGTGTCTGACTCTTTCATACAGAGAGTCTCAAAGTCTCTCCTCAGCAATTGAAGTTTTGCTGTCTTCACTCTCTCCATACCCTGATAAGTTGTCTTGAGAGTTTCCCATGCTTCACTGGATTTCTTGGCTGCTGCTATCCTTGGAAACACACTCTCATGCATTGCTTGATACAAGAAGAAAAGAGCCTTGGCATCTTTCTTCTTATTGTTCTTCAACTGTTCTCTTTCTGCTTGAGTTAAAACAAAAAACTCTGCTTCATTTGCTGGCTCTTCAAAGCCATCCTCAACTAATTCCCATAACTCTTGGGAGACAAATAAAGCCCTCATAGTTATTGACCAGTAATCATAATTTTTTCCATTGAATTGTGGGAGATGGATATTTCCCAAACTCATACCTGTGCTAGAACCAGCCATTCTGCACTTCTAACTATGAATTAAAAACACTTGACTGTGTGTTTAAAACTAACCAACCGTTTTGCAACAGTGACACAAAACTGTATAGAGAAATACCTTAAATCCTTTATGGCTGAGTCTTCACACTGCTGGAGACGCTGCTGCAACAAAGAATTCGTTTCCTTCAGCTTATTTGACCTTCAAATAGCCTGGATTGGCTCCGATACCATGTTGGAATTTTCAGAATTCCAAAACAATAAGACTGCCTTCCTTAACACAGAGAAATACAAATAAAATTTGTATACAGTGACAAAGTTTTCAAATCAGAAAAATTTATATTCCATATATAAAAAAAACTGCTGTTACACTTCTTCCTCAAAAGAGGGATTTACAAAAAAAACTCTGACTGCTGCAAACACAGTTCAGAAATATCACTCTGTCATTCACAAATGACACTCTGTCTTTCTAAAAACATTCACTGCTGGAATACTCTGTTTTTCTCAAAACATACACTCTGCTGTGTATTAAAAAAAACTCTGCTCTGTGTTCAAAAAAAAACCTTGCACTGCTGTGCGTACATAATAAAATACATGACTCTGCTGTGTATATTACAAACAAAAAATATCTCTGTGTCATTAAGATGACCCAACCACTAAATTTCACCGCTTGACAATCTTTAATGGTTCATTACTCCTGTCAGCACCGCTTCATAATATGCATTGATAGCAAATTGACCGGTGGCTCTGTGATATTTTCTCTTTCCCGCACTGCTGTGCTGTGTAATTAAAACATTACATTCTGCTGTCCTTTTTATATATACACTCTGTGTAATACAAAAAATATTCACCTTACGGCTTTTTACAATGTGCTGGGCATAACTTTATAACATAAAATATATAACCCATATTTAAACCAAATAACATTGCAACATAAAACAAATTTAAAAAAATGCGATGGGCAAATATATTTAAACCCCGCAACCATTTGTTAAAACGCAATGTGGGCCCCTGCATACGTCAGCAGGTCCGAGGGGGTAAGTTCCTCTGCCCACAAGTCTTTCACGACCCCCGCGGACAGGCTTTGCGGCTGTATGGTGCTGCCGTTGAAATTATATTCCAACAGATTTTTTGTTTTAAATTTGTTACCTCTACGTGTGCAGATTTGAATTTTAAATTTGCTTCTCCTGGCGTAGAGTTGATTTTGACCGCCATTGACACAATGTTCTTCCAGGGCAAATGCAGAATGGGCTTTTATCTAGCAACAGGGCTCCATTCTTGAGCGGGAGAGCAATAATCCTATCGAAGAAATCTCGGTGAATGTTAAAACTTCAAGCAGGGTATAACAGCGCTCTTGTTTGTTTTCAAAGTAGGACCAAGGCAGAAAGTACTGCTTTTTCTGGAGAAAAGCATTGTTGGGTATGAAAAGAGAAATCTGAGTGGTGTTTTTTCCACATGTGAATCAATCATTTCAAAGGTTGGCGTTTTGCTATGGCCAGTTCACGATGTGATTTATATGAATGGAAATTACAAATACTAGTTCATGGTTTAATCAAGTTGAATTGGCTGCTTGATTTTGCAAGTAGCATTTGCGAGTGGAGAAAGAATGCATGTTGGAGATATGTTATGAATGCGTTAGTAGTAAGTGTGTCCATTGTATTCCAAGGTTACACTATTTTATCCAGGGTCGTTCAAATTGAGAGCTGTCAATTAGAAATTCCTTGCTCATATTAAATATAAGTCTTGACGTTGTATTGATCCATATTATGTGACTCATCACATCTTAACTTAAGCGTGAAAAATAGAACTATAATCCACTTAACAGGGACTTGTTGCTCTGCAACCCCACTTGTTACGCCGATAGGCGTATCTCTCTTATGGGAAATCAACGCTTTTGTGATTATGTTAATTAATCTTTTTCATTCGGTGGTCTAGATTGAAAGATGTCGGTATATTCTCGTCGTCGCCACTCAATCAATGAATGAAATTGAAAGCGAGAACCTCCTTGCATGTTTAAATCAAGTGTTTAAACCCTGCTTAAATTAATTTTTTACCAAATAATCATTAAAAATTTAGTGTTCCTCTTATTTGTCTCCACGTATGAGGGTATGAGGGATTAGAGCGAAATAAGAACACGTTTCAAGGGAGAAAGTTGTATCGTCGATGTCCATCCATCTTCCAACGAGAGTTGGATTGATATCGTGTTTACAAGGCGTTGCAAAAGCGGAGGTTCCACGTTGTCAAGAGGTAAAAGGAACAATTTCAAATCCAATAACCTGTCTTCCATGCTATGAGAGGCGCACTACATGTGGGTCTTCCATGCATCGGGAGGAGGAGGCCCAGCGAGATTCGAAGCGTCGCCAGTGGCAAGATCTAATTTCCACATTGCTAACAATGGTAGAATGTTTGATAAATGACTCAAGGCTATCCCTGCACGGAAAAACTGGAGCAGCGTCACAAGTCCATAGTCCTCCTGGACGCGCTTTCTCCTTCGTTACGGAACGCAATACACCACTTTGAACTCAAGCCTAGTTACAAGACCATGTGCCTAACATTCTAAGAGGCTGTGATAAACCATTATAAATACCAGGCGTGGAGTGAATTCAAGGTCAAGTTTAGGAGAAGAGTCTCATCTTATGTAGCAGATTGGTATTTGAGTCCTCTTCATGAGTAGCACCTGAGTCTCTATTGTTTCTCTCTTACATATAATTGCATGGCTCTCTTTGCGCAGATAGAGGAGATGGCAAACAAGCGGGGTCTCAGTTGGAATAATATGATCTTCGTCCTCATCCTCATTATATCCACACTTGCTGTTGTAAGTAAATGATTCGACTTACCTACCACAGATATGGTATAGTTAATTTGTGAGCCTTAATTTATTATCTTTGCGTTGGTAGAAAGAATGGCAGGCAGGTTCTACTTTTTATTAATATCAATTCTACACAATGTTGAGTATTAATTTATTATTTTTGCATTCGTAGAAAGAATGGCACACAGGTTCTACCTTTTTTTAATATCAATTCTACACAATGATATGATGGTGTTTCACATGCAAATTCCTCCTCTGTGCCATGGTGGAGGACATCCATTTGCTGCCAAGGCGTCGTTGTTACGATTCAGAGCGGAATTCTAAATTAAACCATAGTCGAATATCAGTTTTGGAGAAGCAGTTTCTGAATTAAATCAACTACTTTTTAATGGTAGCATGCGTGCTTGTTACAGTTAGTTCCAAAACCACAACTACGTTGGGTAATTCTTAAACGCTCTTGTAAAAAAATAGTATAAAGTATAGTATTTTAATTTCTTTGTGTTATAAATTTATATAAATATGCGTGGGGAAGTGTTTATTTCAGAATAGTGTTTTTATAATTAATTCATATTTTATAATAGTGTCTATATGTCGTAAATTGATGCACGTATAGCTGTGTTATACAAATATCCGATTTTCTCATATTTAATTTTAATATAATATTTTTTCCAAGATATTATTCCAGGCGACGCCACGACGATTGTTCGCAAAGAAAAAGTAAGAAAGTAGCATTTTTCAGTGCTAATGCTACTTCGAAAAACGTAGAGACTAGAGTATAAAGCTACGATGTCAGCTTGTTAAATGAATATTGGTTGAGCGATTGGGAAATTTCGTTATCTGAAGTCGTTGAAGATAGATTGTGATATTGTGGGGTCTAAAATCATCCAACAGAACGTTAAATTAGGTCAGTCATATGTATTAAATTAGGTTAGTAACGATCAAGACATTTTACTGTAGAAATCAAAATATTTCACGATGTTAATATTAAAAAATACAATAATAGCATTGGGGCCTTTGGCAAGCAGCGAGCTAAAAATATATATCTGAAATATTTAATTATTTACATTCACTTTTTTAGACATGGATATTTTTTATTTGAAATAGTTTTTATTGAAATAATATTAGTTATTTATAATTTATATTTGTTGGTATTTTTTTAATTAATTAATTTAATAAAAAATGTAAAAAAATATTTATATTAAAGATAAATTTCAACCATTTAAAGAATTTTAAATAGAAATTAAATCTCTAAAATCTACTAATAATTATAGATAATCAAATTAAAATAATAATTAAATTTCATTTAATAAAACTCTATTTCAAAATAATCTTATTGTAAATTAATATTTATTAATCATTACCTATCATTTAATTTAAATAAGTGCACTACTTAAATAAATAACGTCGTGAGAGGAACCAAGTAACATAGATTATTGATTCTTAAGCATAACTATCATAAGTTTCCGCTTAAAATGGTTGGAAAGGTGAAAAATGAGTTGAGACCATCTGCAAGTGGATGCTAACAACGTCGGATCATCAGTGGCTTAAAATGAATCGCAAAGGGATTATTACAAGGTTTTGTGGGCTCAAAAGTCTTTGAAAAAACAATTGCCTCTTCGAGATAAGCCAAAAAAACACTAAATGATATTGTAGCTGGAAATTAGCTCAAACAAACTAATATAGAAGAGTAGTTATTAAAAGCAGAAAGAATTTCGATCCTAAGCGCCGCCGCCATAAGAGAAAGTACATCATGAGAAAACATCGAATGTGAAAACATGTCCATTTATAATGGCTTTTTGTTCGTTTACGAAAACAAGATTACCAGATTGAAACCTTAACAATAGTGTTTGGATGTAATTTATTGAAGAGAAATACGCATGAGCGGAGAGAGGAAATAATTTAGTTTAATTGTGGAATTAAAAAAACTCCATCTGAAAATAATTCAAGTTCAATTATGGGTTGAACAGTCAGCAGGAGCAAACCCAAGAACAAATCGCTGCACATTGTACTGAAAGAAAAAATTTTGCTGTAAAATATTTGCAGAAATGGAGGCAGCGTTATATATGCTTGTGGAAATTCAACCATTCGAGCCACCCTCCTGGGTTGTGAATTGCGTTCGTTTTGACTCTGTGTGACCGTTTTGGTAGAAACAAAGGGATCCCAGCCTTTTGATGGAGAATGCAAAGGAGCTCGGCATCCGACTATGGGAACCAGCGATCTTGTGTTGAACCTCCGGATTAATTAATTCAATAGTATTGGGATCAATTTGCAACATCAGAGTTGAGAAGCAGTTTAGAAGAACCCAGGCTTGTCATCGCACCACCTTTTGTTCACGGGTGGTTTTCATAAAATCAACGTGATTCCATTAGCTGTCTGACGCGTGGCGATGGGCCGAAATAGAATATCATTCATATCGGGCGCTAAAGTTCGATCATTAACTTCGCGCGATATTCATCTACGCCGTTCAATCAACAGTTGAGGCGCGATGAAACTCCAGCTGTAGATTAATGAAGGAGGAATGACAGACGGGTAAGTTGCAAATGTCGTGGTTTTGGAATTATTGAAGAGTGGGTTGAGTTATAATGTATGTTGATATATATCTATAACTATGAACCTTGTAAAATGAATTGATATGGCCGAATTAGCCATTGAGTTAAGGCTTGGAGTAAATAAATTTTTGTTTTCAATGTACATGTATAGATAGTTTTATATAGATTTTTTCTTTCCTATGATATTTTATATAGATTTTTTTTTTTTTAGGATATTTTTATATAATTTTTTTTTTCTATGATATTTTTATATAGATTTTTGCATATGTTTTTAATTTGTATTTATATATAAATATAAAAAAAAAAGCAAGTAAATTAATTTAATTTTTTATACTTATATTTTATGGTTTATTTTTATTTTTTTTAAGTGTTTAATAAAAAAAAATTAGATAATAGTTAACATAGTTCTATGAATTAAATTTATCATACATTTCATATAGTCATTTAATTTATATAGCTAAACACTTCATCATATATTTGAATAGTCATATTATTATATTTAAATTATTATTATTAATAATTAAAAAAAAATTAATGTAAGTTAAACACATATATATAAGCATGTAACAAGACCGTTTAACCAAGACCTCTCATCACCGTTTAATCAAAACCCCATATCAACTTACTATCAAAAATATACTAAAATATTCTAAAATATTTTATAAAGTTTAAATCCTTACCTCCACTTAATAATTATTAATAATTAAATTAAAATCATAGAAGTCTTATTTCAAAATAAATATACCTATCAACATAAATATAAATATAAATAAAGCATTAAATTTTGAAAAGTGAAAATCTATTAATATAATATATATAAAAATAAACAAAAATATGTTAATAATAATATGATAATTTAAAGCATTAAATTTTGACAAGTGAAAATCTATTAATATAATATCATAAAAAAATAAACAAAAATGGGTTAACAATAATATGATAATTTCATGGTAGGTAATTTCCACTCTACATACATATAATTTTTGAATAAATGGTTTGTTGAATAAAAAATGATGGTTTGAATGTTTGAGAAAATAAATTAGCTTTTTCCTAGATTATATAGGGTTTTTTAAAGCTTTGAACACTAAGGTATTGATGAAAGCATTTGAGATGTTTTTTTTCTTATTATCATTTAACATATAGGGTGAGGATAAAATCCACTACTGTTTATTATTAAATTTTGAAAAGTAAAAATCTATTAATATAATACATATAAAAATAAACAAAAATATGTTAATAATAATATGATAATTTAAAGCATTAAATTTTGAAATGTGAAAATCTATTATTATAATATCATATAAACATAAATAAAAATGGGTTAACAATAATATGATAATTTCATGGTAGGTAATTGCCACACTACATACATATAATTTTTGAATAAATTGTTTGTTGAATCAAAAATGATGGTTTGAATGTTTGAGAAGATAAATTAGCCTTTTCCTAGATTATATAGGGTTTTGAAAGCTTGGAACACTAAGGTATTGATGAAAGCATTTGAGATGTTTTTTTTATTATTATCATTTAACATATAGGGTGAGGATAAAATCCATTACTAAGCTTAAAAAAAAGGATTATTGAACTTAAAAAAAAATTCCTCAATCAAACTTTTGAGACCTCCAATCATGGACTTACCTAATTGTAGTCTAACTTAACTAATTTAATCTTATTAAAGCCATATTAATTAAAATAATATGATTTATTATTTAACAAAATGAAAAAAACTATGCGAAACAGATGTCATCACCACAAAATTGTCATAACTATGACAAAGCAATGATGAGCCTTTGATGGTAGAGTGCCACAACTAAGCTACACTCAATTCAAAAACCAAATGATTCCACTCAAATAAAGGGTTTATTGACAAAGGAGTTTGGGAGCTTTCTCCTTTCTTGCTTGGCCCAACAAATGCATTATATTCCTATTTATACTCAAATAGGGAGAGATGTAAAATTATCGAGAGATAACTGTTCTCCTAGTATTTTGAAAAGATGAATCTTAAAAATCAAAGTGACATAGATTTGAACAAATAAAAAAAATATTATTGTGTGAGACAATCAATATGCTCAGAGATAAAATAAAAAAAATTATTGAATGAGACACAACCAATATGCTCAGAGATGCAAATGATGATGCATAACACTACACAAAGTTAATTGACAAAGAGATGCAAATGCGAGATGACGCCAATTTCAACATTTGAGATGGGAAAGCATATGCAAGGACACTAACAATAAAATAAGATAGACTGGAAACTAAGAATAACATAAGGTAGCACGAAAGAGATATAAAGATGATGCATTGGGACATAAATATGATGGCATGACCTACAACCCTTGGGTTTATTATTTCTTTTGGTTTATATTATTAATAATCCCTCGAGTTTATTAATCTCTTGAGTTTAATATAATATAACTTGCGGAATTTAATATAACTTTAGTTTACTGATTCAATCGGTTTATAATATTAACAATCAGTAAGGTTGATTGATCACTTGCGGTTTATCATAATAATAATTATGTGACTTTAAAATTCCTCTATATTTAAAATATTGGGTCGTATTCTTTATTAATCTATTGTGTTTTTAATAGTGTTCCCTTTGCCTTATTGGTCCCTTACATTATAAATATTTTTCCCTTGGGTTCACCAATTCCTTTGGTTTCTAATATTAAACCCTAGGGTTATTGGTTGTTTTGGTTTATAATATGAATAATACGTTGGGTTAATTATTAGTGTTTATTAATTTCTTTGGTTTTTATATATTTTTATTTTATTTTATAATATGAATAATCGATCAATGTCATCCATTATCAAATGTCACATTCTCATAGATATTGTCTCAATATGAAATTCACCGATGGCCAACCATGGTCATAGTTGGTCCAACATCGCATTGTGACAACAATTGTCTCAATGTTCAAATCAATTCCCTTGGGTTCACCAATTCCTTTGGTTTAAAATATTAAACCCTTGGGTTTATTAGTTCTTTTGGTTTGTAATATTACGAACTGTTGGGTTAATTATTAGTGTTTTTAAATTTCTTCAACTTGAGTATTTTTTTATTAATTTTATTGATCCAAGCCTTATTGGTCCCTTAGGTTATTAAAAATTTTCCCTTGGGTTCACCAATTCCTTTGGTTTATAATATTAAACCCTTGGGTTTATTAGTTCTTTTGGTTTATAATATGAATAATCGATCAATGTCATCCATGATCAAATGTCACATTCTGACAAATATTGTCTCAATATGGAAATAACCCATGGCCAACCATGGTCATAGTTGGTCCAACGTCGCATTGTGACAACAATTGTCTCAATGTTTAAATCAATTCGCTTGGGTTAACCAATTCCTTTGGTTTATAATTTGTTGGGTAATGGTTTTCCCTTGGGTTCACCAATTCCTTTGGTTTATAATATTAAACCCTTGGGTATATTATTTATTTTGGTTTATAATATGAATAATCGATCAATTTCATCCATGATCAAATGTCACATTCTGACAAATATTGTCTCAATATGAAAAATCACCCATGGCCAACCATGGACGTCATAGTTGGTCCAACGTCGCATTGTGACAACAATTGTCTCAATGTTTAAATCAATTCCCTTGGGTTCACCAATTCCTTTGGTTTATAATTTGTTGGGTAATGGTTTTCCCTAGGGTTCACCAATTCCTTTGGTTTATAATATTAAACCCTTGGGTTTATTAGTTCTTTTGGTTTAGAATTGTCTCAATGTTTAAATCAATTCCTTTGGGTTCACGAATTCCTTTGGTTTATAATATTAAACCCTTGGGTTTATTAGTTCTTCAATGTCATCCATGATCAAATGTCACATTCTGAGAAATATTGTCTCAATATGAAAATCGCCCATAGCCAACCATGGTCATAGTTGGTCCAACGTCGCATTGTGACAACAATTGTCTCAATGTTTAAATCAATTCCCTTGGGTTCACCAATTCCTTTGGTTTATAATATTAAATAGTTCTTTTGGTTTATAATATTACGAACCCTTGGGTTAATTATTAGTGTTTTTTAATTTATTCAACTTGAGTATTTTTTTATTAATTTTATTGATCCTCCGCCTTATTGGTCCCTTAGGTTATTAAAATTTTTCCCTTGGGTTCACCAATTCCTTTGGTTTATAATATTAAACCCTTGGGTTTATTAGTTCTTTTGGTTTATAATATGAATAATCGATCGATTTCATCCATGATCAAATGTCACATTCTGACAAATATTCTCTCAATATGGAAATCACCCATGGCCAACCATGGTCATAGTTGGTCCAACGTCGCATTGTGACAACAATTATCTCAATGTTTAAATCAATTCCCTTGGGTTCACCAATTCCTTTGGTTTATAATTTGTTGGGTAATGGTTTTCCCTTGGGTTCAACATTTCCTTTGGTTTATAATATTAAGTCCTTGGGTTTATTAGTTCTTTTGGTTTATAATATCAATGATCGATCAATGTCATCCATGATCAAATGTCACATTCTGACAAATACTGTCTCAATATGAAAATCACCCATGGCCAACCATGGTCATAGTTGGTCCAACATCGCATTGTGACAACAATTGTCTCAATGTTTAAATCAATTCCCTTGGGTTCACCAATTCCTTTGGTTTATAATATTAAACCCTTAGGTTTATTAGTTCTTTTGGTTTATAATATGAATAATCGATCAATGTCATCCATGATATAATGTCACATTCTGACAAATACTATCTCAATATGAAAATCACCCATGGCCAACCATGGTCATAGTTGGTCCAACGCCGCATTCTGATAACATTTTTCTTGATGTTTAAATCAATTCCCTCGGGTTCACCAATTCCTTTGGTTTATAATATGAAACCCTTGGGTTTATTAGTTTTTTTGGTTTATAATATGAATAATCGATCAATGTCATCCATGATCAAATGTCACATTCTGACAAATATTGTCTCAATATGAAAATCACCCATGGCCAACCATGGTCATAGTTGGTTCAACATCGCATTCTGATAACATTTTTCTTGATGTTTAAATCAATTCCCTCGGGTTCACCAATTCCTTTGGTTTATAATATTAAACCTTGTGTTTATTAATTCTTTTGGTTTATAATATTATGAACCCTCTTTGGGTTAATTATTAGTGTTTTAATTCCTTCAAATTCAGTATATTCTTTGCTTAATTTTATTGATCCTTCGCCTTATTGGTCCCTTAGGTTACTAATATTTTTCCCTTGGGTTCACCAATTCCTTTGGTTTATAATATTAAACCCTTGGGTTTATTATTTCTTTTGGTTTACAATTGTCTCAATGTTTAAATCAATTCCCTTGGGTTCACCAGTTCCTTTGGTTTATAATATTAAACCCTTGGGTTTATTAGTTCTTCATTGTCATCCATGATCAAATGTCACATTCTGACAAATATTGTTTCAATATGAAAATCACCCATAGCCAACCATGGTCATAGTTGGTCCAACGTCGCATTGTGACAACAATTGTCTCAATGTTTAAATCAATTCCCTTGGGTTCAGCGATTCCTTTGGTTTATAATATTAAACCATTGAGTTTATTAGTTCTTTTGGTTTATAATATTACAAACACTTGGGTTAATTATTAGTGTTTTTTAATTTCTTCAACTTGAGTATTTTTTTATTAATTTTATTGATCCTTCGCCTTATTGGTCCCTTAGGTTATTAAAAATTTTCCCTTGGGTTCTCCAATTCCTTTGGTTTATAATATTAAACCCTTGGGTTTATTAGCTCTTTTGGTTAATAATATGAATAATCGATCAATGTCATCCATGATCAAATGTCACATTCTGACAAATATTCTCTCAATATGTAAATCACCCATGGCCAACCATGGTCATATTTGGTCCAACATCGCATTGTGACAACAATTATCTCAATGTTTAAATCAATTCCCTTGGGTTCACCAATTCCTTTGGTTTATAATTTGTTGGGTAATGGTTTTCCCTTGAGTTCAACAATTCCTTTGGTTTATAATATTAAATCCTTGGGTTTGTTCATTATTTTGGTTTATAATATCAATGATCGATCAATGTCATCCATGATCAAATTTCACATTCTGACAAATACTGTCTCAATATGAAAATCACCCATGGCCAACCATGGTCTTAGTTGGTCCAACGTCGCATTGTGAGAACAATTGTCTCAATGTTTAAATAAATTCCCTTGGGTTCACCAATTCCTTTGGTTTATAATATTAAAACCTTGGGTTTATTAGTTCTTTTCGTTTATAATATGAATAATCGATCAATGTCATCCATGATATAATGTCACATTCTGACAAATACTATCTCAATATGAAAATCACCCATGGCCAACCACGGTCATAGTTGGTCCAACGTCGCATTGTGACAACAATTGTCTCAATGATTAAATCAATTCCCTTGGGTTCACCAATTCCTTTGGTTTATAATTTGTTGGGTAATGGTTTTCCCTAGGGTTCACCAACTCCTTTGGTTTATGATATTAACCCTTGCGTTTATTAGTTCTTTTGGTTTATAATATTATGAACCCTTGGGTTAATTATTCGTGTTTTTCAATTTCTTCAACTTGAGTATTCTTTTATTAATTTTATTGATCCTTCGCCTTATTGGTCCCTTAGGTTACTAATATTTTTCCCTTGGGTTCACCAATTCCTTTGGTTTATAATATTAAACCCTTGGGTTTATTAGTTCTTTTGGTTTATAATATGAATAATCGATCAATGTCATCTCATGATCAAATGTCACATTCTGACAAATATTGTCTCAATATGAAAATCACCCATGGCCAACCATGGTCATAGTTGGTCCAGCGTCGCATTGTGACAACAATTGTCTCAATGTTTCAATGAATTCCCTTGGGTTCACCAATTCCTTTGGTTTATAATTTGTTGGGTAATGGTTTTCCCTTGGGTTCACTAATTCCTTTGGTTTATAATTTGTTGGGTAATGGTTTTCCCTAGGGTTCACCAATTCCTTCGGTTTATAATATTAAACCCTTGCGTTTATTAGTTCTTTTGGTTTATAATATTATGAACCCTTGGGTTAATTATTAGTGTTTTTTAAATTCTTCAACTTGAGTATTCTTTTATTAATTTTATTGATCCTTCGCCTTATTGGTCCCTTAGGTTACTAATACTTTTCCCTTGGGTTCACAAATTCCTTTGGTTTATAATATTAAACCCTTGGTTTTATTAGTTCTTTTGGTTTATAATATGAATAATTGATCAATGTCATCCATGATCAAATGTCGCATTTTGACAAATATTGTCACAATATGAAAATAACCCATGGCCAACCATGGTCATAGTTGGTCCAACGTCGCATTGTGACAACAATTGTCTCAATGTTTAAATGAATTCCCTTCGGTTCACCAATTCCTTTGGTTTATAATTTGTTGGGTAATGGTTTTCCCTATGGTTCACCAATTCCTTTGGTTTATAATATTAAACCCTTGCGTTTATTAGTTCTTTTGGTTTATAATATTATGAACCCTTGGGTTAATTATTAGTTTTTTTAAATTTCTTCAACTTGAGTATTATTTTATTAATTTTATTGATCCTTCGCCTTATTGGTCCCTTAGGTTACTAATATTTTTCCCTTGGGTTCACCAATTCCTTTGGTTTATAATATTAAACCCTTGGGTTTATTAGTTCTTTTGGTTTATAATATGAATAATCGATCAATGTTATCCATCATCAAATTGTCTGAATATGAAATCAGCCATGGCCAACCATAGTCATACTTGGTCCAACGTCGCATTGTGACAACAATTGTCTCAATGTTTAAATGAATTCCCTTGGGTTCACCAATTCCTTTGGTTTATAATTTTTTGGGTAATGGTTTTCCCTTGGGTTCACCAATTCCTTTGGTTTATAATTTTTTGGGTAATGGTTTTCCCTAGGGTTCACCATTTCCTTTGGTTTATAATATTAAACCCTTGCGTTTATTACTTCTTTTTGTTTATAATATTATGAACCCTTGGGTTAATTATTAGTTTTTTTTAATTTCTTCAACTTGAGTATTCTTTTATTAATTTTATTGATCCTTCGCCTTATTACAATTAACCAGTTATGTTGTCATTTATGCGTTCACCAATTCCTTTGGTTTATAATATTAAACCCTTGGGTTTATTAGTTCTTTTGGTTTATAATATGAATAATCGATCAATGTCATCCATGATCAAATGTCACATTCTGACAAATATTGTCTCAATATGAAAATCACCCATGGCCACCCATGGTCATAGTTGGCCCAACGTCGCATTGTGACAACAATTGTCTCATTGTTTAAATCAATTCCCTTGGGTTCACCAATTCCTTTGGTTTATAATTTGTTGGGTAATGGTTTTCCCTTGGGTTCACCGATTCCTTTGGTTTATAATATTAAACCCTTGCGTTTATTAGTTCTTTTGGTTTATAATATGAATAATCGATCAATGTCATCCATGATCAAATGTCACATTCTCACAAATACTGTCTCAATATGAAAATCACCCATGGCCAACCATGGTCATAGTTGGTCCAACGTCGCATTGTGACAACAATTGTCTTAATGTTTAAATCAATTCCCTTGGGTTCACCAATTCCTTTCGGTTTATAGTTTGTTGGGTAATGGTTGTCCCTTGGGTTCACCAATTCCTTTGGTTTATAATATTAAACCCTTGGGTTTATTAGCTCTTTTGGTTTATAATATTAATAATCGATCAATGTCATCCATGATCAAATGTCACATTTTGGCAAATATTGTCTCGATGTGAAAATCACCCATGGCCAACCACGGTCATAGTTGGTCCAACGTCGCATTGTGACAACAATTGTCTCAATTTTTAAATCAATTCCCTTGTGTTCACCAATTCCTTTGGTTTATAATTTGTTGGGTAATGGTTTTCCCTTGGGTTCACCAATTCCTTTGGTTTATAGTATTAAAATCTTGGGTTTTATTAATCTCTATTGTTTTTAATATTGCCCTTAGCCTTATTGATCCCTTAGGTTTTTAATATTTATTCCTTGGGTTCACTGATTCCTTTGGTTTATAATATTAAAGCCTTGGGTTTATTAGTTCTTTTGGTTTATAATGTTAATCACACATTCGGTTTATTACTCTCTTGAGTTTAAAATACTAATTGTCAGGGTTTGTTAATTTCTTGGATTTTTCAGTTAAAAATATTAATTCTTACAATTTATTAATCTCTATTGTTTATAATATTCATCCGTTAGGTTTATAATATAATGGGTGAAAATGTGAAGTTGGGAAACACTTTTTGCCCTTTTTTGACGTTGAAAATTGTAATTTTCTATGTTTTTCAACTTCAACTCCACTAAACTCATATTTTTATTGCAAATTATGCTTTGACATAAAAACAAGAATTGTAGAGAATTGTCTTACCTCCATACCCATATTTAAAAAAAAAAATATTGACATATAGAGGGGTAAATTTCTTGTTTACTAACTGCATATACTTGAAATTTTCAGGCAAACATAAATAGTCACTTTATTATCCTTAACTTTTTTTAGGGAAGGTTATTCATTTTTTGGAAAAAAACCATAGCATCATAATCTGCATATATTGCACTAGTGCACAGACTATTTTTTGGTAATTTTCGGATCAAATCACTATTTTTTATTATTTTTTGAAATGGACGAAGACAAAAAAACAGTGATGTTTCAGTACATTTTATTATCCTTTGATTTTCTTTTCAATGTGATCGTCAATAAGAAAAATGAGAGTACCCTTTTGAAGTAGACAGGGAGAGGAAGTGCAGTATGATTTTTTTGAATTTTTGGTGTCCTCATTTGAAAGTTATTGAATTTTCATTCAGTGCAATTTTTCGAACAATGAAATTCCACAGTGACACAGTTTAGTAAAAAATTAATAAAAAATTGAAATTTTTAATGAAACTCCATAAATCTCACATCATCAAAAACTAGATTTAGAGACGAATCTAATGGTACTTGGTCCGACATATAACATTTTGTTTTTGTAGGTGTTCTGTCCCTCCAAAGTTGCAGGTTTCTCAAAACTGCAGAGTTTTCTGAGTTTTTCGTTGACTAGAAACTCTCGGCCGATAAATTTTTAAAACTCTCAACCGAGAAATTTAAACCAATTTAACGCGCGGGAAAACTCTCGGCCGAAAATTTTAAAAACTCTCGGCCGAGAGTTTGCGCAATAAAACTCTCGGCCGAGAGTTAGAAAAACTCTCGGCCGAGAGTTTTTGAATGTTAAAAACTCTTGGCCGAGAGTTTGTCTAACTCTCGGCCGAGAGTTTGCGGCCGAGAATTTTGTGACCACAACTCTTGGCCGAGAGTTTTCAAAACTCTCGTTCGAGAGAATACCGAAATATTTAAAATCTCTCGGACGAGAGTTTTGAAAACTCTCGGCCGAGAAATTTAGTTGACTTTTCTTCTCGGCCGAGAAATTAAAAATTTCTCCCGAATTCTACCATCCGCCAAAAAGTGTTTCCTAACTTCGCGTTTTCACCCATATTTATCCCTTGGGTTCGCTGATTCCTTTGCTTTATAATATTAAACCCTTGGGTCTGTTAGTTCTTTTGGTCTATAATGTTAATAATCTCGTTGGTTTATTAATATCTTATGTTGAAAACACTGATTCTTAAGGATTATTAATTTATTAGGTTTTTTAGTTTAAAATATAAATTCTTACGGTTTATTAATCTCTTGTGTTTTTAATATTGATCCCTTATGTTTATAATATTTATCCCTTGGGTTCACCAATTCCTTTGGTTTATAATATTTAAACCTTTGGTTTATGATGACATTAGGTTTGTATTATTAATTATCCCTTGGGTTTATTAATATCTTCACTTTAAAATATTAATTGTTAGGGTTTATTAATGTCTTAGGTTTTTTTTTTTTAAATATTGTTTCGTATGCTTTATTACTCTCTTGAGTTTAATATATTAATTGTTAAAGTTTATTAATTTCTTATGTTTTTGGGTTTAATATTATTAATATATTAATATATATTATTAATGAGTGGATGAATATGAGAAAAAAGATGGAGGGAAGAGGTGCATCGGTCTGTGTTTACCCTAGGGTTCGATACTCTGTTTCTCTAGCTGGTGCGGCAGCGGCTCTCAATGGGGGCGATTCAGTGGAGAAGAACCCCTGCAGGCCTGTTACCTGATTTTTGGAGGCGCTGCGCACATTCCCACCCGTTTACTCTGATTTCCGGCGTATTTTGGCAGCGGCATTTTTTCACTGTCGTTGGACTGGGGTACAGAGTCACGGCTCTGGGGCTGCTGTTATGCGACTAGCATCCACGGTGTTTACTGGTTCGGTGGCTTTGGATGGCTGGAGGAGGTCGATAGTACCTGTGCATCATCTGTTGGCCTACACCCAACACAGCCTATGCGATTATCGTGCTCTGTTTGGGAGGCCCCGACTGTTTGCTGCCATTGATGTTTCTGCACGCCTGTTATGCCAGAAGGATGAGGGCGTGAGCCTTATTACTGGCAGCGATTCTCCGGTAGGCTATGCATCTTTTCAAATATTCATTAAATCTCCTGCTGGTAATAGTTTTGTTATATGGATTCAAGATACAGATTCCATCTTAATTTTGAAGGGCATAATCCAGTCTACTGCTGGCTTCCCATCTCACCTCCAGTCTTTAATATATGGGGGAAAAGCATTAGCGGATACTAGAACTCTTAACGATTATGCCATTGCTTCTGGTTCCACTGTCTGTCTTAACTTAAGACTGCGGGGGGGGAAATAGGACCGAACAGACTGCATGGAACTACCCCGGGTGCCAGTGCGTCCAACACTGCTCACTCCAATGGACCTTCATACAGGAACGTCCTACAAGGGGGAAAAAACAAAGCTGCTATAGAGACAGTGGCCCAGGCTGAAAAGTCTCCCAAGCCATACATTGTGGAACAACAGAACTACGTTCCTGAAATACACATAGACATTCCAGATATAGAGGTGCATAGAACAGTATTTGAATCACAAGCCATAATATGCAGATTCAACTGCTTTTGGCCCAAACCAGTGGAGCTTTTCCAATGGATATTTACCAGCTGGACCATGGACTATGAAATCCACCTATGCTCAAAAGGATTTTTCATAGTCAAGTTTTCATCATCAGAAGACAGAGATATCATACTTAAGGAGGGGCCATGGTTCTGGGGATCTACTGGACTCTTCATCACACCATGGTTCTCAGATTTTGATGCCAACACTATGGAGGTGACCAAAATGCCGGTTTGGGTCCGGCTTCACAACCTCCCGCTTCATTTCTAACAGGAAAATGTTCTTGGAGGTATTTGAAATATCCTTGGTAGATACATCAAAATAGATATACAACGAATGGAGGAGCGCATTTAGACCTTCGCACGAATCTGTGTGGAAGTGGATTTGAGCAAAGGTCTATCAGAGTGCATCATATTGAATCCTAAAAAACAACGACGGACACAACACTTAGATTATGAGAACACAACATTTCGATGCCGGATATGCAGGAACACGGGACACCTACAAAACACTTGCCCGGCAGCCCAAGAGATAACAGGAGAAAGAAGAAAACAGGAAAGTAGCCAAAGGAATACCCATCAGAAGAGCCAGAACAGCAAGAGGAAGAGGAAGAACCTATCCCACAAGATAGTAAAATAACAGAAACTACCTTGGGCGCACAAGAACAGAAAATGCAAGAACCCATTGATGCCACCACCACGACACAGCTGGATATGGATCTGGGGGTAACAGACAGTGGGGGGAATAAAAGACTACATACCTCAGACACATCAGACTTTGACAAGGACATTGGAGCACATGCAAAAGATAACCAGCTCGTCCTTGTATCAACCACGCCAACAGAAGGTGCTTGGGAGAAGGTTGAAAAGAAAAAAGGGAGAAAAGCCTAATTCTCTCTCATTGTTTTATAACTGCGGCATACTTGCTTGTTTTGATTGACACTTACCAGCACATGTAACATGTAATTTTGTTTTTATAATAAAATTACGAATTTTTCCTTTGTGAAAAAAAATATTATTAATATATATTATTAATAATATAACCAACTATGATATAATATATATTATTAGTTCTTTTGGTTTATTAATAATATAACCATCTATGATATTAATATATTAATAAATATTAAAATATTATTTATTATTAATAATATTATTATATTAATAAATATTATTAATATATATTATATATATATTTCAAGTTAATATATAGTATGTATATAGTTAATATTATTAATATATCAATCAATATTATTAATATATATAAGATATTTTTCTGATTTTAATCATAATTAATATATTGATAAATATTCTTATTAATATATAATATATATATTTCAAGTTAATATAATAAAATTATTATATATAATATTTATTTATTGATATATAAATTAATGTGATGGGTAGTGGATATAGGCCTATCGGCGTATATCAACCACATTGGTAAATGTGGTTGCAAATCTATTTTATATACGCCTATCGGTGTATATCAACCACATTAGTAAATATAATGTGGTTGTGCTAGTTTAAATTACATTAACCAAGGGTTTTATCTTCATTTTCATAGGAGTGCAAACATGTATGCACCACATAGAGGGCAAAGATTTCAGTCTTCTGCAATATCCCATATGCAAAAATTGAAGGTCTAATATTCTAAGAGAAGGAAGGTTGAAGAAGAAATCTTCTGGAATCTTTTCCAATTTTTCATTTGCTTCCAGCCTGGTTGTCAGAGATGGAGGTGGTTTCAATGTTTTTGGCTGTTTCTTGTATGCAGAAGTAGGGTGGTCTTGGATGTTTTTCTTACTGTCAGCACTAATACTCTAGGTTATTCTATGAATCTATGGGATGGCATTGAGGTTTGTATGACCTTAGTATTAATAATTTTCGCCATATTTATCATTGCTGCCATCTACGTAGAACATAAGTCTGATGATTAACCTGGTGGGGTGTTGTCTACAACAAGCAAATTCGTTGCTGGAATCATCATCGAAATCAAGTGCATATGAATCGGATCGATCGGGTCGTTGGTATGCTTTATGGTGTAAATGGGTGGATTCCTTAATCATATCGCGTCCATGCAATAGTTTTGGTGTCCGTCTATGCAAGAGATGGTGGGAGATGGTGGGCTTTCCCTGGATGTTTTTGCTGCTGCTGCCACATCTAAAGCGGACTAGTTTTTCCGATGCATTCTTTCTCATTTAGATCTATCGGTGATCCTTTTCCGGTTAATTTGAATGTTTTTCCGGGATCTGACATCACTGATATGTGGATTCTCTCTCTCAAGGTCTTTCTTTTTGCATCTATTTATGTATGATATCTGTCGGTTTTTCAAATGGATCTAGGGTGGCGGTAGGACTTTTTTCTTTCGATGATGGTCGTATAAATGATCTGGATTTGTTTATTCATGTTGTGTAGTGCTTTGAATGACTATTTCATGCCACTTGGGTCAAAGTTATTATATCATCACCTTCTCTAGGCTTCTTTATCTGTGAATTTATTAGGCTGATGACAGTGGTGGTTGCTTATTAATGATGATCGATTTGGTTGGGATTGTCTCAAGTTCTGAAGGACGCATTTTGATCAGGTCTTTCCTCATTGGGATACCTTCTCCTTTATTTTTTATGCTCTCTTATTCACACTGCACATTGGGTTCCCCGTGGTGGCGGCTATCTGCATCGCTTCTTCTGTATGTCATGTGACTAACATCATTTCCTGTTAGGTGTGAATCATCTTTTGGTAGATTGTGATGACTATTTGGCCTCATTTGGCACTGGCGATTGCCCCTTGTGTCCTTTAGGTATTCATTGATATTATATAGGTCAAATGAAGTCTGTAACTGCCTTACAGACCTAGTGTCATCAATCCCAAGCCATATACGGGTTCTATTTCTCTAAGTTTTACTTCTGGTTCAGGTCAGTGATGGCAATTTGCATTAATACTTGTGTAGTTTCTAGGGAAAAGAGTCCATCTACTGTCAAGGTCATCGGTATGGAAATCTATGCATTCTCTGGGAACTCTCAATGTATGATTTGTTTCCATAAGTGGTCATATATTGTTATGGTTTAGATTTGGCTATCGATGTTGTCGATCATCCAATTGGGTCCAATCTGACGTGGTGGGGTGCTGGTAGAGTCTGAGCTGGGTATTTTCAATCTAATGTTAATTTCCACATCTGTGTCTATCTTTAATATTCTGCCTTAATACGTTGTCAGAATTATAGTGACGGTTCACTAAGTTTACAGGTGTACACTTTTCAAATTTCCTTTCGTATTTCAAATAGCGGATTTGACAACTGACTCAATTTCAGAAATTCCTGCCTTAAAGGAGGTTCACTCAAATACTAATGTTGTTGTTAACAGTCATATAGTCAAGCTAGATGTGGATGATCTCATTATCAGACAGGCAATCAAGAATTCTTCTGGTGGTGATGCGAAGGTGCAAGGCAGTTGTATCAGGAAAAAACGTTGTGGTAGACGTAAAAATCAGAAAAAATTCTTCAAGCATAAAATGGAGATAAAGGAAGTTTTATTAGACTATGAGGATCTCTGCGGGAGGGTGGCGAGCCTGTAGAAGTGGGTTGTTATCGGAAGGTGGATGTTCCCAGAGAACAGTGACTTCGGCACGACCATGTGGATCAAAAAATACCGGAATCCAATCATTGGTTATACTCCTAAGGTTAGTGTACTTATAAATGGCTAGTTCAATATTCACTTCATGGACGAGAAAGATGTCTTTAAGATCATTAGCCGGACTTGGGTGCGTGGAAGAAGTTTTATGCAATTAGTTCCATGGTATCTCGGCTTCAATCCAGTCATGGAGGCTCTGCGCAGTCGGGTTATCTGGGTGAAGTTGCTGGGCCCCCCGTTGGAGTTCTGGACCCTCAAAGCTTTGAGGGCAATTGGAAATTCAATCGGCTGTACTAAGTATATTGACCCAAGTATATTGGGTGCGAGTGATAAGATAATCACATGGATTCTGGTTGAGGTAGATTTTTCTGGGGGTCTGCCTGGGGGCGTGGACTTAATATAGGGCAACCGACGCCATCGTCAGCATATCGACTTTTGGGGCATTCCATTCCAGTGTCTCATTTGTCACAGAACCGGTCATCTCAGGGAGCACTGTTCTCTTAGATTTCGTGTGGATCGTCCGAGTGGTGCTATGGCCGGCGTGGTTGATTGTCGAAAGACCCTTGTGGCCTCGGGAACCACTAAAGGAATTGCATCAGGTAATCCTAGCTCTTCCTCCTCTGATGATGATGCCTATGTCTCTGCTGAAGGACCAAATGATAGGAATGTTCATTTGGATGAGGGTGTCGATAGGGTGTCTAATCTCAATAGGTCGCCTCATGATATGTATCGGGTTCTGGAACCGGAGTCTAACTATGATCCCTTAGATGATAATATCACTCCTCCAGTTACTATCGGGCAGAGAATGGCTAATCCTTCGGCCTCATACCCTCCTGTTATTTCTGATAACCCTGCTACTGCACACCCTCTCTTACCTTCTGTCAACATAGCTGAAGGGGCAACTCTCGGTAATTCGAACTTTTCTGTTGGTCATGGCAAGTCTCATGCTGATCTCCCAATTTTTCAATCTGTTAACTTCTCCATAGGTGAGTCATCTACTCCTCCTCGTAGATCATCGAGTGGGGCCCATCTGTCCCTCAATATTTCGTCTGAACCAGTCGATCCTGTTATCCTCTCAGATTATCCTAGGAATTCTGTCGGGAGCGATATATAATCCTTAATGGCCAATCCCAATATCGATCTTGCTGCCCTTACTGTCTTTGACAAGCCACCGACGTTGAAGGAATCTAGGTCCTCCCTGATCCTTTCATCTAACCTCACTACAAGGAAAAAACCGAAGGCCGTTAACAAATATACAAGGGGCAAATTCAAATCAATTTCTCTGTTTTCGGAGGAAGAAGAGAATTACACTGATATACCCATTTCTGTTAGCGAAGGCAACTGGGATAATTCAAGGGCGCTTAGAGCAGGAAACCCTGAGGAGGCATTACCATGACTCACATCCTTTCCATGAATATCAGGGGGTTGGGCAATGCCTCCAAAGCTCATTGCCTGAGGGATCTTTTAGTTACTGAGGACCCTATCATTTTTTTGGTTAAGAAAATTTGTGTTGGCAGGAGAAAGCTATCAAAATGTTTTTGGGATTAAAGTCTAGGTGGTATGCGGCTGTTGTGGACTCTATGGGGCATTTTGGGGGATTGATTGCCATTTGGAATCCAGATAGAGCAATCTCTAAAGCTTACAGTTTATTTGGGGGTATTTTACTTACGGGTCGCCTCAAGGGGCTAGAAGGGTCTATCAATATCATCAACATCTATGCTCCATACAACAATAGACAATCTTTCTGGCATACAATGACGACCTCAGGTATACTTATTCTGCCGAACTTGATTCTGATGGGGGATCTTGACTCTACCATGCAATCAGATGAAATATGGGGATCTATAGCTAGATTGGATCCTCTATCCACTTATTTGAATGATATGTTCTTTTCTCTTCACATGGTTGATATTAGACCGCTTCCATTGTTACCCACTTGGACAAACAAGTGGGCGGGTGATAATTATATTGGTAAGAGGCTGGATCGAGCTTTGGTTAAAGAAAATTTGTTGGATAATTGGGGTGTGCCTTGATCAGTGGTCCTCGTTTCAGACATTTCGGATCATATGCCCATTATTCTATCTTGGAATACAAGCAGTGATATTAAGGGTAGGCCTTTCAAATTTAATAGAATTTGGTTAGAGGATGAAGAATATATAAGTCTGATAAAGTGGCTTTGGAAAAATGATGAGGGTTTCGGATCTCAGGAAGTGGAATCGTTTTCATTTTAAGCTACAAAAGATTAAGAAGGCGTCCAAGGAGTGGGAGATTAAGAAAAAAAAGGCTCCCAAATTTGAGTACTAGGAGATCTCGAAGCAGATGGAGGAAATTTATGCTAGTTTCATAGATTCCATCCCTGATGAATCTACATTTTGCATGCTCACTCATCTTGGCTCCAGGAAAAGAGAGATATTGAGAATGGAGGAGGTCACCTGGAAGCTTAAAAGAAGAATCTCATGGTTGAGGGAAGGTGACCTTAATACTCACTTCTTTCATAAAACTGCAAATGTCAAGAGGAATCGGAATGCAATTTGGCGTATTAAAAGGGATGACGAGAGCTATGCATATACTACTTCTGAGATTCAAATGGAATCTTTTTCACACTTCTCATCCTTCTACCAAAAAGATCAATCGATCAGTGCCGATAACCAAAGGTGGGTATTGGAACATATCTCAAGGTTTTTTGATGAGGAGGCTATTTCATCGATTGATCAGCACATCACATGGAATGAAGTTCTTATGGTCCTGAAATATTTTCCACATGATAAATGTCCAGGGCCGGATGGTTGGCCTGCGGAATTTTTCATGTTCTTTTTTGAATTATTAGGTGTTGAACTTACTGAATTGATGGAGTTGTTCCAAACACAGGGTTGTATGCCTGCAAATCTGAATTCAACTTTTATTGCCCTAATTCCGAAAGTTGCGGATCCACAATCTTTCTCAGATTTCAGGCCGATTTCTCTATGTAATCTTATATATAAGGTCACTTCTAAGATCATTGCAAATCGAATTAAAGCTACTTTATCCAATGACACCTCTAGGGAACAATATGGTTTTCTTAAAGGCCGATCTATTCATGATGCAATAGCCATTGCACAGGAGGTGCTTCACTCTATGCACTCGGAAAAAAGGGAGGCTCTTGTGATGAAGGTGGACCTACACAAGGCGTATGATTCATTGGATTGGTCCTACATCAGAATTTTTCTACTCAAGATTGGTCTTCCCATTCGGATAATTCGATGGATCATGTCTTGTATCATCACAGTTAGATACGTTGTTATTGTGAATGGCATTCTGACAAATTTTTTTGAGGCGGGTAGGGGCATGCGTCAAGGATGTGCGCTCTCACTGCTCATCTTCATCATCATAATGGACGGTTTTAGTAAGATTATGCACAGTGCCGAGCAAAAGGGTTTCATTAAGGGATTTTCTTTTTCTGAATCTATATCCTCATCACATTCTCTATTTGTTGATGACCTTTTACTTTTTTGTTACCTGGTTAGAAATTTTTGGTTCTATATTCATATTATGTTTATGCGATTTGAATCTGCAACAGGTTTGGGTATCAAAAAGGGCAAATAATTTCTTATTTATGAATATGGTGACATCCAAGAGATCATGTTCATTGTAGAGTTTATGGGAGTCGAATATCGGTTGGCATCTCAAGGTTTTAAATACATGGGTTATACAATCAAACCCTGTGGATACAAAAACAGGGATTAGTTATGGATTGTTTATCAATTCAAGGCTCGGAATTGTAGATGGACTCATCGTTGGCTGTCCATTGGGGGGCGGCTCATTATGATACAAGCGGTCTTATCACAGATGATGGTCTTCTGGGGTCATCTCTTTTATTTACCTGAAGGGATTATAAAAATGATCAATTGTATTATCTCTCAATTTCTCTGGGGTTGGGTTAATATGGAGAGGAAATATCATCTTTGAAAATTTGTCTTATTATGCAGGCCCAAGGATATGGACGGATGGGGTATATTGAACACTCAAGTTTTCAATAGTGCCCTATTGATAAAATCCTTTTGGAGAGCTATTAACGACAATAGCATATGGAATGCTATTATCAGGTCCAAATACATTGATGGAGATATTCTTTTTCAACTGAGCTGCCATGAATTTTCTTTTCCACGATGTATATCCTTCATTTGGGGTAGTTTCAAAAAAGTATTGGGTCATGTGGCCACCCGATTGACATGGCTATTTTGTGATGGTGGACGCATCCTGATTGGATTTCAGAGTATTCTCTCTCTGCCGCATCAATCCGACCCTTCACAACGCCTTGTTCACTATCTAGCACATAAGGGTATCCTATTCCTATCCCAAACTATTCATGTCTGGTCTTTTGGTGCTCCAGTATTCAAATCAGCTCTACAATTGGAATTGGATGGGGTTGTAGCATAAGAGTGGGAAAATTTCCGCAATGCTATTAGGGGTGCTAGTTTTTGTCACGCACAAGGTGGAGATAAGATCATTTGGAATGGACCTCTCAAAGATAACATGGTCATTGTGAAGGAAATATATCGTAATATCATCTCTTCTTCACAACAGGTATAAGCTACCAGAATTTTTTATCCTTTTTGGCGTCGGAAAATCCCCACGAAAATCACTCTGCTTGGGTGGCTAGTTTGGCGTGGGAAGATTCTTACCTGGGAAAATCTTAAGAAGAGGGGTCATCATGGGTCGAGCTGATGTGCTTTTTGTTACATGGAGGAAGAAAATATCTCACATCTTTTCTTTACTTGTCCTATCATATCTCGGTTGTGGAAGCTATTCAATCCTTTTTTCATGAATCCATTGTGGACTGCAGTGGATTTCATATCTGCTACCATTGAATGGGACAAGTTGAAGAGTAATTATAAATCGCTTCCATTCTTCTTTATATGGGAGGTCTGGCTGGCCAGAAATCAATTGATATTTGAGAACAGGCCATTTGAATTAAATCGTGTCTATTCTGCCATTAAAAGATGGATGGATGATCGACCTCATCCCGAACTGACTGTTGTGGATGGATCTCATCGCATCAGACCCCATGAGATTGCCATCCCTGCCATCTTTTTCAATGGGGCTTCTGAGGAGGGTATTACGGGATGTGGTGTATGGATCAAAACTATCAAATCGAGAAAGGATTCACATTTACTGGAATGGTGGCCCTGGGACTAATAACAAAGCCGAGATTATGGCTCTTTGGGGGGCCTTCTGGCGGCCTCAAACCTTCAATTACAGAACGTCAACATATACGGTGACTCAAAGCTAGTCATTGGTTGGATCACCAACAGAAATGTTATGTTGACCCCGAACCTACAAGGCTGGCTAGAAAGAACTCAAAGACTATGACAGATGCTGAATAGTCCAAAAATCAATCATATTTTCAGAGAGAATAATATGCGTGCTGATTGGTTATCGAAGAAGGGTATTAAGGCCGACTTTGGGTTGTTGAAGGTGCTTCATTACAGGGATGGAAATCAGATATGGGATTCTTCTATTCCCATTCCATGAAGATGATGTTTGGAATATCATGCAAGTCTGTTTTTTGGGTCAACTCAAATTCATCAGGATGGATGTAGCTCTCTTTTCTGGCACAGGTTTTATCGGAATTAGCATATCGGAATGGTTTACTTTTTTGGCATTGATCTAAGGCATCTGTCCAGAGATTCACAGTGACTGTCATAAGGGATTCAGGCATCTCAGAATGTATGTCTTTCATCAAGCGAGCCTGAACTTTAATTATTACAAGCAAGCTTGTTCAACGCATATACAAGCGAGCCTGTTCAATGCATATTCAAGTGAGCCTGAACTTTAATTTATACAAGCGAGCCTGTTCAACGCATATACAAGCGAGCCTGTTCAATGCATATTCAAGCGAGCCTGCTCATCGCATATTCATACAAGTCTGGTCAACACATAAACAAGCGAGTCGGAACAACATAAATTGGACAATCAGAACGACAAAGATAGAGACCGAAGCTTATCCTTTTATCTCTATCCCGGCATACTCAATTTGGCTTTGTATGTTATGAATATTTTGGTATCACTGACTGTTAAATGTAATCATCTTTTTCACTCCTCTTTATCATGTCTAATAGGAATGTATAGATACAAATCATGATGGGGCTGGGTAATTCCTCCCATAATTTCGGTTGCCACTTTCCTGTAATATGCTTATTCATACTTTGAATTGGCATCTTATAATATGGCTACGTATTGTTGGTTTTCTCACTGTTCACATATTAGCTGAGAATGTAATTTCGTCAAATGTACTGTTATATCTAATATATACAACATTTTTTTTCTTCTGGAAAAAAAAAGAAGATTTGTAATATAAAGAAATAAAGTATTAGTTGTTTTAAAAGAAAGAAGATTTTCATTTCGGCAAATAATGTATTAGTGGTTTAAAAAGAAAGAAGATTTTCATTTCAAAAAATAATGTATTAGCGGTAAAAAATATGACTCCTCTCATGTTATATGGATAAATGTATATAAATTTTGTTTATATTTAATTTTTTCTTTTATGTTATTTGGTGAAGTTAATGACTATGCTTTGTTAATTGGTTTAGGGTCTTATAAAAAGTATTTATTAATTTATTATAATAATTTTAGTAAAATGAAGTTTTAATATTGAAAAATAGTGAGTAATGTATAAATGAAAACAATTTTTTAGAATAAATATATGTTGTAAAATTATTATCAAATATAATTTAGAGTTTTAAAATCTAATTATTATATTTTGTGTTTTATTGAAATTTAAATTTGTTTGGAAATAATTAAGTATTATTAAGTTATTGGAAAAAAGAAAAAAGAAAAATTACAAAGTATTTAAATTTTGTTTTGAATATATATTTATATTGTGTCCAATTTGGCGGTAATAAGAATTTTTTGTGTTAATGCATAATTTGTTATGAAAATCTTAAAAAATAATAATATTTCAAATTGAAAAGATGTTGGGAGACACTTGCATAATCATATAAAATAAATGGATGATAAATGCTAGCACAACCATATAAATAAAATGGATGGTAAATGTTGATAAACATCAATCTATAATAAACATCAAAACACTTATCTCATCATATATCTCATGTTGTTAAAATTTTTTAAAAATCCTAAAATTTCTAAATTCTAACTTACTTTTAAATTATTATTATTATTAATTATTAAAAAAAATTAATATATAAGTTAAACATATATACATTTAAAAAAGAATGGAACATGATTCTTAACCATAGGATTTATCTCCACTTTACCATGGAGATTCTGACTATGTAAATAGGTGTTGTTACAATACCATGGGCTGATACCATGGATTATGAATACTACATGCCCAAAAAACTGTAACTTACACTCTATGACAGTTGTTCATATGTCATTTTTTGTAATCAATCAATTTAATTAAAAGGGTATAAAGAGCATAACTACTTTGGAGATAAACCCCTGATGGGGGTGTTAGTTCAAGTATTAATGAATCCTCCTTGCAAGGAGAGCTCTCGCTTTGGGTGTCATTTTCTTTATCATGGCATGGCGAACAAACACAAAATGGTGTTGGGGGTGTACTACAACGTCGAGTGTTTTAAATGCAGGCTTAATTCATTGGGGTGACAAATGTATGTAGCTCGTGGGAAAGAGGTCGAGGTGATATCCTCATCTTCCTTTTCCTAGTATGTTTTGTTTGTGTCGAATTTTGTGGGTTATTTGCATGTTAAGGAGACTTCTTTTTTTATGGTATTTTTGTTCTCTCGGTGTGGACTAGAGGCATTGTTTAGTTGTAGAAAGGTATTTTGTCCTACACTTCACTCTCCATTTTTATTAGTTGTTGCTTGGCTATGATTTTGTTTGTCCCTTTCTCTCGCAAGGTTAGGGCTTGGTATGTCAATTTTATGCATTTCCATTGTGTTTTCTAGGATATTAGTTGGTGTATACTCTTTCTTCCTCTGCGTTGAATTCAATTTATGATTAAATTTTGGGATGATGGTGTTCTATTTGTAGTTATTTAGGTTCTCCTTAGAGTATCTTTTGTCTCTCTGTTAGTGTTAGGGAATCCTTGGTATTCTTTGACAACAGCGGAATTGAGTGCCTGAAATAACGTTGTGACTATTCTTATCATGTCTTTGGGTTCGACGACTGCTATATATTCACTTTTATCCTGGGGGTTTAATTTCTCTATGTCTTTGGCCTACCCTAAGTTGGGTAATTTAGTAGAATTTGGTCCCCTCATGTGGGGTTGGGGGAACAACTTATTGGCTTTAAGTTTTGGATTGCAAGGGTCGGTTGTGAGACCCACTACTTTTGTTGGTCATGGTTCCTATCCCTGTCTTGTTTGTTCTCTAGTTACAGTCATTATGGCTCCTTACCAACGTATGATGAGTCATAGGGGTGGCTTTGCAAATGTGTGTGTTAAGTGAACCAAAAAAATTTCTTTTGACTCGACAGACACTTTCTTTGACTCCATTCCTCTCTTTTTTTTCTAGAGAAAAAATCAAAATTTCTATTAAGGTAATAAAAAGTTACAGAGTGTATGCCCGTAGACATTCAATGAAATATAATTTTTTGTCCCAATGAAACAAAAAAACATAGGGTATACTGATTTGGGAGTAAAAAATAAACGATACTCACGCCAACCCAAAGTAGCATTTACAAAAAATCAGTCCTGTATCGATTCCCGGGCCTCCTCTTAAATAGGAGAACAACCCAAACGGAAATAGAATACAGTATAGTGTCTAAAAATTTGCAGTATAAAACAATAACCATATATTTTAAAAGTGTCAATAGAGTAGGAAATAAAATTTGAAATTTTAGACCCTGATAATTTCCATATGAGAGTTTATCTTTCATCCATGTCCAACAAAAAAAAAATTACATATATAAGATAAAAACATTTAAAGATCAAAAGGAGGCTGGTTCGATGTTCAGATCACTCCATTTTATTTTATGGTCTAGACGCCCACAGCCTGCTTTACGCCCTCCTTAGATAGGAGGTATGCATCCATGTTCTATTCCTTGTAATTGTGGCAGACAAAGATATCATTAAAATAATGTTTCAAATTCAAGACTTCTTCTAACAAATGGAGCAACATACAATTTTGACATCTGGATTCTCCATTAAACCATTTGATGATATTCAGGGAGTCTTCAAAAATCTGAGCCGATCTCATGCCTATCTGAATAAGCTAGCAAAGGAGAAGTTTGAGGGATTGAAGTTCTGCAAAGTTATTGGTTCCATTTCCCAGTCCTAATGAGGGTTTTTTTTTTTTTTTCCTGAAGTTAAATGAATTGAAATCCCTGCTCCGCATCTATTTTGGGGATCCAATGCACCATCAAAATAGACCCACAGGATGTATCCCCTGATCTCTTTGACCCTTATGACCCTCTCTTTCTTTTTTTTGTTTTGTATGGGAATGTTCTCATATTGTGAAGCCCCTTCCACCTCTAGTTTCTCAAAGGAGGGATTTATGTCCTTAAAAATAACCTTGTTTCGTGCTAGCCAGGCGCCCCATGAGAAAATCAACGATATGTTTCTCACGGTATCCTCACTTGCTTCATTCCACCAATTTTTCCATGCCTCATTTATGTTTAACCCTCCCCATCTCTGAGATAGCTTTAAAAGCCTCAATGTTTCTTCCCATAATTTTATGTTGAAAGTACAATTAAGGAACAAATACTGAACTGACTCCTCCTTTTCCTTACACAGGGGGCACCAACCCGACCCTATCTTACTTCTTTGCTGGAGGTTATCCCAAGTTGGGACTTTGTTCCTGAGTATCCACCAAAAGAGAAGTCTAAATTTTACAGGACTTTGTAATTTCCAGATCAATTTATACCACCACTCTGGGGCATCCCACCCCTTATGAGCCATTAACCAACTGTATCCATGCTTTGGGGCATAGGATCCAGAGGGTGCATGCACCCATCTCAGAGAGTTTGGGTATTCATGGAGGTGTACATTGGATCGTTGTAGTTTTCTGATAAAACCCTACCATTCCTCCAACCATTTCTCTTCAATTTGTAAATCCTCCCCTAATTTCCAAGCTTGACCTAATATTGTAGACTGGCCTATATTTTCTACCTGGCATAGCCACTGTACCCCTTTTGTGGAGAGGTTGTCAATGAGCTCCCTAGAGAGAGAAAAAACACCATTTCATCCCACCCATGGGTCCTGACCAATTTTGATCTTTTCTCCATTCCCTACATGCCATGTCAATCTTGTTCAACTATTCTATTTGAATCCAGTGTGGATTTCCACACGATAGAGGCTTGTGGATGTCTTTTATCTGGGGATCTGAGCCACTAATCCAATGGAGTTGGGTCTATATATTTTATTTTTACCACCATTATCCACAAATTGTCCATAGAAATTAGCCTCCATCCCAATTTTGCTGCAAGAGAGGGTGAGAAAGATAAGATATCTTTAATGCCCCATCCTCCCCATTACTTCAGGTGTGCCACTTTCTCCCAAGCCACACATGGGAGAACCAAGTCCTCCTTCGACCCTTCCCACCAAAATCTACTACAGATCCTCCTTATTTTTGAAAGAATTCCTTTGGGAACCCATGTTAAAGCAGACTAGTAAACCAAGATTTCCAATACAACTGACTTGATCAATACTAGCCTTCCCGCCCTAGACAACCATTTGTAGCTCCAGTGTTTTATCCAGCTTTCTATCTTTTGCACCAACCAATGCCAGTCCTGAATCCTATAAGAGTCGAGTTTTAAATGGAACCCCAAATATTTTAAATTATCCGACAACCTTTTCATTTCGAATGGGAGCTGTTCTGATATTATAGTGACTTCTGCCCTTGAGAAACCTTCGAGTGTTAAAGATGATTTTTGACCGTTTATACACAATCCAATAGCTTTTATAAACAGGTCTAGGATATCTTTGATTTGTCTGATGTTAGCTCAGCTTCCATTATTGAACAATAGGATGTCATCAATGAAAAACTAGGGAGTGATATTTAGGTTGACCGTCATTTCAACCCCTTTGATGTCCCCTCTCCTCCTTGCACGTAGGATCATTTGAATAAGACCTTCAGCTGCTAGGAGGAAAAGAAGAGGGGAGAGCGAGCACCCCTGGTGCAGGCCTGTCTGGCTCTTAAAGAAAGGGGTGGTTACCCCATTGATCATAATTGCAAAGCTTATGTTTGTGATTCACCCCATCACCCAATTTATGAAGTCAATATTAAACCCCAAGTGAGTTAGGAGCAGTCTCAGGTAAAGACAACTAATGCGATCATAATATTTTGAGAGGTCGTTTTTTACAATATATCCTTTTTTCCCTCTCCTTTTGAGGATATGGAGAGTTTCGTGTGCCACTCCAATTGCTTCATGAGTTTTCCTTCCGTCCAAAAATCCAAACTGCTCTTTGGAAATATTTCTAGAAATTATAGGTTTTAGATGAACAACTCTCACCTTTGATATGATTTTATAGAAGCAATTGCAAAGGGAGATAGCTCTAAAGTCCTCAAAGGATTGAGGATCCTCATTCTTAGGAATTAGGGCCAAGAAAAGGGCATTAAAAGGTTAATAGATCGATCCTTTGGCCCTTGATTCTTCAACCACCCCTGTAAGCTCCTCCTCCAAGGTATCACAAAAGTGATGGAAAAACTCTATAGTCCACCCATCTGGGCCAAGAATTTTGTCCTTCTGCATCAACTTTAGTATCCCTTCGACCTCATATCTAGACACCGGTCCCATAATATTTTCATTTTCTTCCTCCTCCGCATACCGAGGGAAGAATTGTGCCTCTCGAATCACTGCAGCAATCCATGCTTCAACCAAAGCTTTGAAAATATTTTTAAAGTGGTTCCTTCCCAAGAGGGAAAGGTCTTCAAAATATTTTTTGTTCCTCCCTTCCTTCGATTTCATGCCCCATATGGTATTGATTTTTTTTCTTCCTTTTGCAAAATTCTTTAATAATTTTGAGTTTTTGTCCGCAACGGTTAGCCAAATGGCTCAGATTTTAAGCCTCCACTGTTCTTCATTTTCGACTAGGATTTTCCTTTGATTTGATTCCAACAGCTTGATCCTATCCCTATTTTCACGTGTTTCATATCCATCTTCCTTCAGATTTTCGAGCCGATCTAGCTCCTCTCCTATCTATCTAAGGTCATCTTCCTCTGAGGCTTTTTTCTTTTTTTCCAAATCCATGGTCGCCTTTTTCATAAGCTTTAGTTTTTCCAAGAACAAGTAGGCTTTGTCCCTACCCAAATCCTCACCCCCTGACCTGCAAGTTGTTTGAAATAGGTTGTTCTAAGATTCATCCTTGAGCCATGAAGGGTTGAATTTGAAAGGGGAGCCGGGTTTCTTGTTGGGGCCTTTTAGTTCAAGGAGAATAGGAAGATGATATGAATCTCCACCTTCCCCCACCGAGTGCTGGAACACCGTGATTCTACTCACCAAGTCCTCCTTTAATAGAAAACAATCCAACCTCTTTTCCACACAATCAACCCCTATTCTTCTGTGCCTCCAGGTTGGACGAGGCTTGATAAAATTTATGTATACTAAAATATTCGAGGTTATCTTATTTAAGAAGAACTCTGCTAGCAAATTTGCATGTGCTGAGGGACCCCAATCTTCTCATAACCCCAGTGAAAAATTCAAATCTCCACCTATTACTATATTCAAATTCCCCATGAAGGTTTTTGAAAAGGATTATTCCAAAAGGGATCTTTGTCCAAACAAGGCCCATAAACGTTCAAAAATAATAATGTTGAACAGAGCTCTAGTGAGTAAACCTCCATACCCAAGGTTTGTTCTAGGCCCCAGGTGTTTATCTCCTTCACTCTTCCCACTCTGATTACCAATGTCAGACCCCTCGACCTTCCTTTGGCATCCATAGTCTGGAAGGACCATCCAGGAAACATTTTGTTCAAAGCCCCCTTTATCTCATCTCTAGCGCCAAGGGTTTCTTGTAGCATTAACACATCAAGATCATAGGACTTAACTAAGTCCCTTAAAGCTAATTTTTTGGACCCACTAGTAAAACCTCTATAGTTGAAAGACAAAATTATCATTTAAAACCATGGGTGGGGGTTTGCGCTTCTCTAAGCACCCGTGATAGAGATAATTGTTTCCCATCAGCTATGTCGATCTTTTCTCTTAACTAAGATTTTGATATGTTTGACTTCCTACTTATGTATTTGCGAGGTCCCATCGATACGAGATGAGATCCTAATCCTCCCACCGCATCCCAACTAAATTTTTTCTTCTCTATGGGCCTAAGGTTGTAGTGAGGTGTTTGTTTGCCATACCATATTAAAGAAAATGACACCCAAAGCGAGAGCTCTCCTTGTAAGGAGGACTCATTAATACTTGAACTAACACCCCCATCAAGGGTTTATCTCCAAAGTAATTATGCTTTTTATACCCTTTTAATTAAATTGATTGATTACAAAAAATGACATATGAACAAGTGTCATAGAGTGTAAGTTACAGTTTTTTGGGCATGTAGTATTCATAAGCCATGGTATTAGCCCATGGTATTGTAACAACACCTATTTATATAGTCAAAATCTCCATGGTAAAGTGGAGATAAATCCTATGGTTAAGAATCATGTTCCATGTTTTTCTAAATGCATATATGTTTAACTTATATATTAATTTTTTTAAATAATTAATAATAATAATAATAATTTAAAAGTAAGTTAGAATTTTTTTTTTATTTTTTTTATTTTTATTTTTTTAATATTATAACAACATGCGATATATGATGAGATAAGTGTTTTGATGTTTATTATAGATTGATGTTTATCAACATTTACCATCCATTTTATTTATATGGTTATGCTCGCATTTATCATCCATTTATTTTATATGATTATGCTAGTATTATATTCGAATTTATTGCAAAAATATTTTAAACAAGTGTCTCCCAACATCTTTTTCAGTTTGAAATATTATTATTATTTTAAGTTTTTCATAACAAATTATGCATTAACACAAAAAATTCTTATTACCACCAAGTTGAACACAATATAAATATATATATTCAAAACAAAATTTAAATACTTTATGATTTTTTTTTCTTTTTTCCAATAGCTTAATAATACTTAATTATTTTAAAACAAATTTAAATTTCAATAAAACACAAAATATAATAATTAGATTTTAAAACTCAAAATTATATTTGATAGTAATTTTACAACACATATTTATTCTAAAAAATTATATCAATTTGTTTTCATTTCTACATTACTCACTATTATTCAATATTAAAACTTGATATTACTAAAATTATTATACTAAATTAATAAATATTTTTATAAGACCTTAAACCAATTAACAAAGCATAGTCATTAACTTCACCAAATAACATAATAAAATAAATAATTAAATAAATTAAATAAACAAAATGTATATACGTTTATCCATATAACACCAGAGGAATCATATTTTTTACCACTAATACGTTCTTTGCTGAAATGAAAACCTTCTTTCTTTTAAAACCACTAATACGTTATTTGCTGAAATGAAAATCTTCTTTCACTTAAAACCACTAATACTTTTTTTTTTTTTTTTGATATTACTCTTGAAGATGGGATGCATCACATAATGTGGATCAATAGAGCCTCAGGACTTATATTTAATATCAGCAAGAAATTTCTAATTGACGACTCTCAATTTGAACGACCATGGATAAAATGGTGTAGCCTTGAAATACAATGGACACACTTCCTACTAACAACTGCATTCATAACATATTTCCAACATGCATTCTTTCTCCACTCCCAAATGCTACTTAGCACTGCAAAATCAAGCGGCCAATGCAACTTGATTAAACTATGAACTAGTATTTATAATTTCCATTCATATAAATTACATAGTGAACTGGCCAGAGCAAAATGCCAACCTCTTGCAATGATTTGAAATGATTGATTCACATGTGGAAAAAACACCACTCAGATTCCTCTTTACATACCCAACAATGCTTTTCTCCACAAAAAACAGTACTTTCTGCCTTTGTCCTGCTCTAAAAATAAACAAGAGCGCTGTTATAGCCTGCTTGAAGTTTTAACATTCACCGAGATTTATTCGATAGGATTATTGCTGTCCTGCTCAAGAATGGAGTCCTGTTGCTGGATAAAAGCCCATTCTGCATTTTTCGTGGAAGAACATTGCGTTGATGGCGGTCAAAATCAACTCTATGCATGGAGGAGCAAATTTAAAATTCAAATCTGCGCTCGTGGAGGTAACAAATTTTAAACAAAAAATCAACTCTATGCCCGAGAAGCAAATTTAAAATTAAAATCCACACGCATGGAGGTAACAAATTTAAAATTCAAATCCACCCGCGTGGAGGTAACCAATTTAAAATTCATATCAAGGCACGCGCAAAGACCAAGAAAGAATAGTGCACCTCCCGGAAAATGAAACTAGTCGGTTAATCGAGGTTGCCGAAAATTGCATGGCATGTATGCATGTCCATCAATAAACATGTCACGTCTATCTCCAAAAAGTCGCAGTATAGGCTACTCCATTCTATATGTCTCTTCAAGTCTTTTCGGCGTTATCACAGCGTGACTAACGGCATGGAAAAATATGTGGAATAGTCTATAATTAGCAAGTGCACCGAAAGGTGCAAAGTAACGCAAGAGGAGGATAGGGGATTTATGGTTTTTAAGTTTCTGTGGTTATCGTTTATTGCAGAAATAAACGATAAATCTCCTGTGGAAATTTTTGCAAGGAGATTTATACAAAACACTTGAAATGATGTAAAGTCTCAGGTACCAAGGAGCTAGGGTTCTATAATTCAAGAAGTCTACCCACTCTCACCTCAATAGATCTTTCTCTCTCTTTTGCTTGGCTTTTCTCCAATTCAAAGGAATTATTCGAAATTAAAATTGCTAATGCTACATAGTGGAGTCATAGGTTATATGGTAAGAGAAAGCCTTAATAAGATGTATATTTGTTGTAATATATGAAATTTAATGGAAATGAGATAAATACAAGATAGAAAAATTTTGGAAGGAATGAAAATGCAAAGAAATTAATGGATATTAATCATGACATAATGGAGTCATGAGATGTTACTAAATGGATGGACTAATTTATCATATCACAACTACTTCAACAAAGGAGTTAACTGAATGAAACATTAATTTTTCCATGCTACTCCATTCCCATATAATAACCCGAGGCTACAACAAGCCATCAGAATTTTGAGTCTACAATCATCCCCTACCCAGAAAACTTTAACTTCCATCCCTCAAAAAATTCCTTCTCAAAGTCTAATTACTACTGAAGTCAAGTCTCCTGCATCTCAAAAACAATGTTGCCACTACACTGAGGACTAGAGACCTTGGCATGGATTTCGCCTCAGCCATGATCACCACCCCCACCGTCACCACAAGATTGGCTTTCGCTGCACCCTCCAGTATGTCACTATTTATGTCCTTTCTACCTTATCCTTTTCACTGTGTATGAATGTAAATATAGTATTTGACAATGACATGAAATATAGATGGCACATTCACCATGCATGTCATATGCATGAGGGTAATTATAGTATTTGACATTGATATGGAACATAAATGGATGATTCAGTGTACACAACATATGACGAGCATGAGGGTAAATATACCATTTGTATTTGACATTGACAAGGAACATAAATGGCTGAAAACAAATCGAATTATAAAGATGCAAACGCATTTGAATTTCACTGTACAGAGCATGTGATATACATGAGGGTACAACACTCTGCCATATATTTTCATAATTTCCTCCCTCTGCATAAAATTACTGGTGCATAGTGGTTTATTTAAAGGAGAAAAAAAAATACAACTTTTGACATTGACTTGGTGAAATATTAAATGGTTGCAAACACAAAATTACCAATCACCTAATTTCATTTCATTTCATTACGATGTTGATCAAATTTTTGTTTCATCTTGTTTTGTACTTCAACCAAGTTTTTGTTCGATAGTTGGAGAACCTCTTGTTGTTTTTCTATGTGATCCTCCATTACTTGAACTTTAGCTTTCCCTATCAAGGATGATGTATGTGATGGAGGATAATATCCATAAAGTGCCATAATAAATGCAGAGATTTTGAGTAAAGTATGGATGTGTTAGACGACCATTTTGTTAAGGGTAACAAACTTGACCCATTGCATCTACTTATTAGATGCAAGGCAATAAAGATAACCTTCTACACAAGTATTCACAATCTCAGTTTGTCCATTAGATTGAGGATGGTAAGATTAATTATAAACTAACTTAGTACCTCAACAAGAAGACAAATTACTCTAAAAATTACCCATAAATTTTGAATATCAATCAATTTTAATAATCTTGGGTTTCCCTATCACTTTCGAACCATTTATATGTATATTACACAATTGTACTTGTTTTAAGATGGTGTAATTTTTTTAAAATGATGAGCAAAAAGGAAAAAATAAGCATACTTTGTGAAAAAATTGGATATCAATCACGAGTTTCGCAATAAATTTTGAACTATTTGTCTCTATATTACATACTTATACATATTTGTATTTATATGTCTATTACATACTTGTTTTAAAAATATATATTACATACTTGTACATACGTGTATTTATATGTATATTACATCCTTCTTTTAAAAAGATGAGAAAGAAAGACTTGTATTTATATGTATATTACATGCTTGTTTTAAAAAATGATGAGAAAGAAAGTTTAAAATTATGAGAAAGAAAGAAAAAATATAAAATGATGAGAATTAAAGTTTAAAATGAGGAGAAAGAAAGAAAAATTAAGCAGCATACTTTGTTAGTAAAGTAAATCCACCACAATCTTGATAACAATGTTTATGTCAATTTTTTGGCAAACCTGCAATAAAGATCTTCTCAACTTGGTATGAACAATGAAGAGACATTCTGAATGTTGATTTTATGATTCTCCGCCCAAAGGAATTATAATATTTTTAGAAAAATAAAGGCTTTTTGACATAGGGTAAGGTAATTTTTCGATGTATATTAAGTTTTTAGAAATCATGAATGTCTGTGTTCTTAAAAAAGAACTAAATATTTGAGACAAAATGATTTGGTACAATAGGGTCATCATCTTGTTGTTAGGTAAGCTTTGATGCCTAACTTATACTTCCATTCAATCAACTTCAGCATGTAGGATGGAAAAATGCAAAAGTAAGGCATCAGTGTTTAGTACTTTCCTTGAATGCAATTTCTTAATTTATTCAATGAAATTTTAGTTTATGTATTTCGATTGAAGCCTATACATGGCTTCTCTTTGGAAAAGATTGCAATTGTAATTTAATCCTCAATCCTTAAATCCCTGCACAAATTTTATAGGTATTGAGTCTGTTTCTTTGTTTTAGTTGAGTCAATCTACGAAAGGACAGAATAGTTTCCGATTACTCTCACAAATTTGGCAATCTATTGCAGATTATCCAAAGCCATCTATACGCACCCTGGATGATCGTCAATTATTGGTGCCTCCAAATCTATGAAGAAAATGTACTCAAAATAACACTTTGAAGTACGGTACTCCTCTTGCTCTTCATTCGAAACCATACGCAGGGGATTCTCGTGCTAAGGGCGGGATTTGATCTTTGTCACTTTTATGTTTTTTTAAAGCGAATATTGACAACGCCTTGGATAGATCCATCGTTCCCTCTTTCAGAAAGAAGGCCACTATCGTCCTTAACCCTAATACCGCAAAAGAATTGTTGTTAGGGTTCTTTTTGGTGAGAATGATAAATCTGGTGATGTTGGAGGAATCATCCTACATTTCATCTTCCACCACTTGAAGACCGTATTCCTGCCCGGAAATCACACTGCCAATGATGACCGTGTCGTCTATGCAGTTTTCTGCTACGAAACGAGCCGCGCTTGCAGCGTTGTTCACGGCCTCCACCTCGGCGCCAAGAGCCTCGAGACACTGCTGGCAGTGAGCGAGTGCCTGTGGATGGCTAACCACTTTCTTCAAAGTACGCCTTTTCCCCACCCCTCTCACTGCCAATAGGCATTGATTTATGGGCAACAATATCTCGCCCACGACATGGAGATCTGGATGTCATAGCATCAAATCACAGTTCCTCCCGATGACTCCGTCCACCGATTTCTCCACAGGCACCACTGCCCGATCACCGACGTCTGACTCCAGTGCCTCAAAGGCGGACTCCATTTCCCCTTCGTAGGGGAGGGCATCGCACCTCTGAAAGGTTCGAACCGCAACCTCTTGGTAATACGCACCACACATGCCCTGATATGCCACTCTCACCGGCTTGCCCTCTAACAACGACCCTATCCACAGGGGCTCCATGGGAAGCAACACATTGTTGCTATTTCCATTAAAGGTCAAAGTTCCCAACCTATAAATTCATTCGAGCTTATCTAACACCGTCCTCTCAGATTTCCCTACATAAGACCCAAGATCTTCAACTGGTATAGGTTTAAAAGGGCTTTTCACTTGATTCGACTTCACCGAACGGCGGGCAGATCCCTTTGCTTGGCCATCGCCCAGCTGCCCAGAGACACAAAAGGATATATGAAAAGCACTGAAACCCTCATTCTTCACCTCCAAGGGCGCCTTCCTCCCCTCCAGCGGGGCACGAATATATGAATATCTCAAGGCCATGCCGCCAAATACAAAACGAATATATGTGTGTGTGTGTGTGTGTGAAAACCTAACAATCCCTCTAGTTTCAAGGCCAGTGGTTCTATTGGATCTATTGTTTGAGGCTCTGATGAATCCAACCCTGACACACAAAGAGGGAATCAATGAAAGAAAAGAGAGCAGGAAATGAGAGAGAGCCAGAGATCGGCAAGGACCTCTGTTGATGGATGTTGGAGAAGCTCAGTATTTAAGCATCTACCGGGAAAAGGTTAGGTGGAGAGTTGGGCACACAGTAAGGTGTTCCAATCTCGACCATAAAATATGCTAAATTCAGTCATCTGATCGACGCGATCTCGGACAAAGACAGGCGGTAGGAAAACTTCTGCGGAAATCAAGCTAACATGCTAACCAACAGATGACAAACATGTGGCAAATTTTTATTAGTTAGAATGGTGATACGAAATTTCTCCTATTAGTGGGGGTGAGAAGTGTTTGCTCACCCCACTCCAGCAAAGAAGACGCCTCCGACGTAATTAAAATTAAACTATAAAAATATATGATAAAGTTCTAGAATATAAATAGATTTATTAGAGTAATTATAAATATATTTAGTTTCTATGCATTTATTATTTCATCTTATTATTCTATATATTACACATTTTAAATATACATTTTATTTATTTATTGATAATTCATTACTTTATAATTGAGTTAATTTATATATATATACTTTAATTAGTTCATACATATTTATTTATATATTTTATTAATTTATATTTGATTTTATTAAAAATATTATACTAACAAAAAAATAATGTTGGATAAGAATAAATGTCTATGAATCAAATGAAATTAGCAACAAAGTTATTCATACTTGTAAATAATGCATAAATACAATTACAAAATATTTCAATTTACCAATCTATTAAAACTTAAATTAACAACATTTTAAACTTTAACACTAATTTGAATTCAATGTTTTTACTTTAATTTAGCTCTATCTAAACTAAGTTGCAAGTACAAACTACTATGTAGCACTTGTCTTAATGATAATAAATATTTATTGCACATGACACAACAATTTACATAAATTAATGAATATTTTAAAAAATAAAATTAAAAATTGTTTACATTAAATGTTAATCTTATTTATATATATATAATTAAAAAATATATATTTTTCTTATGAAATAAAATAATTTAATATTTTGGAAAAAATTAATATATTTTCTTTTTCTATAAAATACACTACAAAATATCATTTTTATAAACATTATAGAAATAGCATCATATCAATAATAAAAGAAGCATTACAAAAAAATAGCATAAAACAAACTATATTGAATGATCTATTATTTTGCATGATCTAATCTATAATTTTGTAAAAGAATTAATAATATTTCTCTCTATAATATAGATAAAAGATAAGTTTGTTAAGTAAGTTTATTTTAAGTGGTTAGAAGGAATGATTGTTTTTCTCCCAAACCATGTTTAATTTGTATAAATGGCATGATAAGCTTTGTATTAATGGCCTTAAATCTGGCTATTAAATTCCCTAGAAAATAACTGATCCGAATGGAAAATGGAATCAACCCATGGTATTCATCTACCCATGTTATCCATCCACCCATGGAATTTACCCATGGTATTGTAAATGGCATCGACCCATGGTATTCATCCACCCATGATATTTATTCGCCCATGGTATTGTAAGTGACCCATGGGATGTATCCACCCATGGTGTTCATTCACACATGGGATTTACTCATGGTATTGTAAGTGGTATCTACCCATGGTATTGGCCTATGGTATCTACACATGGTATTGTAACTCAAAAAATGCTATAAATAACAAGCCTCAGTTTGTAAAAGGACAGATTGTCCACCACAATGTAGCTTCTACAGTTATTCTCTGTTTTAATAAAACAAGTTTCTTTGTGGTTTTATTTTCTTTGTGTTCTCTTTTTTTTTTTGGCATTCTAATTTTGCAGATCTGGTCACATCCATTTCATTTTTTTTAGATCTTGGTGGCCTCCCCTCAAGATCTGGATCAGTGGTATCAAATTCAGGTTATGCCTCCATGGGAATGAGGGTTTGAAACATATTTCAGTTTCAATGTTTTGCAGCAATCTTCAGCAAAATCCATGAATTTTTTTGGGCGGCGAGTTTTCAGATCAGATTTAAAACTTTTGGTGAAAATTTTACAAAAAAAAAAAGACCAGATATGGATTCCTTGCGAAAATATACTCAAATTCAAAAAAAAAATCGGCCAAATTGGAGTTCGGATGAGGGAAATATCGCTGATTCAAAATCAGCAATGTTGAAGTAATTTTTCTGACGAAAATTCATGGACGGCGGCTCTCCTGTCATTTTTCACAATTTTCAATGCAAAATTTCAGAGAACTAGATATAGATCTGAGGTCCTCTTGAAACATCACCCAAGTTCAAAAAAAAAATCGGTCAAATTGGAGTCCGGATGTGGGAGTTATCGTTGATTTAAAATCAACTATTTTTTTTAGAAATTTTGTGACGGCGAGACAATTCGAGTGCGAATCTAAGAGTCTAGAGTTTCCAGATAGTGGTTTCAAACACATAAGAAGATGCAGAATGATCATTCCATTTCCAAAAACAGGTTATAATAAATATTCTGAGTTATATTGACCGAGTTATGCTCATTTTAAATCTGGAGTAGCATTCGGAGCGGGTTCCCTTTGGAGACATGCCCTCCCACCCCGCTTTAGTAGGCACCTGCTTCACATTCATCACTTTTAGCATAGTAGCGTTCGGCTTTGGTTATTTGGAGACGTGCCTTCCCACCCCAAGCTATGTAGGCACCTGCTATTTCATCAACAATTAGCATCACGGTTATGGGTCAACCGCACAAAATCATTTTCATCGAAGTCCATTTGCTAGGCCGCACACTGTTAGTCACACAGTTGGTCACAAGCATTACAGGGTATCTCTATCCTCGGATCTTCGTTTGTCATGGTTTTGGTTCATCCACAAACCCATACTTCATCGAAGTCCATTTGCTAGGCCGCACACTGTCAATATCACAGTTGGTCACAAGCATTACAGGGTATCTCTATCCTCGGATCTTCGTTTCTCACGGTTATGGGTTAACTACACAAAACCCTTCTCTTCAGTGGCTCTTCATATTCAACAAAGGCTTCTCAGGAGGGAACTTTACGCAATGGGGACCATTGCTTCTTAAAGAGGGAGGAATGATCCGAATGGAAAATGACATCAACCCATGGTATTCATCTACCCATGTTATCCATCCACCCATGGTATTGTAAATGGCATCGACCCATGGTATTCATCCACCCATGATATTTATTCGCCCATGGTATTGTAAGTGACCCATGGGATGTATCCACCCATGGTATTCATCCACACATGGGATTTACCCATGGTATTGTAAATGGTATCTACCCATGGTATTGGCCTATGGTACCTACACATGGTATTGTAACTCAAAAAAGGCTATAAATAACAAGCCTTAGTTTGTAAAAGGACAGATTGTCCGCCACATTGTAGCTTCTACATTTATTCTCTGTTTTAATAAAACAAGTTTCTTTGTGGTTTTATTTTATTTGTGTTTTTTTTTTTTTTTTTTTTTTGGCATTCTAATTTTGCAGATCTGGTCACATCCATTTCATTTTTTTTTAGATCTTGGGGGCCTCCCCTCAAGATCTGGATCAATAACTTACTTAAATGAAAGGAAAGTAGAAAATTAATCATTCTACATAGTGGTAAAAAGGTAACAAAAACAAAAGAGTGAATGGAAAAGTAGTCATTATGCATAGGGAAAAGTTAAGTTTCATAAAAATAGAATAAGGAAAGTGGTTTAAAATAAAATTAAGATTTCCCTAGATCAAGGCGTTGGAATTCGAGATAATGGAGGCGAGGCGGGAGAGGAGTGGAATCTCACCACCCCATCGCCTCCCATCGCATTTAAGGGGGCTGGCATTGTCATCCCATCCCATGCAACACACATGAAAACTATACACTTGTGATATATCTCCATTGCAAGTGGGACAATTATTTCGGGCCATAGGAAGTGAGTGGATCATATTCGGTTGCAAAGATTCAGAGTTGTGTGCCAAACTATGGGTTTCCTCTCTGGTGTGGGAGATGAATTTTTTCGATAGCCATGGTTTGGCATGCACGGGGATTTTGGGAGGATTATCCTTTTGGTTTGTTGTTCTCCAACTCATGCACTGGACACTTAGCAACAACGAGGGGAAAATATGGAGGAACACAGTGGAAGCACAACCTGTGGCACTGAAGGCAACTACAACAACAATCATTGCAAGAGAAGCAAACGAAAGCCTGCATCATTCTCTCACAATAATGCAACTGCATTACTAGTGGATCGATCAACATTTGGTAATTGTATTTACGTCCGATTATTTTTACATTGACAACCTCTTCATTATTTTAGCCTCTATTTGATCGGTGTTGGCATGTAGTGCTTAAAGCATAGTGGGAGTGAGTAGTGGTTTTGATATTTGTTGCCTCTTGAAGGTTGTTGGACTCTTCCTAGATTATTTGATTTTCCCCAACTTAGACGTTGTTCTTCCTTAGAATCCATCACATACCTCCCTAGAATTTTGCCTCCCTGGGTTTTACTTATATTTGGTTTTCTCATACTCAATCCCTCTAGTTTCTAAGTATTTTGGGCCATAATTCTACCTTTCCCCTTAGTAATCCGGTGCAACATGCCCCAACAATGAATGCATTGTTGTTGGGGGTCAGGTGGTATAGGCCCTCAGGGCTGAATGTGATCCCAAGCCTAAGATCGAGATGTTATAACCATTTTTCACTCCTCCACTCCTCCAAAAATTCAAGAGGAAATTCATCAACTTGAAGCTTCAACCAATAGTGACCGGCATGCCTACTATGACTCTAAAATTCAAGCTAAGATAACCAATTAGGTTCCTGGCCTTAGACACACTAGGGGGAGACAAAGGCAGTATCTAAGCTCCATTAACCCCCATAGGTAAATGAAGACACTCTTGGGTAGGTTCGTGAAGGAGAAACATGAAGAATGCAATGATATATAATCTCTTCCCTGAATGAAATCAATAATTTATGCACAATGGTTAATTTATACACAATGGTTTGGTATACATATTGTTTGTATGATTTCTACAGATTTTATATTTGAAATACCATTTTGGTTGTTGACTTGCGCATGGCCATGTTATTTTGTTTTTGTAATTTTATGATAGTGGTCATGAATTTATTTCTTTTTACTATTTCCCTCTTTTTCTCTTGGATTTTCCTTTTGTTTTTCATGCTTTGGGGGGGTACTTGGAAACATTGGTTTGGTATGGAAGGAAAACAACGTAACGCTAGGAATAGGGATGAGAGGTACCTAATGGAAGTATGTAGCATGGGTAAGGCCCTTGTGTATACATAAAAGCAATTGAGTAAAAAATGAGAAAGGTTGGAAATGGGCAGTGCAAAGATGGCATGAATGAGAACATGTTGATATTGGGAAGATGGTTCAGAAAAAGGTCATTGCTCGAATACCTTGAAGCATTACCCCTGAATGTGACAACAATTATAAATGAGAAATATACATGGATGGAATTTAACTGTGCAACGAGTGCTAACAGAAAACAACAACATGAACACCGGTAATAAAAATAAGGTAAAATGGTAAAATAAAGGTGGAGATTGTTTTCTTTGGATTCCCTTGATAACATGGGTGGAGGCTTGTTCCTTGGATCTCTAGTAAGTATAATTCTTTAGCCCCCTCTGCTTGGTTTCTGGTTTTACAGAGTGTAAGAATATCTCTCAATTGAGGAGTCTAGTATCTGGATTTGTTGTAATAATTCTAGAGGGTGGAGATGGTATTCTCTTTATTTCCTTGACAGCTTGGGTGGAGGCATATTCCTTGGAGTTTTGGAAGGAAATTTATTTGCATACCTTTGCTTGTTTTCTTGTTTTTACAGTAAATTTTGGATTCCCTTGTTGATTTGAGGTTCGAAGTATAACCCTCTAGATTCCCATGATCTAATGTGGAATGTGATTTCCTACATATTTACGAAATGTTGATTTTCGTGTAAGTTTCTTGAGTAAATGAATGGATTCTTGTATGTATGGAATTTAAGTTGGGAATCAAATTGTTGGAAAAGTGATTGAAAGACCATGATATTACAAACAGAGATATAAAGGGAGGACGATGAACATAAATTTGCAATAAAGGAAATAAATTTTATGTTATTTCTTAGAGATGGCAACAAATAACAGTGAGTGCAGACAGAAGAAGAAAATATGATGAAAGGTGAGGGAAGTTTGTATCATAAAAATAAAATTTTATTTTATTTTCTCGTAAGACAATAATCCGGAGGAAGTTGCAAGGCATGAGGAATGACTAGCAGAGTAGACGTATAAACCATAATTTGGTAAGAGTCTTGAAACTCTTATACACTAGGAATATATGCAGCAGCAGGTAGGAGATGACATAAATTTCAACATTCTAGGAAAAAGTTGGATGAGGAGATTGATAGATTGTGGATGCTAATGAAGAAGATGATCAAGAGAAGGTACAACAAAATCAAAAGTATAGGAAACAACAAATTACAACTCACTATGAAGTTTTACATCAACAAGGTAAGTGGACAAGAGCAACATAAAATTTGGACCCTGGATAATTAAAGGCAACACTAATGGTGGAACAAAAACATGAAAGGAAGAATGGACAAGTACAACATAAATTTTGGGATCTTGAATAAATGAAAATTTGATGACATATGACCAATAGGTCATGAAAATTTTCTACCTTAGGAGTCTGATGCAGGAGCATTAGAGTTTCCCAAAGCTATCAATAATTTTGAAGAAATATTCCAAAAGGGGTTTCAACATTGAAAAGGAATTCTAATTCCTTATTTGTAAATAATATTATTTTGTTTAATTTATATAGAAAAATATGAGTTGTAGTTTTAGAAAATCAATGGATGGGTAAGATTTTTTCATAAGGAAAAAAAAAATCTACCTTGAAAAACATGAGAGATTTCGGGAATAAATCATGAGAGAAATCTGCTTTGTTCTATATGTTATTTATCATTGTGAGCCTCAGGGAAAAACTAATGGCCAAATTAATGTGAAATCGGGCCAAGAGAGGAATGGGAGAGTTCCTGAGTGAAGTAGATGTATATACAGGTTTTATTAATGAATACCATGTTTATGTGTTTCTAGGAATGGTAATATATAGGTTTGTGAGAATAACTTTGTTTCATGATGTATGCCTCTCTCTGAGCGCAATGATGAATGGGTTGTGCATGCAATTGTTTTCTTTGGAATTTGTGTGTAATTCCTGTATTAGAACAAGGATTTCTAGCAATCAATAGTTATTGAAGCACTGCATCTTGTGAATACTATGCCTTGGAAGTAAACAATTCTTTATGTTGAATCGTGATATAGTGGAAGCATTGAGCTTTGAAATTGTATTATGCCATGTCATTTTTATGCGTAAGTGAGAGACTAGAAAGAAGAGTCTCAATACCTTGTGCAAGTGATTTTAGATATAAATCATGTTATCTATGTAGACAAATTCCCTTCCCCCTACTCTAACATAGGTTGAACAAAATTCAATCACCCTTGTCTCCATTTCTTCTTGGACATAAATCTGGCATTTAGAGTTCTAGGCTTGAAGGTTATTATATTTTTATTAAAGGCTATGCATACAATGAGTATTCAGTAAATAATTCCATGTGTTACAATAAAGATGGACCGTTGATTCAGTGAGTAGAAGAACAAAGAGAAGTATTTTTAATAAGTATCGCTAGATGATCCAAATATCATAGTTTAAAGCTAGGATAAAATATTTATTAAATTAGAATATTTAAATTAAAATTAGAGACACTTAGAAATAGAATATTGTTACAAAAGATATGACTCTAGAATAGTGTCGTATCTTAGGCTCTAAAATAGGAATAAAGTTAGTAGATTGGTTAGAAGGATATTTATTGTAAATGGACACTTGTTGTTTTATCAAGTGGTCGATAACTAAAATAAGTTAGGACATGTAGCTTATAAATAGGTCATTTTCCTAATTGCAAGAGTGTTGGAGTCTACGGGTGTAAACTCTTGCAAATTTCTGATGTAATTTATTTTCCTATTATTAATAAAATTATGTGTCTGAGGACACTTCTACCATTAAGTATCAACAATTATGGAAAAGAGGAAATGTTGAACAGTGGAAAGAATAATGAAGCAATGATTTCTTACACTATAAACCAGATTCAAAATAAGATGGACAAACACTTGTCAAGATCCCTTGCAAAATAATAAATTAAAATGTGTTGGAGGTTGGAAGAAACATAAAGAAGTGTATCGATGATCCCCATTGCATTTGGCTAGCATGCATAGCACGAAGATGTTGGAATTGAACAAGCACTTAAAAAAAACATTGGGTATTGGAATGGATTTGTGATCACAAATAAATTGTACATGTGCATTTCTTACGTCATTTTCCTCACGACAGAGACTGATTGATATTTGAAATAAAGGGAAGAGTAGGAGAAACTCTAGTGGGTTTTAAGTGTAGACTAAGGATCTATGGAGAACTGAGCAATTTACATCAAGGGAAAACATATTGGCAAATCTGAAATGAATTTGTAGGAAAGTTAAATTTTCCCGCATCAACGTAGTGCCAACCATAGCAATCCTATCTAACCCAAATATAAGCATGAATCACTATATTGGGGGGATTCTTCCTAATAAATCTGATAGGGTGAACCTTACTGAATTTCCCATAAAGGCTATAAATTCAACTTCATATATTTCAATATTAGGGATATCAAGTTCATGCTCAAAAGTATTACCTTGTGGTACATTTTTAGCATGAAATCAATTGAGCTCTTAGGAGGCATCATTGTTCTTTACAACATTTGCTCCTGTAGACTTTAGCTTAATGTAGAAAATATGGAGATCTAGACATGTTTAAGGTAGCCAAAGTTAAATATGTCTTCATTATTTTATGATAGCTAGTTTAATAGTTAGGATTTGAGTTATATATAATTGATCCTATGATTGGTCTATCAAGGAATTTTATGCAGAAGAATGTGAAGTTTTCATATGTTAAGATATATTTGTTTATGCTTCAACATTATAAAAAGTGTCTTTAGACACCATCTTTTCCTGGGATTCATTATTCTTCCTTCCAAAATCCTTTGCTCTTAGACAATTCAATTTTTCGAAACTATTTTTTATAGATTATAGTAGATTTTATGTAGATAAAGTTTTAATAACATAAATCGCTGCAATTTTCAAAATTGATATTTAAAAAATAAAATTTATTTCAAATCAATTTGTTTTAATTTTTAATAATATATATTCTAAATAAATTTATTATTATAAAAATAATTTTACATTTAAATAAAATTAAAAATATTAATTAATTTTTAATATATTAATATAATATATATTTATTTTCTAATTATAAAATTATATCAATAAAATTTAATTAAAATATGGTTATTCTCCCTTGTCTATTCTACAACCTAAATTTAAATTTCTCCATATATATCAACATGTTAAGTCATTTTGAGTAAGTCATTTATAACTAGTTTCAAAAGCAAGTTTTATAAAAATGTAACATTATAATTCTCTAATTTAAAATTTTCCATATGTATAGAATGTAAATTTATTTGCAAGTTTTAAATAAATGTAACATAATAATTTTTTTGATTTCATAGTTATAAATACATTTGTTATATTTTAAAATAAACTAGCAATTGCACCAGATGTTGTAAAGGAAACACCGTAAGGAATAAATTTCAAAAGAATCGTGACATATAAAAACTCATTGAAGATAAAAATTAGTAAATAAAATGTCATTCAAAGCTAGAAGTTAAAGAGAAATCACGTACATTATGTGAAATTGACAGATTCTATAACCTTTCCGACATAGATTTCCTCTTAATCTTACCTAAATAAAATAATATTAATTCATGAACAATATGATGTCTATATTTATAAATATAAATTTGCATCACAACCTCACAAGTTTCAGACATCATCACATATTACATGAAAATGAGCCACACATTAGCTCCCAATTATTCATAACCTTTGGTGTAAAATATGCAACTTTGATAGGAAACTCTAGCACATTGTGGTTGATAATTTTCAATATCTCTAATGTTTCCTATGAGAACATTATCTTTGAAATTGTAAAGAAACATTTTGAATTGCGTTGACAATAGAAACAAACTATTTTAGTATTTTTCATTTCCCTAGTACCCTCACCGCCCTGTTGAATCTCCCAGATTTTTTCATCAGTGTGCCTAGCCCTAAAGAATATGTTCCAAAGTACATTGTAACAACTGGAAAACTCCAAATATAATCCCTATAATACTTGTACTTTTGATGAACAAATTTACTCATTCAATGATCAACACATTTACTCATTTTATGATTGCATAATACCAACTTTTCTCGAAGCACAAAAAATATACAATAAATATTACTAGTGTATACTTCAACTTGCACAAAATTGTACTAATAGAAGGATCCCTTATGCACAAAATTCAAGTTTTGTTTCGTCCAATATTGAAAATGTACCAATTAATTCTACATTTGGATTCCGGAAACACAAATCACAATCATTTCATTGACTTAATCAAGTTGGAAAATTTACAAAATGGAAACATTTCAAAATGCCAAAAAAAAGGTGAAAAGGTTGCCAAATAGCCTCTAGGGTCAAAACCAATGCTAGGCATTTTGGACTTTAAGAAAGGTGAGTTTGTCTGCAAGGAAGTAATCTCCAAAATCCTAATAGAGAAGTAAATGAATCATATTATTTCTTCTAAGAGAGCAAAGAAAAGGCAATGTGACAAAGGTCTCATGTACTCTTCAAGCCTTTTTGCATAACGATCAAAACAAATTTTTAAACTATTTGAGATAATGCTATGTTGCCAAAACCACTCAAATTCATGGATATCTTGTCAAAACTACTCAAATTCATGGGTTTTCAAGGCAGTTAATGCATCTCACTTTCACCATGCAATTTAGATTATATGAAGCAGATATAATAACTATTTAGGATCTCATTTTCACCATGCAATTTAGAGTATATGAAGCAAATATAATAACTATTTAGGATTTGATATGACATTGTTATTTCTAGAAGTCAATTTTCTTGTACAAACTCAAACCATATGTAATAACAAATTTACTCATTTTTTTATTGCATAATATCATTTTGTTTCGAAGCACAAAAAAAGATACAAAAAAACTTGCACAAAGTTGTACTAATAAAAGGATCTTTTATGCACAAATTGCAAGTTTTGTTCCATCCAATAGTAAAAATTATGGCAATTAAGTCTACATGTGGATAACTATTTAGGATTTGATATGACATTTTTATTTCTAGAAGTCAATTTTCTTGTACAAACTCAAACCATATGCAAAAACAAATTTACTCATTTTTTGATTGCATAATATCTTTTTGTCTTGAAGCACAAAAAAGATACAATAATTACTATCAGTGTATACTTCAACTTGCACAAAGTTGTACTAATAGAAGGATACTTTATGCACAAATTGCAAGTTTTGTTCTGTCCAATAGTGAAAATTTTGACAATTAACTGTACATTTGGATTATGGAAATAAAAATAATAAAAATTTCATCAATTTAATCAAATTGGAAACATTTCCAGATGCCAAAAACAAGTCAAAAGGTTGTCAAATAGCCTCTAGGAACAAAACCTAGGTTGGGCATCATGATTTTCTAGCACAGGGTTAGACTTGAAGAAAGAATTTGCAACTTGATTTTCTGGCACAGGGTAGGACTTGAAGAAATACTTTAGTTTTTTTTCAAGGAAGTCCTCTCCAAAATCCTAATAGATAAGAAAATCAATCATATAGTTTCTTCTAAGAGAGTAAAGAAAAGGAAATGTGGCAAGGTCTCATGTATATGACATTATTATTTCTAGAATAGTTTGTTTGCAAGGAAGTACTATCCAAAAGCATAATAGATAAGTAAATCAATCATATCCTTTCTTCTAATAGAGTAAAGAAAAGGAAATGAGAGTAAAGAAAAGGAAATGTGACAAGGTCTCATTTACGCATCAGAATTTTTATAAAATATCTATTTAGGATTTCATATGACATTGTTATTTCTAGAAGTTAATTTTTGCATAAAATAACAATTTAGGATTTGATATGACATTGTTATTTCTAGAAGTTAATTTTCTTGTACAAACTCAAACCATATGCAACTTGGATACACAATAACTATTGCAAAAGTTATATACATAAGATGTTAATTTGACAAATTGCCATTCATAATGAAATAGACATATAAAAAATGAGACATCTAAAATTATTTAGCATAGCTAGAATTCAAATACAAAATTTTCTAAAATCAAGTTGGAAAATTTATAAAATGGAAACATTTCCAAATGATCAGAATCAAGATCAGGGGCAAAAATTAGCTCAAAAATTAAAGTTCTTAGAATTGCACCAAACCAAATTCAAAGCGACCGACCCATCACAAGGAATCCAAAGCAACTCATTTTGTTGAAAACCGAGTTCGTATGAAGGTGTTATGATGTGTTGATCATCGTTCAGAACATGCAAATTTTAAAAAAATATTGTAGAACAAGTACATCTGATGACATGCAATCCAGTCAGCATGCAGAGAATCTTATTTATTTTTATTCCAATGATAATGTTACAAGTGTCACTCCAGGATTCTCCAGTTTGGTTTATGTAGGTAAAATTTGTACAAGGGGAGGGGTCGGGGCTTGACCCCATGACCTCCCCCTCTCAACCGAAGGTGCTCCACCGTTGGGCGAAGGGCCTTTTAGTTGAAAGCTTATGTGTAGTACCTATATTTAAGCGCACAGTAAGCTCTGACGATGGGAATGGAGGGGCCAGCCTGCGGGCCAGCTCCTCACCATAAGACCAAGCGTTGTGACCATGCGGAGGGCTCCGAACCATAAGCGTGCTTAGTGCTAACACAATAGTTAATGAAACTTAATATGTTCTTATAACTTAATTAATGACATGGTTATGTTGGCGGCAGATTTGGCAGAGCGCCATTTTTGGCGGAGAGCTCCAGATTTAGTCAGAGTTAACTCTAGTTTCGCAGATTTGGAGGAGAAATCGGGGGAAACTTTAATGAGGCCTAACTTGGTCAATTTTCGAGCCATTTTTGCTCAAGGATAGTCATTATTATAATATTAGAATGCTTTGAATTCATTGTAATATCTCGCAAAGGAAATGGAGCTCAACTACAAGTGTTTTTGGCACGTTGAAGAATTTTGAAGCCTAGGGCCACCAAGAGGGAAGGCCATGCCTAGATCAGCTGAAGGCCAATTTTAGTGAGTGAATAGTCAATTTTTGATGTATTTGATGCTCTGAACAGATTTTTATAGTTTATAGAGGCATTAGAGCACATATGAAGGTGATTTTGTCACTTTGGAGACTAAACAAGCCCATGGCCACGGGTGTTGGAGGTCAAGCCTAGAGGGGTTGTGAACCAAATTCAAAGATTGGATAGTCAGTTTTAGGGTTTTCATGTCTTTTGAAGCCATTATAATAGTAAAAAAATCCATCGGAGTATTATAGATGCTTGTAATCATATTTTTTACTCATAATCCAAAGAGGTCTTAGCTAGTTAAAACAGGTCCATGGAGATGTAGCCCAAGAGGGGTGAACTCCATCATCATATATTGTTTTATGTGATTGTTGTGAGTTATTTCAATGCATTTCATTTTTTTTTATGAGTTTTAAAAATCTAATTAACTCATAATTACCTCATCAAAGACACATGAAACTTGACAATTTAACCCCTTCACAAATGGTTAAATGAGATGATCCTTAAACACATTTTTAATACTTATGAGGGAGCTTACATAGCAATAAAATTTTCCCTGGTATTAGAGCAAAAATTTGAGCTCATTTTAGCCAAGGATATCTAATTCTTCTATTGGTTCTATAGTTATTGGTTATTGAATTTGTGCAAGGAGAATTTAATAGTTTGCCAGGTTTATGTTTGAACGAGAAGGTTAAGATTGAGACTTCAAATTCTCAAATCACATCAAAGAATATTTGTATGATTGCATGTGTGATGGAATATTCATTAAGTGATGCTTCTAGTCTATCTTCCTTACAAAAAATCTTTGATAAAGAGATGTTGCAGAAACTCTACATCATGATTGACAGGATGCAAGAGAAGTATGAAGATAAGAGGGAGGGAAGTAAACTTCCAGAGCAGTTGATTGCCGTGAAGGAGGAGAAGCAAGAGATTATTGAAAGGATGCATGAGATGGAGACTCAACTCCATGATGCCAAGGAAGCCTTAGCCAAGCATGTGCTTGAAAAAGAGGTATGCAAATCAAGTTTATCTTCAATTTCCTCTCAAAATGGATATGTAGGTGCTTTTGAAATACACACTAGAGGAATAGGGTCCAAATTATTGTTGAAGATGGGCTATGAAGGTAAAATATTTGGCAAACATTCACAAGGCATAGTTGAGTCAATTGTTGTTGAGTAAAGGCCTAAGTTTTTGGGTCTTGGTTATGGAAAAAATGATGAAGAAAGCTATAAAGCCAAGGAGGCACATGAAGGTGTTCCAAAAAGGACTTTCATTTCATGTTCATTACCTCAAGCTTGTGAAGATTGTGTTCATGAGGAATGCAAAAGTTTTACACCCACTTTGCAAGAAGGTGCTTATAAGCATGTAGCTAATGAGAAGGAAGAACAAGAGGATGTTGAAAGCTCTATAGTAATTGAATGCATTGTTGGAATTCCGAAGAAAGCCATTACCTCATCAAATTCACCTCCTCAAGAAGGCGACAAAGGTGAATGTTCAAGGTATAAATCTGCTTTTAATCAAGTTTCTTTTGATTATGATAAACATGGCAAATTCTCATGTAAGATTTGGAGAAAAGTTGCATGTTCCTTTTGTGGTTTGGATAACCATAATGTTTCAAGGTGTTGGAAGAAGATAGCCATGCACAGGAAACTTTTAAAGCAAAGGAGGCATAAAGCCAAAGAAAACCATGTTGAAAATAAGAGGCAATTGTTTTTCACTCATTGCCATAAGCAAGGTTATCTTGTAGACAAGTGTTGTACTTTATATCCAGCGATTCATCCATGACATTTGAAGAAGGTGGAGAAAGAGAATGGAAAGAATGGAAAAGAAGATTCCATAATTGATGTGGGTCATGATGATTCACATGATGATGATGTGAATTTGAAAGAAGCATAATTGAAATGGTTTGGTAATAAATGGCTATATTTCTTATCCAAATAAGACTTTGCATGTATTTTGATGTTGGTGCATTTATTTATCAATGGAATGCATGTTGCATGTTTATGCCAAGAAGGTGTTTTAAAAGTGGAGTATGTTGATTCACTTTGTTGCAGCAAAATTTGTTCATTTCATCTTTGTAAGTACATGTACATATGAATGGAGTTCTTGTACTTATGATTGTACTTGTGAGAGAATTTAAGAATTGTAATGAGAGTTTGTGTGTATGAACAATGGAATTTTGATGATTTCATTGTGGTTGAACATGCATGAGTAATTGAATTATGTTGGTTGATTGCTTTGTTTAACATGTATGTTGTCAACTTGAGAGTTTTTATCATTTGAACATGCATGAGTGTCGACTTGTGTTGATTGTGTGTTACATGCATGTCATATCGACTTGGAAGAGTTGATTTTGTCTCCATATATGAAAAGGTGATGTTGACGAAGTGTTTCATGAGATGTGAAATTCTTTTTGTTTTGGGAAAAGAATCGTCAAGTTATTATACATGCTTATGCTTGACTTGAGAGTCATTTGTTTGAAGAGGCGTGTTTTTTCGAGTAGTGTTTGGTTGATGAATTTTGACACCAAGATGTGAGAGCACATGGCGATGTTCACATGATGTGAAATTTGTTGCTTTGAAGGAGCAAGAGGATATGTCGTCAAGTTGTTTCTTACATGATGTGTTGTTTGTGACAAGATGTCAAAAGTGTTTGCAGCCATTGTAGACCATTTTATGTGTTGATGCCAAGAAGAGAAGGAGATGGCAAATGCACTCTTCCAGATGTGTAATTTGGAACAGTGGAGGTAAAAGAATGGTCATTTCTTTTCTTATTTTTACTGATGTTGGAAGCTATTTTTTGTAGTTCAATCATTGTGCAAAGGAGGAACATGATTCTCAGTGGGAAGGCACCAAGGAATCTATTTGGTATCGAAAAAGTGTTATATCAACAAGCAGCCAACAAGTGTTAATTGGGTCAGTAGCAAAAGGAGAACAATGGTTGAAGAGCCAAGCCATTTGCAAGACAAGGCAAGGCATGTCAATGAAAAAGTGGTTTTCATAGTGATTTATGCAATTAGAATAAAGATGATAGAACTTGGGAAACAGAAGAGCATTCAACACTCATGAGATAACCAGCTTTTATGGGTCCAAAATCTTGTTAGTGGGAAGGAGTGATCAGAATCTGGATCAGGGGCAAAAATTAGCTCAAAAATTAAAGTGCTAATAATTGCACCAAACCATATGCAAAGCAACCGGCTCATCTCAAGGAATCCAACACAACTCATTTTGTTGAAAACCGAGTTTGGATGAAGAAGTTATGGTATGTTGATCGTCGTTAAGAACAAGCGAATTTAAAAAAAAAATTTGCAGAACAAGTACAGCTGATGACATGGAAATCCAGTCAGCATGTAGAGAATCTTATTCAATTATTATCCAATGGGAATATGACAAGTGTCATTCTGAGATTCATTAGTTTAGTTTGTGAAGGTAAAATTTGTCCAATGACCTCCTCCTAATGTTGAATTTTGGGTTCATAACATTATGTGATCGAAATGATTTTTTTCTTAATTATTTAAGGTTGAAGTTTATATATATATATATATATATATATATATATATATATATATATATATATATATATATATATATATATATATAAATTCAAAATTTAATTAATTTTCAAAAAAATCGGCATATAAATGTTTTTATTAAACCCATAGTTTTCAATTCGCATTTAAACATTATCGCGGTGGTATATATTATTTGGTCCACAAACATTGACCACATTTAAATAATATCACAGTGGTATATATGTTATATGGTCCAAGGCAATACATTTTAGATTGGAGCAATGTATTAAAGTTCGGTTGGCAAGTTCGTTGGAAATATATAACGGTGGGTCTGAATTTACAAAGGTTTGTAAACGTTGCAAAGTTTCAAAAACCGTGTAGTACGAGGGGAGGGGTCGGGGATCGACCCCATGACCTTCCCCTCTCCACTGTTGGGCCAAGAACCTTTTTTTTTAAATCTTATTCGCAGAACCTATATTTAAGCACGCAATAAGCTCCAACGGCGGGAATGGAGGGGCCAACCCCTCACCATAAGATCAAGCGGTGTTACCGTGCGGGGGGCTCTGAACCGTAAGTGCGCTTAGCGCTAACACAATAGTTAATGACACTTAATATGCGCTTATCATTTAATTAATGACACAATTAATTTGGCGAAGGATTTGGTGGAACACCATTTTTGGCAAACAACTCTAGATTTAGTCGGAGTTAACTCTAGTTTTCTAGATTTGGAGGAAAAATTGGGGGGAAATTTAATGAGGTCTATCTTGGTCAATTTTCGACCAATTTTTGCTCAAGGATAGTCATTCTTAGCATATTGGCATGCTATGGATCCATTGGAACAACTTGCAGAGGTAATGGAGCTCATCTACAGGTGTTTTATGCACATTGAAGAATTTTGAAGCCTAAAGCCACCAGGAGGGAAGGCCATGCCCAAATCAGCTGAATAATTAGTGAGTGAATAATCAATTTTGATTAATTTGATGCTTTGAACACAGTGGTATAGTTTATATAGGTTTTTGATCACACCTGAAGGTCCTTTTGTCACTTTGGAGATTAAACAAGCCCATGGCCACCGGTGTTGGAGGTCAAGCCTAGAGGAGCTGTGAACAAAATTCAGAGATTGGATAGCCATTTTTGGGGTTTTCATGTCTTCTCAAGCCAATGGAATAGTCAAAAAATCCATTGGATCATCAAAGATGATTGTAATCATATTTTTGACTCATAATCCTAAGAGGGTCTAGCTAGTTAAAGCAGGTCCATGGAGATGTAGCCCAAGAGGGGTGAACTCCATCATCATCTATTGTGTTACGTGATTGTCGTGAGTTATTTTACTGCATTTTATTTGTTGTTTATGAGTTTTAAAAATCTAATTAACTCATAATTACCTCATCAAAGACACATGAAACTTAACAATTTAACCCCTTCAAAAATGGTTAAATGAGACGATCCTTAAACACATTTTTAATACTGATGAAGGAGCTTGCATAGCAATAACAATTTTTCTCATATTAAGATCACCAAATGCTAAAAAATAGTGAAAAGTTTTCCAAATAGCTAGAATTCAAATACAAAATTTTCTAAAATCAGGTTGGAAATTTTACAAAATGGAAACATTTCCAAATGCCAAAAAACAAGTAAAAAGGTTACCAAATAGCTTCTAGGGTCATGCAAGGAAGTAATCTCCAAAATCCTTATAAGAATTAAATCAATCATATACTTTCGTCTAAGAGAGTAAGGAAAAGGAAATATGACAAAGGTCTCATCTACTCTTCAAGAGTTTAAAATCCTAATAGAGAAGAAAATCAATCATATCATTTCTTCTAAGAGAATAAAGAAAAAGAAATGTAACAAAGGTCTCATGTACTCTTCAAGAGTTTTTGCATAAGTGTTTGAGATAATGCTATGTTTCCAAACTACTCAAATTCATGGTTTTTCAAGGCAATTAATGCTTCTCACTTTCACCATGCAATTTAGACTATTTAATCAAATTGGAAAATTTTCAAAATGGAAAAAGGTTGTCAAATATCCTCTAGGAACAAAACCAAGGCTAGATTGGAACAAAACTAAGGCTATCTTTTCTGGCACAGGGTTGGACTTGAAGAAATCCTTTAGTTAGGAACAAAACCAAGGCTAGATTGGAACAAAACCAATGCTATATTTTTTGGTACAGTTGGACTTTTGAAGAAAGCCTTTAGTTAGGAACAAAACCAAGGCTATATTTTTCTAGCACAGGGTTGGAATTTTAAAGAAATCCTTTATAGTTAGGAACAAAACCAAGGCTATATTTTCTGGCGCAGGGTTGGACTTGAAGAAAGCCTTTAGTTTGTATTGAATAAAGACTTTGTTTGCAAGGAATTACTCTCCAAAAGCCTAATAGATAAGTAAATCAATCATATCATTTCTTCAATTAAGTCTATATTTGGATTGTGGAAACAAAAATAACAAACATTTCACCAATTTAATCAAATTGGAAAATTTACAAAATGGAAAAAGGTTGTCAAATAGCCTCTAGGAACAAAACCAAGGCTAGGCATCTTGATTTTATGGCAACGGGTTGGACTTGAAGAAAGACTTCAGTTTGTTTGCAAGGAAGTACTCTCTAAAAGCCTAATAGATAAGTAAATCAATCATATCCTTTCTTCTAAGAGAGTAAAGAAAAGGAAATGTGAGTAAACGGACTTTAAGAAATACTTTAGCTTGTTTGAAAGGAAGTCCTCTCCAAAATCCTAATAGATAAGTAAATCAATCATACCCTTTCTTCTAAGAGAGTAAAGAAAAGGAAATGTGACAAAGTCTCATGTACGCATCAAGAATTTTTGCATACAATAACTATTTAGAATTTGATATGACATTGTTATTTCTAGAAGTTTATTTTCTTGTACAAACTCAAACCATATGGAACTTGGATACACAATAACTATTGAAAAAGTTATATACACAAGATGTTAATTTCACAAACTTTCCTTGATAATGAAATAGACATCAATAATGAGACATCTCCACTTAAGCCAAAATATTCCATAATTGGTTTCATCAATTCAATAGAATTGGAAAATTTACAAAATGAAAATACTTAGATGTAAAAAAGAAAAAAGTGAAATAAATTAATAAAATATTTATAATTTATAATTTATTTAATTTAATATATTATTTGAAATATTGAAAATTTATAAAAATAAATTAATTTACAATTTATAATTAATTTAAAGTAAACCTAATGTATTTTATAATTTAAAAAGATATTTAATTTAATAAATATTTTTTAAAATAAAAACTTATAAAAATTCTTTTAAACACTTAAATTAATAAAATATTTATAATTTATTACATTATTTGAAATAAAAAAAGTTGTAAATGAATCAATTTACAATTTCTAATTAATTTAAAATAAATAAATAAATAAATAAAATAAAATAAATAAATAAAAATAAAAATAAATCCTTAAAATAAAAAATATCAATGCTAAAAATATAATCTATGAAATAAAGAAATTAATAACAAAGAAAAAAAAGGTTTATATCAACCAATTATGTGTATAAAAAAATAATTGCAAAATAACATACTAAAAATGAATCCAAAAGCATCATAAAATGCATGTTCTACCATTTTGTGTAGAATATATGTGGAAATGTTCAAGGTGAGTGAGGATTAACAGTTACCCATTAGTAACAATTACTGATAGTGAAAAATAAAATAAAATAAGTAATTAGCATTATATCCATCAGCGTAGGCACGTGGATGTGATTTTTTATTTACAAGCATTCCTGAGTGTGCAATTTCCAACCTCAAACAAGGATTTCATCCAAATTTAACTTTTTATTGTTATTAACTCCTCTGATTTCTCTGGGTATCTCTTTGATTCTCAGAATCTTTGATTTTGAACTCTTTCAAAATTATTGTTCTAGTAGTGACCCAATTTCAAACTCTTTGGCTCACATGGTCTTCCTTCCTCCTGACTCATGTGACACGGTGCACATATGTTCAGACGGGAATTGGCCATATACTTATCTCGCATTGTCCTTCACCCTATTGTCTAGTATTCTTTATCTTGCATTGTTCCTAGATGGCTGACTGTCTAGATCTCTTTTCCTCTGACACGTCGGCACAAGAAGCCATGATTGCTGCCATAAGGGCTGCTGAACAATCTCGACAAAGGGAATTCGAGTCGGATGCTACTCTTATAGCACAGTCCATTTTTGGGCCTCCAGGTTTTTATGTGAATTAACAGGTTAAACCTGTTGGGACAAATCCGAATGGGCCCAATGTTGGTTCGACCCGCAGAGGCAAGCACAAACAGAATAAGAATTGGCTTTCCTGCTACAAGCCTGCTACGGATATCAAAGAAGTGGCGCTGGAACATGAGGATCTTTTGGGGCGAGTCATTAGTCTGCAAAAGCGTGCCTTAATTGGGCGTTGGATGTTTGACGATGGACAAGAGATAGACATGATGGAATAGGCAAAGAAAGTTTGGAGTTCCATTGTTGGATATACCCCGAAGTTCAGCCTGCTCCTAAATAATTGGTATAGTATCCATTTTACGAATGAAAAAGATGTTGCCTTAATTGTTAACAAGCCATGGGTTCGTGGAATGTGTTTCTTGCAACTTCTGCCCTGGTATCTCGGGTTTAACCCAATCTTGGAGGCTCCTAAGAATAGGACGGTGTGGGTACAACTCCTAGGCCTCTCGCCGGAGTTCTGGACGCTTAAAGCCTTAAGGGCCATTGGAAATTCCATTGGATGCACGAAATACATCGACCCTAGTATTCTTGGAGCCAGTGACAAACGCATTTCCTGGATATTAGTTGAATTGGTCTTCTCTGGAGGCTTGCCCGGGGATGTTGACCTCGTTTGGGGTCTGAGAAGACACAGGCAAAGGGTGGATTATTGGGGCGTGCCATTCCATTGTTTGGTTTGCCACAACACCGGCCATTTGAAGGGTAACTGCCCCCGGTAGCACAGGGGTCCTCGATGGGGAAATCATAGGTCAGATGGAGCAAATCGAAAGTTGACTTCAAAGGAATGATGAAATGTCTTCCCATCAGGTATTTCTCCTCTTGTGGCTTTTGGTATTGATTTATCTGTTGTTGATAGTACATAATGTGGGGTGTTATCTCCACCATACAAGGATTTTCACCCTCCTCATGATTATGGACAGCCGAAGGCTCCTTTTAATTCTAAAGACAAAAATGTTTTTAATCCACTGGTGAATTCCGGTACGACTGTGCATTTAGAACCCGAAGTAAACCTTGTATCGACTATCAAGCCGATGGATAAAATGGATTATGTCTCTACTGCTCTTGCTGATCGCCATCAAACCTGCCCCATCACTACGCCATTATATACCTCCCCATCCATGCCGCCCCTAGAATGTGCATCCCCTACCCCCTCTCCTCCCTCTCCATATATAATTGAGAATGTGGACTTATCGGACTCACCTAAAGTCTCTACTCCTCTTGTTGTCCAACATCAAACCTGCCCACCACTGCTCCAATATATACCTCCCCGTCCATGCCTCCCCTAGAATGCGCATCCCCTCCCCCATCTCCTCCCTCTCCACATAATATTGAGAATGTGGACTTATCGGACTCACCTATAAATACTGTTGGATGTGACATTGAATCCCTACTAGACAACCCGATCCTTGACTTGGCTGCCCTCACTGTTTTTAATAATATCTCTAGGAGTCCTGATATTGTCATTTCGTCGGCATCGGCTTGCAATATTACAGTGAGGGAAAAAACGAAGTCTACATCCAGACACTTCAAAGGGAGGCCGAAAACAAAATCCCTTTTCCGGGATGAACTCCTTGACCTCAGGGAGGTTCCTATATTTTCATTAGATGATCTCAGGGCTATTAGAGCTAGTGACCCTCTAGGGGTCTCCAAAAGACTTACATCCTCTCCTTGAACTTAAGGGGCATGGGCGAATCCTCTAAACAACTTCGCCTATGTGATTTGTTGGGGGAGATGAAGATGGAGATCATTTTAATGTAGGAGACTTTATGATAGTAACAAGTCCATTTTTTCGTTTCTTTCTATATGCCCTAGTTGGAATGCCGCTGCGGTAAATGCCGAGGGACGTGCGAGGGGTCTATATGGCTTTCTGGGATCCAGCCTGTGCAATTTTCGTATGCGCTGTGGATGTCGGACGATTGATTGCCTCTATGTCTGTGCACTTCTTCAAAATTATCTTTTCTCCCAAATGCAAGCAAGCCTGTATATAGACTGATGCAGTGATGAGCTGTGGATGTTGTGGCATAATTGCATGTTATTCTGTTTTATATACTTTTCAACTTCTCTGTCAGCAACAAGCGAGCTTGTGTTTTTGTGGACCTATGTCGACTATGGATACTGATGGATTTCTTATAATTGACAAAGTCAGTTTCCTCATTAGCGGATCTCATCACTCATCATCTGGCGAGTACACTATATGGTGGTCTCTTTTTCGTTATATGCTTTGTTCAGGCCCTGGCACCCATTTTTCCCTTTTAAGTTGTTGTTATGGGGTTTTTTGGTGTCATTGTTTTGTCCTAAAACTTCTATCTTTTCCTGGAAACATCTGTTTCTAAATGTGGAACCATTGCTGGCTATGTTGTTCAATATTGGACACCTGCAAATATAGATTGATGTATGTGATGCGAATTTTCTGTTTTGCTCTTGCAAATCTTGTGCTTCAATCATCATCTAGATGGATTTTCGCTCTGATTTATGTACTGTTTATATATTATAATATAACAGCGGTTTTTTTCTTCTGAAAAAAAAAAAAAAAAAAAAAAAAAAAATGTCAACTTGTACCTATGTCAAGCAGGATTTTACATATAATGCCCAAATTGACCTGCAACATGTAAATCTTTACTCAACTATTATTAAAGGGTTATTAACTACTTATTTATGCTAAGAGATTTTCAATACTATGTTTATGATCTCATTAAACTCTTAAATGTACAGTGGCCCAGTTTAAAAATATATGTTATTTTTTACAATTCAGTTTCTATTTAATACAACTTTGGTCTTTGTACAATTATGATAACAACAGAAATTTGAAATATAGTTTTTTTCTTATTCTTTTTGCTTTATAAAAAGAAAACAAGAATTTCTTCCTTTTGCTTTATAAAAAGAAAACCAGAAAACTTTACATCGGAAAATAGAGAAATCAAGTTGTTTAAGTTAAAAAATATTACAAATCAAGAAAATTACACAAATTACCAATTTCGAACCTGTGACCTCTCTTCAGAGCTTTAATACTGACTTCCTGTTGCGGACGAATCGGTCTGGTTCTTCGTATAAAAGCAAATGTCGAGGCTAACATCATTTCCATTTTCAAGGTCGTTTTCTTATCATTAGAAGGGTTCATCTTCAAGGTCGTTGTTCTCATCTTCATAAGGGCTAGATCACATAAAGCTTTTGGCGTTCACTCAGTTTTACTACAACAACTCAATGGATGAATTTATGGATTTCTATTGTTATTATGGTTTTTGACGTTGTATATCAAGCAACAATTCAATGGATGAATTTATGGAATTCTATTGTTATTATGGTCTTCGAATAAATATTTGTATGGCTCATAGAGTTAGTTATTAAGTAGTTACTTAAAATTATTGGGATAATGGATTTAATGATTTAATTCATGGCACTCAATATTTACAAAGTATTATCCCGTGTATTAATGGCTCAAATAAGCTTTTCCCAAATCCATATTTCATTTTGTAAAAAATAATTAAAGAAAAACTAAATTTTGACTATTTATATCCAAGCTTTTAGATTTCGAAATTTTTAATCATACCACCTCATTTATTTTAACTATTTATATCAAATATCAAACTTTTAAAGTTCGAAGTTCTTAATGATACCACCAAATTTATTTTGAGTATTTATATCAAGTTTACTAATTTTCAATCAACTCTTTGGGGGTCTCATTTATCGAATAATATAATGTTAAGTTGAGTGGATTTATATAGCATTTAATTAATGTTAGGGATAATTTTGGAAATCCTAGTGATGTGATTTCTAATATTATTTAATTATTAAGTTTGCTCTTAAAACTCTTGAATTAATGAAATTTTAAGATATATATATATATATAGTCTTATTAAAAATATAAAACCATAATGATTAACATAAATAAGTTGATTGTTTTTTATCTCAAGTACAAAACCACAAGTTATCTTACTCTTCTCGTAGATTCCTAACCTTTATCAAAATATTGGGAGACATGCCAGGTGGGGCAAATTCAGGTTTAATGAAACCTTGTGCTTTGGAACAACACGAACTTCAGCAAGGGCAATTAACTACCCTGTTCACGTAAGCTTTGGAATAGCAGGAACTTCAGCAATGGCAATTAACTACCTTGTCCACGTAATAGGGGAGAGATGTCTAATGTTGTGCAGGGACCAGTAATTGTTATAGTATTGTCCCATCAACCCACCAAATATATATATATATATATATATATATATATATATATATATATATATATATATATATATATATATATATATATATATATATATATATATATATATGCATTCAATAATTAAACATAAAGAAATAACTTCAAGTGCAAATATATATTAAATTAAGTCCAAAATTTCCCAAGTCATTTACTGGGGCCCACAGTTGTCCATAAATAGTTTAATAAGTATCAAGATTACAAATCCTATCATATCAACTAAAAAACTCATAAAACCATTTTTCCTTCCAAAATGGTCAAGTCAATAAGTACAAAAAGCCAGTCACTTCAGCCCATCTGATCAACCCTGATGTTGTGTTAGAGAAGTAAATATCAATACCTGTACATAATAAAAAGAAATGTTTGTCAGTCATAAATGCTGTGTTATTCAACATTTAAACACATTGTGTTCAATAAATGGCACCCACCCAATAACAACATTTAAACCCATTGTGTACAATAAATGACACCCACCCAATAAATTCAGTAAATAATTTCCCATTAAAACAGATCAAAGCACAAGGATCAACAAAAACAAATTCCCAGCCATTGGATCACATCAAATTCAATCCTGATCACACATGCAAAATGAAGCCATTGCAATCCATGTCCATCATTGTCACCAATTAAATTCAACTGCAAAAAACTATAAAAGAAGTTCAACCACTGCTGAACATACAAACTATTCACCAGTCCTGGAGACAAACCAGCACAGAACACACCCCAAAACATTTCACGGTATAATCAGGTTAGTTTTCTCAATTACAACACAATTTTATTTTAATTTTTGAGTATTTATTTATGATTCTTACACTTTTATTTTCATGTCTAAGCCTTTATTTCAGTTGTCTTACAAGTCTTTATTTCAGTTTTCTCACAGTTCAATTTTCATGAAATTGTATATTTTTTTCTATTTTTCTACCAGAGTTTTATAGTTGAAAACAGATTCATTCCAATGAGATATTGATTCAATCAATGTTTGAACATTTGAACATGTTTCTACATTTATTTTTATGTTTATATGTTTCTAACTTAGGATTCAAAAAACCTAAATGACAGTATCCAGATCATATAACTTGAACTGGATCCCTGAATAGAATACACTGAATGACATAAATACAAAGTGCAGACGAGCAAGTAATGAGCGTAGTGAGCAAACAACAATTTCACGTAGTAACATAACGTGGGGACCAAGGGGAGGTTTGGGAATGAAACTAGTAATGCATAATATATAACACTCAACCTCTAGACCACATCGGTTGAACCTAATACCAATAGTCCTAAGAAACCACCCACAGTAACTTCACCCATTGGCTCATATCAAAACCTATGAAGTCGAGCCAAAGGTATTTGTACCATAGTTCAATTCAAGGCTATCAATGTTAGGGTTTGATGAAGATGCCATTAGTTAGAGGATTTTATCTCTAGTGAGTAATAGTTTGTTGGTAGTTCTAGTTGTAGTTCTTCTATTAGAAACAAATTATACTTTTTAATACACACACGGGGAAACTAGACCAGAGAATTTGTCATTTAGAAGTTTTCAACATATTTTCAAAGAATATATATAGTAGAGTGTGACAGAAATCTTTCTCAATTAAGGCTCATTCTTCTATTAGAAGCCAATTAGATTTTTTAATAACACACATGAAAACTAGACCGGAAGGGAATTTGTCATTTGAAGTTTTCAACATATTTTCGAAGAATATATATAGTAGAGTGTGACGAAATATTTCTCAATTAAGGCCCATTCTTCTATTAGAAACCAATTAGACCTTTTAATACACACACGGGAAAACTAGACCCCGAAATTTGTCATTTAGAAGTTTTCAGCATATTTTCGGAGAATATAATAGGATTGCGGACATGTTATCTAAAACAACTCTTTTGATGGATCACGCCATTCTTAGAGAAACCCGAGTTCTTAGGTCCAATCAAATGTTATCTAAAATATCTCTTTTGATGGATCCTGTATACATTCTTAGAGAAACTTCGGGGTTGCTAGGTCCAATCAAACTATTCAATTTAAGTTTTGGAACATTTAAATTAAATTTTAATCCCCTCCACTCGATGAAAAATGGATAGTGCAATCTCATGACTATTGAAAACAAGGAGAGTACAAAAAAACATTTTTGAATTTATAGAATGCATGCTACCGATCAAGAACACTTTGTTTTTATCAAAATCATATTTTCAATTCCTTTTTGAAATGTAATTTTGGTTAGTCTGCGAAAATATTCGGGATGGGACAAAAACGAGATTTGATGTGAGTCGAAAAACGGATTTTGTTGTGGGTCTCTGGGCGGCGAATTTAATGTATCTCTCGACCAAGAGCCGGTCTTGCAAAAAGTATTACGGATCATTCGGATGCTCCAACACAAAGAAGAAACATACGTAAATTGTACTCATTTTTTTTCATTTGAATAACAAAAAAAAAGTAATCTTTCTCAATTAAGCCTCAATTCTTCGTAGAAACCGGTTAGACTTTATGACTTAAAAGGAACTAAAATAATGCACCTCGGATTGAATGCCTCCCACAAAGTAGAGTGACAATTATTGGCCTAGAAAAATATGAGCTTTATGAAATTGACGTTGTTGTGAAAAAATAATAAACAATAATGATCATACCTTAAGATGACTTGTTATGTAAGATGCTAAGTGAACCTGTTATGTAAGATGCTAATTTATTTTGGTAAATAAGGAAGCATTGGAATTGAAACTAAAACATATTATAGATTTCATAAATTCAAACACCTCAATACGTAGTTTTTGCCACATTTTGTATTTCCACGATCACCAATTCCACCGATTCTATGATGATTCGGTTGAGTAAAGGGCTAGGAATGATGAATTCAATAACTATGATCGAGATTGTTCTGTATCCAAAAAATATAAAGGCATTACACGGTGGAATTTACCCAATCATTTGAACTTACCCAATTCGGCAATTGCAAAATGACTTCAAATGACAAAAAAAGAACATATTGAAATTCAATTCAAGCTCGATAATCAAAAGGCTAAATCCCTCGGTGTAAAAAATCCAATCAAACTCTCTTAGGCCAAGTAAAACAAGTAAAGCGAAACACCTTTAAGCATAGAAGGCACAAACAAATGACGAAAACAAAACATGGTAAGTGAGCATAAGCACATGGAAAATATATGAGCATTGGTGAGTACGCCAGGAATCAAAGATGACAAGACAAAAAATAAGAAATTTGTAACAGAAGGAAAGGCATTCAGAAACCTCGGGCATGAACACACAAACTAATTGTAAACTATTATAAATTGTTATAAATGGGAAGATATGATGTTACCATATGATGTTTGGCTTGTATGAAAGCATTATTTTCAATTATTCTTAACTAAATGCATGCAATAATTCTGCAGGCGATTTGCATCCCATGGCAGAGTGAGTTATGTAGCTCGTACAAGGAGAAGTGGCGAGGAAGAGTGACTAGGGGTGCCCAATTTGTGATGCACTTCATTAGATGAAGAAAGAACATGTGATCTCAATGTCAACAATGCTCGAAGCAATGTTGTTGAGGATGACCATGTGGTGAAGTTGATGTTGTGACACCATCGATCCTGGAGGCCAGCACATCGGCCACGAGTCCAAATTCAACTAAAAAGATCGGTGCTATAAGAGGTTGAGCCAAGAAAGAAGAAATATTGCATTTTTACCCAATTGACGACATAGAGTTCAATGGATATTCGCATTAGAACATCTACAAAGAAACATAGTATTCCTCCCTCATCGATACATTATTGGATAAATGAGCTCACTCACATCAAACGTAGAGAGACTGTTACGATTATGAGGCGAAGAGGAGAAATTTGAGGTGGTTGAGTGGTGTAAAGAAATGGCCCAATTGGGACATGGGCTAGGTTGATACAACTCAAATCCATAATTATCGAATGCGCTCAAGGGAGGCCAAACCCATTCGAAAAGAGGGGTTTCTGGTAAATCATGGTGGTTTGAGTTTAAAAAAAGGCATCCGGACCTTGTATTGCGTACAGGCGGGGGCCTTGTGAGAGGCCGAGGAGAACATTAAATTGTGCCTTTGCGGTTGTATGTAAGTTCTATGACACTCTTTCTAGTGCATACGATAAACATTCTTATACGGCCAGAGACCATACTTATGGAGCGTGATGAAACGAGGTTTTACGAATTGGGGAGAATTGTGGCATGAGGGTAATTTCCAAGAGAAGCTGACAAAACATGCCAAATATTTTGCCTAAGAGCGGGGAATGGATAACCATTTTACATGTTGTGTCGATACAATTGGTGCTTCAATCCCGGGATTTTATCTATTCAAAGGTAAAAATCGGTTGAAAAATTATATACAAAACTATGAACCGGGAGCATGCATGGTTGCACATCCCCCATGCATGGATGACTAAAGAACTTTTTTTAAATTGGCTTTGCCACCTTGCTACATACGTAACGGTGATGTCTCCACTAATAACGGACACCTATTTATATTAGATGGCCATGGAAGCCACATGGCTATACAAACAATTGAGGAAGCAAAAAATTTGGGCATTGACCTTTTAACATTTCCGCTCATACCACTCATGATTGCAACCTTGATGTTAGTGTGTTTGGCCCTTTCAAGAACTATTTCGGAGTCGGAGCGTGCGCATGAGATGACAAAGAATCCAAGGGTTGAGGTGAAAAGATTCAAGTTAGCGAGGCTTGCAAGTAAGGCTTTTAAAGGGGCTGCGACACCATCAAATATCAAGGGGTGGCTTTAGGAGGACATGAATATGGCCACTGAATTATGATGCTCTTATGCATGATACTTCTTGTAGCCAAGATTTTTATGTGGATGGTCGGAAGAAGAGCATGAAGTGCAAGAAGAAGTACATGAACATGTTGATGTGGTTGCAGCTGGTAATATAATTTCCCTCTCTCAAGGACGGTTATATGTTGATGATGATGAGCAGGTATGTGAAACACAGTATATTCATCAACAAATTGATAGCAACATGGAGGTTGTTATACCAACTCAAGAAGATGGAACTCTTCTTGCTAATAGTGTTAATGACATTGTTGAACATGCGATTGACAATGCGGATGTAGTTGAAAATGAAATTGCGTGTTAATGCGGTTGGTTATGAAAATGAAATTGTTGATATTGTTGATGACATTGAAAATGACCAATTGACATTTCCAAGCCAAGTAAACCCATATTTGTCATGGTTGGCGAGAAGTCATGATTAATTTGAACGAACACAATGTCTCCAGAACCAATGAACAAAGCATGAACATGCCTTCACAAGCTAATTTGAATTGAACGGTGAAATTGTTCATTTTTGTGGACAATAGATCAATGGAAGAATATGGAGCAAAAAATGAGGCACCGGATGAAGAAAACAATATAGTTCAATCGAGGTACCCACGGATCTTTGTAGTGCCAAGCATTGACATGCGAGTGGGAGGGGGGGAGAAGTTACTTGGGTGGTTCACAGGCATTGCAGGTAGAAAGAGTGTCAATGAAAAGAAGCAAATAACACTGGTAGTCTTCGTTTGGGGGCGAAGTTCAAATTTACTCACCTTAGAAGACTATAGAAAACTCCTAGTTGAGGCAGAGAAAAGAAAAATGGAAATTCGGGAATTTAAAAAAAAAAAAAACCCGAGGAGAAAGAGCGGCAAGGGCTATTGCGGCGCAACGTTGAGCGGATGAAAGGCTTGAAAGAGGGAGAGTAAAGCAAGAGAAGGAGCAACAAAAACAAATGTCAAGACGAGGAGAAAAGGAAGCAAGGAAGGCAAAACAAATGCTTGAAAGGGAACAGAGATGGTTGATATGGTTGACATAAATGCAAGCACGATTGATGAGAATGAAACCGGGGACATGTCCAACACATTGGAAAATACTTCAAATAATACAACATTATTCCAAGACCTCATAAACATTCAAGTGCCTCACTATCAAAATGGGGGTTACCCACTTGCCTTATTCCTACCACGGAGGTGGCAATTCAATGTATGCTCATCCTACACACCTCCAATTAGCGTAAGTGTGAGGTATGGGTACTCAATTCCTCCATGGTTGGATGGGACAAATTGGTCTCAATTATATGGCAGCAATCAACCACAACCTAACCAACCCTTCTTAGGGAGGCCAACCTACTTGGCTCGATCGAAAACTCGGGGTTTGGCACTAAAAATTCTCAAGGCCATAAAGAATAGAGGTGTTATATGTTTTTGGTTGTAACCACATTATGATGTGGATTTTGGATGGGCTGTATATTTTTCTTGTCACATGAAGGTTGATTTTTTCCATACTATATGCAGCATTGTAAGGAAGGAACATCTATAGTATATTAAAATGTTACATTCTAACAAAATGACATGACATTGTTGTTAGATGTGTTATTTTTTATCTTGTAAATTTTGTATACTATATATTGTATATTGCAAAATTGAGAGGTGGTATACACTACCCACTAAGGTTAAAGTGAAATTTCCACTAACAACACTCCAATTACCAACCATATTTGAGGCTGTACACAACTTGAAGAAAATCCAATATAATTTAAAACAACTTACGGCCTCAACTCTTTCTAGAAAACAAATCACCCAAATAAATCATCTCTACATAAAAACATGCAAATCCATAAAATGTACGATAACATTAAATTAATTTACAAATAAAATGCACATTACACTCACATTCAAGAATTAAAACTATATTTTATACATAGTATATAACATCACAATGACACAAAGTAAGTTGTTAAAATTTTATAAATAAAATTTTATGCAAATATGATTTATTCGAATGCAAAATTGAGAGGTGGTATACACTACCCACTAAGGTTAAAGTGAAATGTCCACTAACGGCCTCAATTACCAACCATATTTGAGACTTTACACAACCAGAAAATCAATATAATTTAAAACAACTTTTGGCATCAACTCTTTCTAGAAAACAAATCACCCAAATAAAACAACTCTAAATAAAAACATGCAAATCCATAAAATGTATGATAACATTAAATTAAGTTAGAAATAAAATGCACATTACATTCTACAATCAAAATAAAAACTATTTGTTTTACATAGTATAACATCACAATGACACAAGGTAAGCTGTTAAAATTTTATAAATAAAATTTTATGCAAATATGATTTATTCAATTGCAAAGTTGAGAGGTGGTATACACTACCCACTAAGTTTAAAGTGAAATGTCCACTAACGACACTCCAACTACCAACCATATTTGACACAACCCCCATCATCTAGGGAATTGTCATTTTGTTAACTTTCCATAGACATTTAAAGATATCAACGCTGATGGACCAAGCTCATTACAAGGAGGGTTTGCGAGCAAAAGAGCGCAACTCTTACTAATTGTCAATGAAAACCAAAGAATAGAGCATGCAAAATCATTGTAAATCCGGGACATTAAACCTTTAATATGACCTCTTATTTTCAAAGGCCTACATTTTAAAAGAAGTCACATTTTTGTTTTTTTTAAACGAAAAAATTATATATCTATGAGTTATAAATTTTATCTGTTTATGGGGTTTATATATATTTATGTTTGACATATACTTGTAAAATTTAGCAGTTCTCCTATGTACTTGAATTAACAATGAGAGTCATAAGGAACGATAGTATGTTCTATACTCTGTCTTGGTCATATAACTTTGATAGGTTGGCCTCGATGCCTATTAACAATGTTTGTTATAGTTTTTAAGTGTCTTGTTTTGAAAAGGGTTGAGTGTAAACAATTTTCATTTCGTAATGTTTAAGCCTCTTTTCACATAATAATGATAGAATTGTTTACCTTTGAGATATCTTGAGTTCTTTACATTACGGTTGGGGTTTTTTCACTTTGACTTGACAAACTCAACATTGCCTATCACAATTTCATGACAAAAGACAATGTTTTGAAGATTCGCGGAAATACTTCTAGGTTGCAAATTTAGGGCATTGAACCTTGCTTTGATGAATACCAAACCCACATATATTACTTGAACAACTTGGCATTACCCTATCACAATTGCAAAACAACAAACAATGTTTTGCGAATCAACTGGAACTTACATGTTATTAACACGGTACAGCGAAGTGATAAGTACGCTAAGTTTGTCTACTTACTTCTAAACCATCTCAACGAATTTACGCAATTAAATTGGTCTCAAACATGTATCTTACAATCGGAATGGAGACTTTGAATGGTTGACCTTACCTTGATAAATAACAAGCACCAAACATTGACTTGAAATTGCACAACACCAAACAATCTTTTGAATAATAAAAGAAAACAATGTATACATGGATACATGGCATTCATTCTCAATACACGAGTATTAAATTTCACAAAACAAGTCCCTCCATATATTTTAGCAAAAATATCAAACTTATTTTTTATCGATAAAATTATCTTCTAATGTGCTTCAATGAAAATTTTAAACGATGATGCACAAATAAAACCACAATGGACTAAAAAAACAATAATTCAACAACTAGGCTAACAGTGACAAATAATTTCTCAAAAAAATCAATGGAAATTTCTCCAAAGCAAACAATCAAATAGTCTAGATTTGCTAGAACACACTCCTATCAAAAAATAGGCAAATAGGCAAATGGTTATTTAGCTCGGCTCTTCAATTCTTTCTTTCATAGACACAACCTTTGTACACAGCAATACGACCCAAGTTTTATCTGGAATTGGCACACAATCCCCGAGAAAATGAAGTTATAGCAACAACGTGAGCTCGCACGGGGAGAGTCTACCTTTTGAGTGTCTCTTCGGTGCTCACGGTCATCATAGAAGTAAAGAATTGTGGGAAGGCACGATTTTATGTTGTTGGCCCTTCGACACACCGGCGGCATGAAGAATGGGCTCACGGCCTCACGAGAGAAAGACAAATGTTTACCTTTAGTGCTCGATGCGTCCTTCGGTACAGAGAAGAATCGTTGAGCAATCCATAATGACCACAAATAATCACGGAAACCACAAAGGATAGGAGAAATTTTAAAGCAAACCCCTAAACCTAAACTACATAGGAAAGGCATCTGACTCGGGGTTTCAGCGAGAATACGGCCTAAAACATTTTCTTACACACGCTAAAGCCATGTTTGAACATACAAACCTAAAAAAACAAGACATGGGTATAGCCTAAGAAACCGAGTGCCAAATCAAACAAGAAAAACGATTGCAAAACTAGTTCCATTCAAAAAGAAAAGAACAAACGATCAGAAGAAACTAAATTGAGCGAAAAATATTAGAATGTTAATAAACACATGTTTCCAAGTGTTAAAGCACGAAACGGTGGGCTAGTAGGAATTATTTTCCTACGAAGTGAACGCCACGCCAAATGCGGAGGAAAATGTCAATGCTTAAGGCCAGCGTACTTGAGACCACCGCACGGATCGGCAATACACGCAGCACGATAGAAAAGAGCATAAATTAGGCAAAATCTCTCGAAAAATGCAAAAAAAACAACTTCTTAACTTGTAAAACGAAAAATTAACCCGAAACCATGGTACTTCTACAAACGGGCATAGGGGATGAAGCCGTCGACAACCCGCGCGGCATTGAAGCGATTGAGGAGGGCGGTTTGACGGTGGAGAAGCAAAATATGGTGGTCGCGGGAGCCAAACGGGTCCACGACGGGCGCGGGAGCAACATCAACGGAAACCAAGACAAAGTAGCAAACCATCCTAATAACAACAATGATAGCAAACATGCGAGATTTAACAACGAAGGTGGACATGCACCGACGCGGCGACACGGCGCACGGCCAGCGGCTCTCGAGCAACATCCCACCCGAGCAATCTTGCTTGGGGTAAACGACGCATCTTGCATAACTTGCGGTTTGAAACCACAGGCGTATGGAGGATGACTTAATTTAAGTCCTCACTAACCACAAAAAGTAGCGAGAGAAGCTATGGCATGTGTCGTACAACCGTCCATGTGTTGTCCACGTGTTTTCCTACGTGGAACGAAGGTGCCCAAGTAATGGGCGTCCCACTCCCTAGTATTATTATTTCTACATAAATTTTGCTTTCTTTTGTTTTGTGCACTGTAATGTTGTTTTAACTACGCTGTCCATGTAATAGTATTATTCTTTCTACATAAATTTTATGTTTTATTTTGTTCTGTGCACTCTGCTAATGTTGTTTTAATGGAACAAGTAATTTTTTTTATCAAAGAGCCAATTTACAAGGATATTCATAAAACTTAATCATTATAATTATTGTTAATGTTGTTTTAACGTAGCAAGTAAATTTTTTTTATTATCAAAGGGCCAATTTACAAAGATATTCATAGGACTTAATCATTATAATTACTTCTCATGTTATTAGTAGAGATTGAGCTAATTTACAAGGATATTCATAAGACTTAATCATTATAATTATGGTTCATGTTATTGTAAAAGAGATTTATGTTATTATTAGTGAAGATTTTAATGCGATTAAGAAACATAACAATAGTTTCTATCAAAAATAACTTCAATTCATTATATATCTTTTTAATTTTTATATGAGTTGTGTGAGTAGAGATTCATGTTATTATTAGCGGAGATTTGAATTTGGGTAAGAAACATAACAATAGTTTCCATCACATATAATTTCAATTTATTACATATCTTTTAATTTTTTATATATGGTTTATTATTTTATATAAGTATTTATTATTATTATTATTATATAATTAATTAATTAAATTTATATATTATTAATTAATATTATTATATACATAATTAATTAATTAATATAGCTTAAATGTTTTGAATTTTTTTTTTTTCAATCAAATTAAAAATTATTGATAAAAAATTAAAATTACATTCAAAAATATGTTTTATTTTTTAAATTTTTTTAATTTATATATACATTTAAAAAAAAAAACTAAAACGGTTAATTTATTGATAAAAAGCTTATTTGGTTGGGCAAAGCCTAAACAACCATTACACACAAAGTCGCCATTAACCACTTAGGGGATAATAGCCTTGATTGGAGCTTCTTGCATTTATCTTGATCATTGGATTTTGTAACATGCGACCTATGTTTGCCGATCTATACCTTTCCTTGTTTAGACCTGCGAGGTATATGGAAGACATGGTGTGGGAAAGTTTTTCAAAATTTTGTTTACTCTTGCTATTGCTTGTGCTCTTAGGGTCCATGGTATTCTTGCGACTATTTCTTTTATCGACGTATACGAATCTCCAAAAGCCCTGGTTTCGCTTGGGTTTTTCTTTTACGGCAATTGGCAGGGCTTTCAAAAGACTAAGGAATTTCACCTTGGTTATTGGTTTTCGGACAAGACCCCAAGCGAAATCTTCTTTATTCCCATTCGGATAGAAGATCACCCCACCCGGCTACCGAGACCTCCCCCGGATTTCCTTTAGAGGCACCATCAAAGAAGATAATGCACTTGCCACAAGGATTTCCACCAGCGATGAAATACGTCCCTATCGGAATCACGAATACGCCATCTTTCCTTGTAGATTGGACGTATGTTTCTTCGGGGAGGCCCCAGATGTCTTTCTCAATGTAAGCGTCCGACCACGTTCTTTCTTCGGTTCGAAGAGTGTTATCCTCTTTGATTTGAGAGTGATTCAAGGTTTCTAAGAGGAGAGTTTTTGGCTATTCATACTTTATTTTGATTATTCGATTCTTTCTTTGTTGAAGATGATTTCATTCCGGGCTAACCGAGCTTCCCGAGAAAACATATTTAGGGGCAGCTATCCACACCTTGTGCCATGAGATTTACTGACGATGTTGTGTGGATAGATAGATTTCCATGAGGAGCATGGAGTCAATCGAGCTTTGGGAGGGAGGATGCGCATTCAATCCGGCCCGGAAAAGAGCCCGGACCTCCATCGCAAACTGCATTCAGCCAAGCAAGTGGCCTGAAGTTTCCCGGAGCTCCTTTGCAAAGGACACAACGATGAGGACCAACAATGTTCCTTTTGCACAAGTTTTCTCCTGTTAGGATTTTGTTATGGAACAAGGTCCAAAAGAAGAAGTTGATTTTGGGGATCTTTATTGTCCCAAATCGATTCCCGAACAGAGACTCCGGATAGGGCAAATATTTTTTTCTTTGCATCAAGAGTATCTTGTTGCAATGTAAACCCGGTTTTCCCCCGAAGCCCCCAATAGTTTTCTTCATCTTTGTGGACTGGAGTCAAAGTTAGAATAGCTGTTGAAAAGGTGCATCTAGCGAGAATTTAAATGCGTGAGCGGGATCACGGGAAAATTCCGGCGCGGCCGATTACCATTGGTGTCCCATTAAAAATGTCACCAATTTTTTCTAATTCCTCTCTCTTAAAGCCAATCTCTTAACTCAGAAATTTCGTTAGCTTGACGAGGAGGATGACCCATTATCTTTTGTCTCTCCAAAGCACAGTGTTTTACCATTCCGGGGAATTCGATACGGATAGGATCTAAAAAAAAATCGATACTCTGTTGCCTGACTTCCGATTCTGCGTACCTTTGGGACTTTTTCTCTGCGAAAAGGAATTTAAGGGATGATTCTTGAGGTATTTGGTCTTAGATCGGCGCGGGATGATTGGGCTCGGCGATGGCGCGAAGTAGTTGCAACCCGAGGCGCCAAATTGGCGTGCGAGAGGGTCACGAACTTGAAATTGCCTTCCGCAAGAGGGCGTTTCGGTGTGTCCCAACTAATTAAATGAAGTACGCCTATGATTTCCACGACCGCCATTCCACAAGAAGTTGCGTGTCGTGAGATCGATGCAGCGATTACTTTTGGGGCCGACATCGAAGCAACTTTGATAAGTGGGCAAAGTTGAGAGAATTGCTTTGATGGCGTGAGTTTGCCTCCGATGGTGAGCCAAAAACACTCCCCACGCAGCGATCTTCTTCTTGAATTTTGAAATAACATCCTCCAAAGATGATTCTGTTGGATCCCGAGCGTGATTGGGAGGCCCAAGTATTTCATTTTGTCCCCAATCACCAAAACTTTAGCGAAACCCAAATCTTTGGAAATTTTCTACGATTATTGTGATGCTACTGACTCCATTTTCCAACCGTAAGAGCGCTTTCCTCTAAGCTTATGAGTGCTCACCGAGATGCGCGGAGACACGAAGGATGTTTCGAAGGAATTTGCGATTCATGATGAGAGGCTCCCCGACGAGAAGCGAGTCATCGACAAGCGCATGGATTCACGGGATCAATGCCTTTCGCAATTCTAATACGGTATCTTTGCTGCATTTTGCTTTTCCTTGATGACATTAATAAAGAGATCGACCATCAAAATGTAGAGAAAAGGGGAGAGAGGGCGACCCTGCCTCAATCCTCTGGTGGCTAGAAAGAAATTCTTGGTCTTCCATTGACCATTGGGGCCTGTCATGTCTTTCTCGCAGGGCTTTAATAAGATTGACGGAAGTCTTGGCTAGAGCGAAAGGAGGAAAGTCTGCAATACGAAGTATCAAGTTATCTATCCAAAGCATTGCACATGTCCAATTTAATAAGCATACCTTGTTCTTTGTGAGAATGGGTAGGAGTGCGGAAGCTTCTGGACTTGGATGACATTGTCCGGTATGTGTCTTCCTTTCACTAATCCTCCTTGGTGGAGAAATTAGCTTTTTGCGGAGAAGTTTCTTTGTTCGCCGAGTTTGGCCATTATCTTGTAGGAAGCGTTGCGAAGTGGGGTGGCCTATATCTATCAAAAGAAACGGTTTGCTTCCTTGGGGATTAATGCTAGAAATGTGGAGTTGTCTTACTTACCACCTTTGCCTTTCTCATGAAACCATGTATCATTTGAGGAGATGGGGTTTGATAAGCACCCGGCAAATTCTATAAAAATGGATTGAGAATCCATACGGACCGGGGAGCTTTGTACGGCTCCATGGACCACACAATTTTGAACTTCTTCTTCGTGATGACTCAAAGAGGGAAGTGTTATCTTCGGAGCTAACAAGAAGCTTGAGAATGTTTGTTAGAAAGCGAGTAATATCCTCCTCGCTCCCATCCCTTTCGACGAGAGTTATGAAAATGTTCCTCGGCGGCCCGACTGATTTGATCAAATCCTTTACTGACGCAACTAGCGATGAGATTTCTGCGATGTGGTTCCTTGATAGTCGAGACCACTGTCTTATGCATGAAAGTATATTGTATTTCTATCTCCGACTTTGGGCAGTATGGAACTAGTATGATGCTCTTATTCACTTAGGAGTTATATGTTCTCCTTTGGCTCTTGATTTTTCCTCAATTAAGTCCATAGAAGAGATGTCTTTCTTTTCCAATTCAAATTGGAGATCTTCCGGCTGATGGAAAGCGATCTTTCCTCTCCTTGGTGGGAATTTTTAGAGCCTTCTTAATCCACTCTTTTAGGACCTTTTTAGGTGTTTTTCATTTTTAACCCTTTTTTTTTTTTGTAAGCTTGGTAGTTCCTTTCATTTTCACTTTTTTTTCTTTTTTCTTTTTCTTTTTCTTTTTTACTCTATTTTCATCAACACGTCCAGATACATCACCCCAATCGAGGAAGGGAATTGAACCTGTGATGAGTGCTATAACAGTCCACCTCATCACCGTTTAACCAAGACCCCACGGACCATTTTTAACCCTTTTAATATAGCACAAGTGACACATTATTTCTTCCAATAGCATTTTGGGAGAAAACCAACGGCTAGTTTCACCATAAATCTTATAAATTTTAGTTATTATATTAACATATTCATTTTTTTCTTAACATTTTTGAAGACAAATAAATAACTCACTCCTTATAACACTTAAAATACATCTTTATTTATTTCAAACAACAAATATTAACATTTATATATTTTTATATAAATAAAAAAAAGTTAATTTACATATTTTTTAACATCCAAAAATTATATATATATATATATATATATATATATATATAATCTTTAATTTATATATTAAAATTTAAATTATATTCATCTTAAAATATAAATATTTAAAATTAATACACAGCATTCTAACATGAAAGGTTGAAATAAAGCAATGCATTAATGATTATAAATTTATTTTAATTTAAAATTTATTGAGCAATGGGCAATGAAAAAGAAAGTATTAATTTAATTTACTTTTAATTTCACGAATTTTAATCTTCGCCAATATAATTTATTAATATTATATTAAAAGCGCATCTGGCTAACAGATTTGAATGAATATATAATACCGAAAGGGAATCCCTTGATATTTTATATTTTTATTTTACTCACTTTTTGTTTTTGAGTGCAGATGGACAAAGCGTCAATAGTGGCAGACACCATCAGCTACGTACACGACTTGCAAAAAGAAGTGAAAGACATAGAGGCAGAAATGGAGGGTCTCAGATTAAACATAAGCCGCCACAATGATTCCACGCCTCTTTACATACATCACACCGTCATTTCCGATATGGATCAGCAAATGCAATCATACCAAGGGGAGAATTACAATAACGAAGCTTCACCACTGCCCACACTTGATGTAAGCCAAATCGTAATTAATTTTTTATTGGTTAGGCATTGGCTATAGAGCTGACGACAAATATGTTTGGAAAACAATTTTTTTTTGGGAATGAAGTTAATTTTTTTTTTATAATTAAATTTATTTATTTTTAATGTGGAAATGGATTCAAGGTCATCAAAAAATTTTTGAGCATTTAAAATATTAAAACTTGGTAATTGTAATTTAAATTTCTTAAAATCTTTATCAAAAATTATAAAAATCACACTAAAATTTTCATTATTTTCATGACAAATTTGAAGCCTCTTTAAATTACAAGATTTTGGAATTCTTTTAACTTTCAAAATCTTACTGATTATTTATTTATTTATTTTTTATTATTATTATTATTATTTTATATATTTGCAGATAAATGTGAGCAAGATTCAGGATACTTTTCATCTCAGAATTTACTGCAAGAAGCAGCGAGGAGTGCTGGTGAGATTGATAAGAGCCCTTGAATCCATTCAACTAGATTTTCATAACACCCACCTTACTTGCCTGGACGGCCACATCATCAAAACAGCCACAGTTAAGGTATAAAGTAAAGTAGATTTTTTAGTTAAATTCAAATTAAAGTAATGTGGAGAGTTATCTTAACATTTAATTTAGCTATTTTTACATCTATTTAAGCTTAATGTTTGGATCTGATTTCTCATCTAATCTTGATGATGAATCATACTAATTAGTTTAAAAATGATTAACAATGTTCTATAATTATTAGAGAAAATATTCTAAATATTAAGGAAAATTATTAGAGAAAATATTCTAAATATGAAGGAAATTGAATATGAAGCAGCTTTCAAACCTGTTCATATTGAATCATGAGATTTGTAAAACCAAACTTTCACAAATAGCTATTTGACCACAGCCTCTAGGCTAGAAAATAATGTGGAGAGTCTATAATGCTTCAAAATTCAGCAGTAAGGCCTCTTCTGTGTTTCTAATTTTAATAGTAAGATAATTTTGAGAAGCTTAATATTTCTAAATTCGGAATTAAGTGGCATCTTTTTATTATAAATATGTTGTGTATGACGATTTCATCATCCAATCTGGTTTGAATTTTTATTTCGTCATTTGTAGATTAAAGTGGCTAAAAAACCATTGAGAGATGATTTTTGCATCATATATTTTAACACAATTATAGGGTTTGACCGATTCTGCAGATAAATAAGGCTCAGGGGCCATTGGAGGCCGATGCAGTTAGAAGAGCTATTTTGGAAGCTACTTCCAAGTACGGATTTAGGACAACTTGAGCCGTACAACTTGGCCACACAGGGGAAGATTTGTGTGCTTTGCCTTTAAGGAGCTAATTCCAAGTACGGCTTTAGGTTAATCCGTACAACTTGATCATTTTAGCCGTACACAGGGGAAGACTAGTTTGCTTTACTTTTACCAAGACATTTTAGGTAGTGAGAACTTAATGTCTTTTCACTAACCACCTGTGAAATGTTATACAATAATAATACGAGCATATTCTCAACACTCCGGTATTTATATTTGTTTTTATTAGTGTAATTGTGTTGTGAAGAGTATACCTAAATAATATTGTGAACATTTTATCATTAAATCATTTTGATGTGAACATATAAAGTTTTGCGTTATAGGTTTTGTGATTAGATATATTATATTTTTAAGTTTTACTTAAGTTCATTTTATCATTAAATTATTTCGATGTGAGCATATAAAGTTTTGCGTTATCAGTTTGTAGTTAGGATATAAGAATAAGAAATTAGTTGGAGGAGAAGTTGTTAAGAAAATTTTGGGTTGATTCCACTTGTATGTATTATTGTATAAAACAATTTACGATATTATTTTGTGAGAATAATTTAGAATAATGTAGAAATAGAAGTGGTTATGGTTTGTTGAACGAGAGTTTTATAATTAGAGTTTAGTTTCACTAGTTCAGGATTGTTGCCCCAAACTTAGGAAGATTAGGTGAGTGCCTATGCTATAAATATGTAATGTTTCCGTTGAGCTAAGGACAAGTGGTGTGAGCTCTGTCTCACGTTGTGTGTGTTGCATTTTTTTTATTTAATTTGGTATTAGAGCTGCCTGTACTCCCAACACCTGACCCTCTGCAGAAATCTCATCACATCCGATTGCTTCTTCTTCCATAACTCCTCTATGTACTTATAACAACTTTGCATTCGAAACTTATATTGTTTCATTTGTCGGCAGCATACAGTTTTGTTATTCCAGAGTCTAGATTGGTGAATTTACAGTCTAGGTCAAAGGCCGAAGTCATCCACCTGGACAACTCTTCGCTGGAGCGCTTCGCCGTGAAGGCCAAGTCCAGATCGTATTCCCTCGTCATTTTCTTCGACACCGAGCACCTACGGGACAAGCTGGAGCTCTGCCTCGATCTACTTCGCGTCGAATTCGAACTGGTGGCCTCATCTTTCCTAAAGAACAACCCGGGCCAACAGGACTCTGCCACCAAGGTATTCTTCTGTGACATCGAATTCGGAGAATCTCAGGTGAGTTTCGGAAAATTCGAAGTGAATACGCTGTGCCGATTGAAGAGGTCGTAGAGGAGTGGTGAGAATGTTGCTCCTGCGTAAAGCTAGAGCTGACGCAATCCTTCCATCATTGTTTCAATGTGCATATTGCAGCTATTTTTTTTATCGAGCGAGAAGGAAAGGAAACCCTCGGCGTACCTCTGAGTTTTGTGAAACCATCACGATCCTATTTCTCTCAGGCAGATCTGAAGGTTAATTTAAGTACAGTCGAATCAAGGAATATCAGCATTGCAAACATTTTGGAACAATCCTGTAGGCCCTAAAACAACTCATTTATGGGGTCCTGTTGCCAACTGGGGCTTCGTCATTGCTGGCTTGTGAGTTGAAGAGTATAGATCGAATTTGGTGTAGGATCATTGCAGTGAATTAATTTCTTGCAATTTAATCTGGTCATTGTTGTTGAAAAAAATGCATAATCCTCTTACCGATTCATATTTAAATGAATCCACCAAACTTGATGGCGAAAACTACATCAATTGGAATTTTAAGCTGGTCACCGTTCTCGAGGCATACAACCTCTGGACGATTGTCAATGGTGACGAGCCCAAGTCTTCTGCTGCCGCCGCGATTCTAGATTAGGATAAGCGAGAAATGAAAGTGAAAGTGTTGTTGCGCATGTCTGTAAAGGACAACATCATTCCTCACATTCGGGACTGTAAATCTTCAAAGCACACGTGGGAAACTCTCAAAGGTTTGTACAAAACTACTAATGCAAACCGCATTTTATTTTTAGAAACGAAGCTACTATCTATCAAAATGGAAGCCAATGAAAGCATCAGCAACTTTTTTTCTAGAATTAAAAACTCAAGCGATAAGCTTGGTGACATTGGTGAAAAAGTGTCTAGTAGAGATTTAGTAATTGTTGCTTTGAAGGGTTTAGTCCAAGACTATAAAGTCTTTATTTCACCACTCTCAGCTAGACAAATGCCTCCTACATTTGATGAATTGGCTGGAATTCTTCTTTAAGAAGAAAAGAGAATGAAAAATTTTGAACTGGATTCAAATTATTCTGATTTGGCATTGGTTGCAAGAGGTAAAATATCACTCCGAGGGAGACCATGGGACAGGAACAGAGGTCATTTTCAAGCAAAGAAGAAAGGTATGACACATCCTGATTCTTATGTTAAGAGAAAAATTGAATGTGATTATTGTGGAAAACCTGGACATCTAGCTAAATATTGTTATAGAAGAAAGAATCATGAATCAAATCAGAGACATAGAAGGCATAATGGAAATTTCATGAATAGAGACACTTCAGTTACTAATGGATTTAAAAATCTTAAATTGCTTCTTTCTGATGATGCATTGTCTACTGAAACTGATGATGAGATTGCTTGATTCATAGATTCTGGTGCATCAGCTCATATGACTTGTAATAAATAATGGTATGATAAATATTACGAGAAAACTGATGGCACAGACATTTACCTAGGAGATAAAATGTCACATAATGTCCAAGGCTATGGCGTAACAAGTGTGTACTTACCTAATGGAAAAATGAGACAGATTCATGATGTGATGTATTTTCCTGGTATTAAAAAGAATTTGATATCTATTTCAACTATCACTGATAATAATTTAAAAGTGGAATTTGGTAAAATGGGGTGTATTGTGAAAGATGTTCAAGATCACTTCAAGGTTGTTTCCACAGGTACCAGGGTTGGTGGATTGTATAAATTGGATGTGACAATGAAGCGTCATGTTGCATTGACATCCACAGCAACGTCAATTGTAGAGTTATGGCATCAAATGTATGGGCACCTAAATTACAATGATTTATTGTTGTTGCAAAGAAAAACAATGGTTGAAGGTCTTCCTATTATGAAGTGTGATCATTTACCATGTGAAGATTGTGCACTTGGTAAGCAACATAGAGAGGATTTTCCCGTTCATACAGAGAAAAGACAATATGATATACTTGAATTAAGTCACACTTATGTATGAGGACCTATGAAAACTAGGTCGCTTGGCGGTGCTTCCTACTTTCTTATTTTTGTTGATGATAGATCTATATATACATGGGTCTATTTCATATGAAGAAAAAGTGATGTCTTTGAGTATTTTAAAGAATTCAAAACTTTGATTGAAAAGCAAACATGCAAATACATTAAAATTCTCAAATCAGATCAGGATGGTGAATATAAATCAGGAGTGTTTAACATGTATTGTAAATTTCATGGGATCCAACAACAGTTCACAGTACCCCATACTCCTCAGCAAAATGGTGTTGTTGAGAGATGGAATAGAACACTAGTGGAGTGTGCTCACAGTATGCTTCAAGGTAAAAACATTTCTAATGGTTTCTAGGCAGAAGCCATTAATACTGTTGTTTATGTGAAGAATCGAAGTCCCACTAAGAAATTAGCTTTTCAAACTCCTTTTGAGATTCTTTATGGTCATAAACCTGATGTCAGTCATTTAAGAGTATTTGGATGTACTGCCTTTGCACATATTCCCAAGGATAACAGAAGAAAGCTTGATGCAAAGTCAATCAAGTGCATTTTTATTGGGTATTGTACAGATCAAAAAGCATATAAATTGTTTGATCCCAGTTCACATAAATTGTTTGCAAGTCGAGATGTGGTGTTTCATGAGAACTCTGATAAAAGTGATACAATGAATGATGCTTGGCATATATCTAATGATGATCATGTCAAAATTGATACTTTGGTTAAACAAGAATAAGAACAGGTACAGGCACAGGTTCAAGATCAGAATGAAAGCAGTATGAGCACATCCAACAACAATGATTCATCATGAGAGGAAGATTCACCTCAAAGAAGGAGAATCATGGATGGAACTCCAACATGTATTGTAGAACCAAGAAGGTCAACTCGACAAACTCAACTTCCTGCAAGGTATAGAGATTATGCCTTGATGTCTAATATCATGAATGTTGTAGAACCAGTTGATTATGAACAAGCTAAAGAGCATGAACAATGGAGAAATGCTATGAATGATGAATATGACTCTCTTATGAAAAATAAAACATGGGAATTAGTTGAACTCCCTAAAAACAAAGTTCCAATTGGAAACAAATGGTTGTATAAATCTAAATTTAAAGCAGATGGTAGCATTGATAAATTTAAGGCGAAATTAGTTGCAAAAGGATATGCTCAATAGGATGGAATTGATTATGAAGATACTTTTTCACCAGTAGCTAAATTGAATACAATTAGAGAACTGATTGCCTTAGATACAAAACATAATTGGAATATACATCAATTAGATGTCAAATCTTCTTTTTTGAATGGTGATTTAAAGGAAGAAGTTTATCTGGTTCAACCTTAAGGGTTTGTCAAACAAGGACAGGAGTATCTACAGGTTAAGAAAATCCTTATATGGTTTGAAACAAGTACCGAGATCATGGTATGTAAATATTGATACCTTCTTTCATCAGAATGGGTTTGTGAAAAGAAAAAATGATCCTAACCTATATGTTAAGAAAGATGAAGAAGGAAATGTTTCTTTAATATCTTTATATGTGGATGATCTCATTATCACAGGTAGTGCTTACAAGTTAATTGAAGAAATTAAAATTCATTTGTCTCGGGAATTTGAAATGAAAGATCTAGGTGAATTTCATTACTGTTTAGGAATTAAGGTATGGAGAGAGCCTGGTAAAACATTGATCACTCAAAGTAAATACAAAAAGGAAATTCTTAAAAAGTTCAATATGAGTGATTGCAAAGCTATGTTAACTCCCTTAGAACAGAATGCAAAGTTGTACAAAGAAGATGGAACTAAAGAGGCAAATGGAACTTTATATCGTCAGTTGGTGGGAAGTCTGAACTATCTCACCACTACCAGACCAGACATTGCGTACTTAGTGAATATGCAATGTCTGGTCTGGTAGTGGTGAGATAGTTCATACTTCCCACCAACTGACGATATAAAGTTCCATTTATATATTTTTTTATTAGTTTAATTGTGTTGTGAAGAGTATACATAAATAATATTGTGAACATTTTATCATTAAATCATTTTGATGTGAACATATAAAGTTTTGCGTTATAGGTTTTGTGATTAGATATATTATATTTTTAAGTTTTACTTAAGTTCATTTTATCATTAAATCATTTTGATGTGAGCATATAAAGTTTTGTGTTATAAGTTTGTAGTTAGAATATAAGAATAAGAAATTAGTTGGAGGAGAAGTTGTTAAGAAATTTTGGGTTGATTCGACTTGTATGTATTATTGTATAAAACAATTTACAATATTATTTTAATTTTTAGGTTTATGTGATAGGTGGAGATCAAAAATTATTTGCACACAATTTTATTTTCTTAATGTGTTATTTTATTTTATTTTATATTCATTAATTATTTTAATTATACAAATTTTAGTTTTTAAATATAAGGTGGAAATATTTTTTTTATATATAAATTATTTGCGTATAGGAATTATTCTTATAATATTTTTTATACTTTTATCACCTCTTTAAAATCTATCTATATATTTTCATGTGAATAAATATGAAATTACTTTATCCATTTTTTAATATGGTAAATAGCTTTGTTTCTCAACTATAAGTATATTCGTCAATCAAAAGGTATATAATAAATTTCCCTTTAAAGTCATGAGTAATGTTCAAAAGGCCAAAGCTTTATTATAATTATTCTCAATTAAAAAAAAACATTGCATAGTTCTCTATTTATAAAAATATACTAAATCATATTTATTAATGAGAACCAATTACATAGAGGGGATTACTCAGTATGATAACATTTTATATTAATTAATCACATACCAACTATCTAGTGTGTCTTATTCAAAGAGGGTGGCTATTGTATATTGATTAAATAGCTTATTTATATGAAAATTTCACATCTTTCTCTATATGAACTTTTCATGGATAATACACTTGCATAGGTGATGCTCACTTTTTGTTTAGTATTGACTTTGGCCATAACTAAATGAAACCCCCTTCATAAAATTCAAAAGGATAGTCTAAACTTTGCAATTTGTCACAACCATTTTCTTGAAATAGGAAAAATAAAATAAAAGGTGGATTTGGGATTGGATTGCAAGAGACAATATGCAGATGAATTGTGTAACGTAGCTTAGTATTAAATAAGACCCATATAACTGATTTGATAGATTATAATGGTTCTTCTCTTTGAGATACTTTTTTCTTATAGTGATAAAGAGAAACAAACACTTACACCCTTCTTTAAAGTGGAACTCTAAGTCGTTTTGATTGGCCTATTACACCATTCAATTTGAGCCAAAATAAAATTTCTCTTGAGTATAAAACTAATTTCATCTCTTGCAATCCACTACTTAATAATTAGATGTGTGTGGTTTATAAGAGGGTATAAATCTGGTGTTTTATCCATAGACAAATTTTGTAGGATGGCATTTTTGTAGCACCATGATAGATGGTACTGTACACATTCTACAAAAAGTTTCCATTGGACCCACTATCCTTGTAAATATAATTCAAAGAATTGCAAATATGTTTTTAGACACTCATTAACCACCTCTATTTTACCATAAACTTTGAGGTCATAAGCCACATTCATTGTTGGAGCATAGGGTAACCAAAGGAAAAGTTCTCTTAAGTTTTGGAATTTTAGCTAAGTATGGGAAGACCACATAGGATGCTACAACAAAGAATGATGAACACCATGTGACATGTAGTGATAAGTAGGGATACCACATATATGTGAAACAAAGATAGGAAGGTCATTTTCGTATTCAGGCTTGACTAAATTTCTCGCCTCATCACATTCTTGTAATCTAATATGCATTTCCCGACATGACATTAGCCTTGATATAACCTTAGGGCTCATAAAATATTCTTTGAGGACCTCAATTCGAGGATCTGGATATTAGACTTTTACTATTTGTGGATGTAATAATAATTATTTTCAAGTTTTATGTTATGATGATAATAGTTGTGATGGATGCATTTATGACTATGTCTAATCATGTGATGGTTTCATTATGTTGTCTATATACATTAGTTCTTTCTCATATTTAACAATATGTTAAATTGTAATAGGAAAATGCTTCATTTGACTTGTTCCTTAGTTAAAAAAGGAAATTTGAATTTCCACATCAGTAGGATGAATTGAGTTGCAGTTAGTAGGAGTGACATGGCCAAGCGACTTAGTTAAGTTAATCAATTCAAGTTTGTGGGAAATAAGTAGAGTTGTGCACAAGTGGGTTGCTAAGATCTAGCAATATAGTGGAGTTATTGTTAATTAAACTTTGTTATATGAGATCTAGTCATTATTAAAGCCAATCAGAGTTCAATTGAGTGGTAATGACTATTTTTAACTCAATGATCTCTTAGTTAAATGATCATTTTACTAAAAATAGTCCCAATCATGCATGGAATTTTAATTTCCTAGTTAAAGTGGATGAAAAGGCACATTGTAATTGTTAATTGTATGCTAGTTGAGTGCACATATTTTTCATTGGATCAAGTTATCAATTCATTCATGGTTTGGGCAAGGAAATAAGGAATTATCCTATTTTTAGGGGCTAATTTCCTCAAGGATTAAACAAGGAAATAGGAGGAAATCATAGGAATATTTTGGCTAAGTGTTGGTGAGAGTTGGTCAATGATAAAGAGCTTAGAATTTTAGTGCATGGTTTGCTTCGAAATTATGCGCCATTTCAGACAAAGTCATATGATCATCGAATTAATTCAAAACAACGAGTGGTTTTTAAGGTTGGGTTCCTATCAGTATTATGTTGTATATTTTTGATGGTTATATTTGACACCTAATACGCGGGATTATGTTGGAGGATTAATCCGTCTTGCGGACAAGACCGATCTCCCTAGTACTAAAAGTATCTAGCAACAAACAGCCAAACATACTAATCTTTCTCTAAGCATGTAAGGTTTACAAAAAGCTCTATAGAGGTGTTAAGGACTTACCGTTTGTCCAGTTCTTGTTTGAAGTCGTCAATTTCCCTCGCGCGCTTGAAGGAGTTTTCCTCGTAAACCTGCAGTCACAAACAAGAAAAATATTACATAGAACCTGTATAGAAATCATCATAAACCATGCTTATCATAGTGATCAAGGAATATATGAAATAAACCATTGATTGAAAACTTATTGAGAAAAATGAGTATATTTGTATTAATTTCAAAAGAAGAAAATCCTTACAACCTGAGCCTTGATGTTGCACAGGACTTTCCGGGGTCCGAAGCAGGAGTCTCCTTTACTTTGATAAGCTCTGCACTCCTCCAACCAAGACAAATAGAGGTATGTAATCTCTCCTCACAAAAGTCTTAGTTAACTGAGTCTAAATCTCAACAACACTTAACTTCAAATATTCTAAAAGCTTGAACTCCCTTTGAGGCTACCAAATGCCTCTTTTTATAGTGGAAAAGAGGAGGTTTTTCTGTTCCAAGTATGAAGGGATAGAATCCTCCTTCAAAGGGATAAGCTCCTCACATCAAGGGGTTAGCTCCATAAGGTAAGGGATTCATGCACCTCACAAGAGCGGTTCTGCCACCGCAAAAGCCATTCTAGAAGCTTCCAAAATTCACTTTTATTGAGCTTTTTAGGATTTACTTGCGCCTTTTTAATCTTACAGGGGTTCGCACCTATAACAAAGATAAAGTGCATTCAAGAACGTAGGAAAGCTGAACATTGGGTGCGAGACTGCAGGCAAGATAGCCAAAAAGTGCGACACCAAAGTTTAGGAGACTTTTAGGAATTTTTTTTTCTGATTTTCAAGGCTTGACATGAGGAGCTGATATGTTAGACTTGAAAAAGGGAGAAGTATGAGTAATAATGAGCTCATACACACAGCAAAATGTCAGGATGACAATTTTCAGTGTAACAGATTGCCCCCTAAAGTGCAAAGTCTGGAATAGATGATGCTGAAGTCTGTCATATATGAAGAGTGCAGTACTTTATCATTTCAAGGATCATCCCGTGGTCACCCCAGTCAGCACCTGTAAAAACATTCAATGCAAAATATATATGTATACATATCATCACTGAGGTAGGCATTCCCATACTCGGATTAAAATAACTAAAAATTGATTCAACTTTTCTGATACAGGAATGATTTTGAGTACATGACAGTATAGACATGTGTGAACACAGTATGGACGCAGCCATTTGTTTATAAATAGTCCACTGTATAAATGATAACAAAATTCCTCGCACCCTGGATGGTAGAAACTAGATCCAAGGTCTTGATTTCCGCATCTTGAACTAGTACGATTCTATCCATGCGAATGAATGTGTCGAAGTCGAACATGGTAGAAACCACTTGATTACCAGTAAATGATGTAAAATGTTAACAAGTGTGAGAGTAACCACCAATAATTTCAATGGTTCTCAAAGTACCCAGTACAATCCATGAAATGTGAATGAATGAGCTGAAGTTGAACATCTCACGGAATCATTCGATCGAAGGTCAATGATGTAACCCGTCGTCGAAAGCGAGAAACCTGCCATTAAGGCATGCAAATTTCAAGGTACTGACGATTTCTAGATCAACTTCCCAGATAATGAGTTGTCTTCGATAGAAAGCAATCCGTCGTAGGGAAGCCCACAACACGAAATCATAGATCAAGTTTTGAAAATATATTAGCAAGGACTGACTCAGGGATGGTCAAAATGGATAACAGATATTTTGCAGATGAATGGTTTATTCGAACTGTTCTCTTGAACACATAACGACACTGCAGATGGCTTGGTGACAATTGACCCAAAGATAATACCCAGAAACCAGATGAATACTTTCAAATGAGGTTTGATTAACTGTTAGGCAAAGGATTTCCCAACCCAGGTGAATGGAAGTGTCGTGTTCAAGAGTGGTTGACTGAATTTTTGAAGAATCAAAATACAACAAACACGCCCATTTTCCTCTCTTTTCCCCCACCATTTCTGGCAAGTACCTCTTTATTTTTGACAAGCTTGAGGAGGATAACATTTGCTTGTTTATAAGCTCATCCTTCGGATGAGTCCAACTTAGTTTAAGATTCAAACCCTAAGAAGGAGTGGTTCGTTCTTGTTGAAAATTAAACAGGTCCTTTACTGTTAAATTTTAATGAGTCCAGTATAGGAGAAACTCGGTGTTTTTCAATTTTAGGGAGTCAGAAGAAAAAATTAAGAAAACTCCGTGGGTGTACTTTTTCATAAATTTAGTCTCTCAGGCCTGAAAAATGATAAAATAATGTGGGAGAGAACTCTATTGACCGTAATTAGTCAACGTATACCTTTTTCATAAATAGTCCATTTCAGTCTGTAAAAGGGGTAAACTTATACTAAAGGGACGATTATTCATTTACTTTAACGAGTTCAAACAATCAAGTACTCGGCAATATTTTCATGTTTAGAGAGTCTGAAAAGGGCTTAAAAGAGGACTCCAATGTTTCGCTTTTTCGTGAATTTTTGAAAGAGTCCGAAAAAGTGATAAAAGTATGCTCTTTGTTGAAAAATGATCAATTCTCCTAAAAAATCCAATTTCTGCACAAAAAATTGAAACATTACACATACCTGTTTAAGATGAGTAAAAATGCTTCAAAAATACCCTTTTTAAAGTGAAAAATAAATAAATTAAAAATTCATCTATTCGAAAAAACTTATAAAAAGAACTTTTTCAACTTCATTTTTACTGTTCAAGTTCAGAGTGAAAAGTAGAAGCTTTTGGGTAAAAAAGTTCCTTTGAAGATTCTGGAAAATCTGTTCGTTGAAATCGAGACCGTCAGTCCCAGGTAATCCACGACCTCTTAATCTTGCATTTCATCCATTTACAATTTGTTTTTAGGCTTTAAATCTTATTTTTAAGGGAAAAACATGGTTCAAAAATCGCCTGCGCGGGTCCACAGGTGACACACATGGTACCTGCGGACCCCGACTTTTTCTACAAGGAAAAAAGTCGTGGGTCCGCACTTTCCTTACAGAGCGCGTGCGTTCCTACGCACTATTTACGAAGGTAAAGTGTGGTCCCCGCGCGTTTAAATTTAAAACTCAAATTTCTCTTTTGCCGCCCAATTTTTTTCAAATTATATTGTTCTAATCTATCTTTCTATGTATTGTAGGATTAAAAAGATGTTGATTTGGAGAGAACGTGAACACGAGGACGTGGATGACGCCGCAATGCTCCATATGCCCACAATGCAAAGATTAAGAGCATGCGGTTTATATAAATTCTGGGCCATCCAAGGCATGAGAGCACAGGTAGAGCTCCTGACATGGCTGGTAAACAGGTGGAACGTGCAGGACCAATGTTTCGTTATTGGCGGCCACCGGCTCTAAATCGAGCTGGAGGACATTTATTTTCTGACTGGTTTGTCCAAGAGGGGCGAACAACTCTCCTTGTTTGGGACTAGGCCAGGTGGCCAGACTGTCGCTAGTCTTCGGTAAGAATTCTGTAATGATGAAGTAGACCCCAGGGACAAACGGATTGATATAAAAACTATCATCCGTCCCGAGCTGAAAGTTATTGCATTTACTGTTACTAGGCTGCGCGGGAGTGCAACATTGCATGTAGCTACCGGTTCTCAGATGCGCATTGCTGTGGACTGTTTTCGCGGCACCATTTTCAATTGGTGTGACGCTGTGTTGGCTAATATAAAAGGCCAACTAACTAGAGCAAAAAATGGGAAACTGAATAACTTTGGATATGGATCCATCGTCGTCTCCTTTGCTCTAGAGAGGATTTCGATGCTAGCTCCACAGAGTATCCCTGTTGATGCCGGTAGACTTAGAGAACCTAGGATGGTTCGTTGGTCTGCACTGATGGCCCGTCATGGTATTGAGGGCGCTGATATTGTTCGATTTCCTTCTTCATATTTTCATTGGCTGGATCGCCAAATTTTTGTCATAGAGGACTTTCCATACGCCGGGATAGACTTCCGCAGTGACCGAGAGATGACTCTCCTAGCAGGGGAACAGTGGGATGATTCAGGTAAAAATATTTCTTCAACAGTTTCTAATTTCTAAATTTTTTTTATATTTTCGATCGTCTTTTCAAATAATAACCAAAATTTTTTTGAATACAGATGTGGGCCCACGACGACCAGCCCATCTCCAACCTTATGAAAGAAGACAACCATTTGCAGCTGCACCAGCTCTAGCAGGTCAATCAGCAGAAGTCTTGACTGATTTAGAGCATCATCTAGAGCGTTTGACTCTAGATATTCCGGAGACAAACATATATGACATTCCACTCATATTGCAGAGATATGTGATTGGTGTTCCAGGACCTTTTAGGAGGTTCCTGTGCAGGGTGGCTCGGGCAGTGGTTTCTTATCGTGATCACCATCAGTGATGGGATGATCGTGTTGTAGACTCATATTTTTGACTTTTTGTGTTATCATTTGCCGATCATAAGGTGTTTCCAACCTATGATCGAAGACGATGTATATTTTTTGAAAACACTTCTATCCTATGATATATATCACTATTTACCGGCTATCTACGTACATTTTATGAATGTTGTTTGTTTTACTGTTTCGATCACTGCAAATGTCGATTTATCATACTAGAAGCAACTGCGTCTGCTAATGTATTTAAATGTCTTGGAATATGTTGATATTCAATGTAGTCAAATTCACGTTCCAAGAGACAAACTCTTAAAAATAACCGTAACAACACTGGATTTCTAATGGCATAAACCCTGTTAAGCTGTAATACAACAAGTTCAGAATCCAACCTCAAAATCAAACTCCGAATCCCAAATGATATGGACTTAGATAATAACTCAATCACTGTACTATACTCGGCAATGTTATTCGTTGTTTGACCAAGGCTTACCCCATGCATGGAAACTAACTCGTCAGAGGGTGAATAGATAACCCAATCTGTGGAAGAAATGTTCCGTGTACTACGACAAGCACCATCAGCAAAACCAATGTAGGTTTGAAGAGACGTCGACATCTGCAATATCAAGAGTAAAACTCAGATAAGCAGGAATAGTGATAAAACACACTTCTAAACTAGGCACACCTTTCTAATCTAAGACACACCAGCAGTAAAGAAATCTAACCTAAAAAATAAAAGATCTCCACACCAGGTTTAAGCATAATATCGCTTTAGATATAACCCATTTCTGGGCTTATCTAAAGGGATACCATCAAAATCTATCAGCTCATAGGCCCCTTTTTCCAGCTTTCGCTTAACAATGAAAGGACCATGCCACATGGGCACGAATTTCCCAGCTCCTAGCTTATCATTGGCTTGATCATAAACTAAGACTAGGTCTCCTTCTGAAAAATTTCAAGGGGTAACACTTCTATCATACTGAGCTTTTACTCTTTTGACATGAGCCTCGTTTGCTATTGCAGCATTTCTCTGATTCTCATCCAATTGAGCCAAGTACAAAAAACGTTTCTCCTCTTCAGACATAGCTGGGAGTAACTCTATGGCTAATTTCAAAGATGGAATTTCGCATTCAATCGGCAACAGAGCTTCCAAAATGTAAACGAGTTGAAAGGGAGTGAAACCAGTTGACGTTTTGATTGAGGTTCGATATGCCCAAAGTGCTGAAAATAACATGGAATGCTAATTCATCTTGTGAATACCAATAATTCGTCTAATCATGGTGACGAAAACTTTATTTATGGCTTCGACCAGACCATTGGCTTGCGGATAATATGGAGTCAAACTATCGTGGCGCAATCCAAGCTGTTCTGTCAGTTCATTCATCATGAAATTCCGAAAATGGCTTCCATGATCAGTAATAATGGCTTGAGGAACACCGAACCTAGAAATTATGTGATTAAATACGAAAGTTGCAGCAGTCTTGCCGTCAGCTGAAAATGTAGGCATCGCCTCAGCCCATTTAGTAAAATAATCTACTACTAAGATAATATATGCATGCCCCTCGGCCGAGTGAGGGTTACATGTAATAAAATCAATACCCCATTTTGCGAAAGGACCAACAACAATTATGGGATGAAGAGGAGCGGGAGGCGTGTGCATCTTACGATCAAAAAGTTGACAATTGTGGCATTTTCGGACTACATAAATACAATCTTTGAATAACGACGGTTAGAAATAACCAGCGCGCAATATATTTTGGGCTGTGGCATACCCAGACATATGACCGCCACATGCTCCAGAATGGCAGTCATTTAAAACCTTTTTAGCTTCTTCATCAATAAGACAGTGTTAGAAAACAGAATCTGCTCCACGACGATAAAGTGTATCACCAATAACATTATACTGTTGGGATTGGAAATGTATCTTCCGTCACTGAGACCGCAAGATTTCAGGCCGAAAAGATTAGGTTTGGAGATAAACAATAATATCTCCATACCATGGATCAAGAGTACTGATAAGAAACAGATATTTGTCCGCAATGGGTTGCTCTGCCACAGTTTCAGTATCAGTAGAGGGGAAATCACACATTAGTTCCGCAAATACCAAGGACTTCTTCGCCTTGGATTTTTCAAATTCCAAGCCGAATTCCTGTAGGATGGCTATCCATTTGGAATACTTGCCCGCTAGCAATTGTTTGGTTAAAATTTACATCATAGGGTTGCAATCAGAAATTACCATAGTTTTGCGTAACAATATGTAATGTCGAAATTGTTGGACAGCTTGAACAGCTGCCAAAGCCAATTTATCCACATGTGTACACTTAATCTCAGTCGGATGCAGATTTTGACTATGATAGTAAATCACATGTTCAGTGTGAGATTCGTCTTCTCGAACTAACACCATCCCAATGGTGGAATGAGAAGCGGCGAGATATAAAATGTAATCCTGGTTGTAGTTGGGAGGATGCAATAACGGTGCATGGGTCAACGCGTGTTTAAGTGCATCAAAAGATCGATTAGCGATCTCATCCCAAAAGAATGGAATGTTCTGTTTTAACAACCGGGTAAAACCTTTTGTAAGCTCGGCGTAGTTAGGAATAAATCTTCGTAAAAATTTTGCTTTCCCTTGCAAACTTTGGAGTTGGCGTAAAGTCGAAGGAGGAGGTAATTTGACAATAGCCTCGACCTTCGATGGATCGACGCGAATACCTGCTTTTGAGACAACAAATCCCAGTAAACGACCCGACTCAACACAAAAAACACATTTGTGTGGATTTAGCCGAATTCGATAATGCCGACATATCATAAAGATAGCATGTAAATGTGTAAGATGGTCAGCCCTGCGTGATGAATGAGTAGGTAAATCATCGAGATACGGTTGCACAATGTGCCTAATGTCATGAAATGCATAAGACATTGCCCTTTGAAAAGTTGCTCCAACATTCTTCAATCCAAAGGGTAGTTTGCAGTAAGAAAATGTCCCCCATGGACAAATAAAGGTTGTTTTTGGCTTATCAGCAGGGAGTATGTTTATTTGATTATACCCTGAAAAGCCATCCATAAAGGAAAACATTTCACTGCCGGCACAATCATCAATTATTTGATCGATATAGGGAGTTGGGTAATTTTCTTTAGGACAAGCTCGATTAATATCCCTATAATCGATACATACTCGTATCGTTCCTTGCTTTTTAGTCACAGGAACAATATTAGATACCCAATCCGTTAAGGGAATCGGATAAATAAAACCTGCACGAAGTAATTTTTCAACCTCTGCTTTGATAGCAGCAGCTTTTCTAGGATGCATTTGACGTAGACGTTGACGGACAGGCTTGGCATCCGGGTAAGTCTTGATTTCATGTACGACAATTGACGGATCAATTCCTGGCATTTCTTCATAGGACCAGGCAAACACATCACGAAATTCTTGAAATAGGGCTTTATAAGTTTGAATTTCTTCTTCATTACAGGAAGCACCTATATGAATGTTTTCAATTATTCCAGGTTTTACTAAAATGTCAATTGGAATCGTTTGAGAAATATTTTCCAAATTTAACTTAGAATCAGGATTTTTCAATGGATTCTGCGGTTCCTTGACATATTCAACAGTAAATATTGAAGCGAAATCATCTTCAAAATGATCTAGTTCAGGTAAAAACGAAGATCGATGATGTAGATCTTCCCATGGTTGTGTTGAGCTAGATATAGAAAGTGATTCCTCATGGATCCCATTCACTGGATCAATTTCGGTTGAAGAGGGGTTGGAAAATGACTGTACAGCCTGATATGCAAGTTCAAATGGACTCAAAGGCATCATGCCATCAATTGAATCTAACTCTGATTCGGAAGGTACGATCCAAGGATCATCAAACATAACAGAGTCTGGTGAAATCATATGAATAGTTGCAACAAAAGGCGATACGTTAGGAGGAGGAATGGCAAAAGTTCCTAGCAAACCAGAATATTTAATCAAACCTACTCCAACATCCTTGTACGGGATAGCCACTTTACCAACATGCTAGATTGTTTCTGTAGAGGCTGGGTCGGAAGAAAAATAAGTTAACTGATCTATTGTAACGATCCTTCCTTGATATGGAAATTTTATGAGTCGGAAGACCGAAGAAACAACAGCAGTCATAGCGTAAGACCAACTACGACCCAGAAGAAGGTTGTAATCAAGAGGGGCATCAACCACTTCCACATCTAGATTTACAATTTTACCTTCAACCCCTATGGGTAAATCCTGCAAAATACCAAAAGGGTGGAAACCTTGACCATCAAAAGCCTTAAGAATCGTCGGAGATTGGTTAAGTGTAGGAGAACCAAGTGATTTCCAACACTGAATCGACATAATACACGTTGAAGCTCCCTCATCAATCACAGTTCGATAGATCGGTCTGTTTTTGACTAACACTGGTATCTGGAAAGCCATCTGATGAGGTAGACGAGGCGTACTATTTTCTAAATCGAAGATTATGAGATTAGAATCCTGAATATCTACAGCTCCTATAGCAGACAAAAGCAATTTACGCTGTGCTGGGCATGATTGCAGCACTTCCAAAGCCGACATTGCTGAAGGAGAAATAGCTAAGTCTTCAACAATGTTGTAATTCTGAGCAGCTCTCGCATGTGGATTGAAAGTTGATTTACGAAGAACACCTTTAGCAGGCGGTTTGATTATTAAGTCTGGATTTTGTTTCTCGATCTGTAGCGGACCAGAAACAGGAGGAGGTGTAGTTGATGTATTTGCATTAGAAGATTCTGCTTCTTTACCATCAACAGGATTCTTAGTACCATAATCTTGTGATCGTGTCGCAATCCTTACATGAGACATCATCAAAATAGGCTCTTCTGAAGCAGTCGAGGTAGAACCAACCATCTTACTATCTTGAGTCGGAAAGGGATCCTTCAAGACAACAGGTTGTGAACCTTTGACGAATTTCGCAACCTCGGCCTGATGTGGGCATTCCTTAGTAAAATGATCTTCGTCACAAATGTAACAAGGATAACGTGGTTTACGTTTTTCGTCATTGGATTCATTTTTATCAGTTTTTTCTTTCGAATTCTTTTTGTTTTTATTCTTCCCTTTCTTTTTACTACCGGATTTAGATTTAGTTGTAGATGTCTCCACAACATGAATATCAGCAGAAACTTCGGGGGAAGATTCTCCTTTCGGGGAATCAGGTAAAGTTATAATTGGAGAAGAATTCTTTGAAGATTTCTTCTTACTTTTAGTATTGACTGTACCAATCATACCGTCAGCGGCATGAGACCCTGAAGGAGGAGCAGCTATTTGACCTTGTTTCGGAAGGTCTGGGATTTTTTCATGTAAAGTACCTGACTGCGTATAAACGAGGTCAAGGTACTGAGCTTGAGCAATTACTTGCTCTTCAGTAACAACACCAGCCTTAGCTACATCTTCAGTAATCTTGGGTAACAATGATTTAACAAACCATTCTGCCAAAATTTGATCCGGAATATAAAATTTCACCAAACGTCTCCTACGTCGCCATTCATGAATATGATCAGAAATATACGTAGACGAGGATTGTTTCAGCGAAGTTAATAATTTCGTGCCATTTTCGTATCTGACCGGTAACTGAAAATGAGTCAAGAAGGCAGTTGCTAACTGACTGAAATTATGAAACGAGCCTCGTGGTAACTCAATGTACCATTTGGTTGCAAGACCAATAAGAGTTCTTTGGAAAAGACGTAAGCGAATCGAATCATCAATGATTGAATTAGACGCACACCAAAGGTGATAAGTCATGACGTGATTTGATGGATCCTCTCCTAACTTACCTTCCAATTTTGGTATATCACTGGGAAACTCGGCATTGGCAGCCAGTACTGATAATAGAAAATCGGATCATTTGTAAGGCGCGTCAAATCAGGTAAATCCAAAGTTGCAATAAATGGTAACTGACGGTTATGATCATGAAAACCTTAAGTAGCCAAAGCAGTTCCAGGAGGTGGATGCCTAGGATAACTGGGAATTGGACTAGCATTAGGAATTGTATAACCTCCTGGAAAACCAAGATTAACCGGACCGAACTGGGGTTGTTGAGGCTGTTGATAAGTATAGCCCGGGTACGGTTGATACTGATAGTTTGGATTTTGTATATAGGGACCAAATTGCGGCTGCCCCTGGTATGGTTGATACGTGAATTGTGGTTGACTTGTGACAATTGTACTTGTACCGGCTTGTCCCGTAGGCATCTGCACTGAAATCTGAACCGAAGATCTTGACTGGGGTACAAAGACTTGAGGGATTTGCACGGATGCAGGGATAGACGAACTTGGGGTTACAGATACTCCAGAAGCAGGTGTTACAGGTTGAACAGGCGTAGGAGCAATTGCAACAGTTTGAGGCGGAGTCTTAGGTGAACTAGGACCAGCTTGCTGAATAGGACCAGGTGCAGGAATTTGAATAGTAGGCTGGACAGGTTGCTGAGTTGGACAAGAAATTAAAGGTTGTCCAGGTTGATAAGGAAACTGCACATTAGGCTGCATAGGTTGTTGATATTGGGACGGATCCCATACCATATTTATTCCGGGGTATTGTCCCGCAGAAGGTTGAACGTAAGGACCATAACCTGGTTGAACGTAGCGTTGATAAGTAAGTGGTATATTTCCGGCTCCTTGAATAGATGACTGACTAGAAGGTTGTTGGAAACCTTGAATCAGGTACTGACCTTGAGGTTGATAACCCTGAGGTGCGTACTAAAGCTGGGGTTGATAAGGACTCTGAGGAGCATATTGAGTTTGAGGTTGACCTTGGGGCATATACTGTCCTGTAGGTTGATACCCTTGAGGTGTGTACTGCCCTTGGGGTTGTCCCCAAAAATAATATGACTCGACAATTTGTCCTGGGAAAAAGTTACCTTGAGGTTGCCCCCCAGGTGGTAACTGACTTCCTGAAGGTTGCCCCCCAGGCGGTAACGGATTTCCCTGTATTGGCCCTCCAGGCGGTAACTGACTGCCTTGAGGTTGAGGATTCGGAATATTACCAGACATCATATAGATTTGCGCTGCGTTCGACGTTTCAGTTTACACCACTATTACCAAATGACAACATTTGTTCGATGGGTTGAGGAGCTGCTCCCGAGAAAGTACCAGATAGAGCCTGATATCCCGAAGGAACAGAAGGACCACTGTGTAAAAATGATTCCGGTGTCTGGGAAAACATGGATGACTCTCCGGCCATAATGGATGGCGGATAGTAACCTCTGGGTGTAGGATGAAATGGAACTCGAGGTGGAGAAAAATCAAGACCTGGATTCTCTATAAAGTTTGTTAAAGATAGATACCAAGCACTAGTTCGAATAGGGCTATAGAAAATAGATTCACGCTTCCTAATATTTAAGGATTGAGGGGAGTCGGGAAGAGATATATCTTCGTCTGGATTAGTAATTTCTTCAATGGAAATAAGACTAGTTGGAAGATCGTCAGTGACAATATTTCTTACTCTAGGTGAACCAAGATCGCTAGAAGTTGGTGAAATAAATCCTGAGGATGTTTCTAAAACAGAAAGTTTAGTTTCAGGTTCAGAGATTTTAGGTTCGTTAGCCAGTTCACTGGAAACAGGAATACTACTAGTAACTTCCAAAACTGAAATCGGTTCTTGAATGTATTCTGTTGTAGGTATCTGATGATCAGGATGGACAACTATGGATGAACTTCCAATTTCTGTTGATCTAATCCTACCACTACTGGATGATACCAGAGCACGGAGCCCTTCAAGCTGACTTGGTGAATATTCAGGGGGTTTCCCTTGTAGTCTCCGGGACTGTCTCAGCAATTCCGCCACGATTAAATATTAACTAATCACACGCAAACAAAGAAAATTTCAATGAAAAAACCTAAAGTCTCTAAAGAAACAAACAGCTGAATCACACGCTTAAAAATCTAAGAGTTCAAACCACACACAAACAGTAACTTTCCGTACTAAAAACACTAGTTGGTGATGAAATCCAACTTAGTAGAAATTTAACACAGAAAGGGCGGTTGGAACAGTTACCCCGACAACCTGCTTAATGAAACAGACTGGCACAAGTTTCCTCACAAAACCATCTTGTGTGAAGAGAGCCCCCCAGAGAGTCCAAGTGAGTCCAGTCGACGTCTGCTCCAGGTACAGTGAGATCTTTCCTCCACCGTCACCTTAGGAAATAATCTTAAGATAATGGACACTAAGGTTACCAATAGTAACAAATATAACTAGGGGAACAGTCTACGATCCGATTTCACGCGCAAGGGTAGAGTAGCAAGCTCAATCCCCTTGAAGGCTCCTCAACATGGTTAATCCGAGGTTTACCGACAAGTGACCCCAGGCTCCTCGACAATGATTAATCTGAGGTTTACCGTTTGTAATACGCGCAAAATCTTCTATATTCCCCAATGAAACAGAATTGATTGTCTCAAAGGTTTGGACATGATCTCGTGATTGACTTCTTTAAGAGAAGCTTCCCAGATTATACAAATTACAATTGGATTTATCTCCTACCGCAAGATTTGTCTACTTTTTTGTTTTTACTACCTTGGAGAGTTAACTACTCCCTACTCCAAGATACTAGCCTAAGCTATGTTGGTGATAAGAGCCCTAGAAAATAAAAAGATTGCTAGATGAATTTTAATTAAGCGTTACTTTTAAGAGTTGTTTCTTAAGTCAATGGGTGTGGAAATGAAACTCTGATGGTGTGAAGACTCGATTTCCAAAAGACACTAAAAATGCACCTAAAAATGATAATCAGATTGTTTTCTTTCAATGAAATTCTAATTAAGGAAAAGTTAGAGAATGCAACTCTTTTAATAAAGAATTCCTTCTTTAAACATAAAGAATACTTGAAAGAAAATATTTTTCTCTTTTCCAATAAATTATCAAAGCTAAAAATAAAAATCCTTTCACTTTCCAAAAACTCGAAGCTACAAAACAATTTTTCTTCAAAAGAAATCTAGAAATTTTAAAAGCACTCAAAACTACAAACTAATTTCGAGATCTACAAAGTTTAATAACACTCAAAACTACAAATTTTAATAATCTAAATGAATAAAAGCTTTAAGATTTTTTGAAGAATGTTTTTACTTAGTTGTTCAGCAAACTAAGGATCTATTCGTCCAGAATAACAAAGAGATCGAAAACACTCAATTATGTTTTTATTAAAAAATGAAATTCGAAAACCAATAACAAAGTTTCTTTTCGAAGATTTGCAAAGAAACAGGTAACTCTATTTCTCAATAAAGGATGATTTCACAATCAGGTCAGATCCAGCAAAAAGACTAAAAAGACCAAGGTAATCTGAGGTACTTCAAAATGTCAAATGCTTCAAATCGCTACAAAGACCAAGTGAAATGCAATCCAAAATGCAAAACTTCTAGAAAATCATCAAAACACCAATACTGCTGAGATTTATTAACAGAAAGCTTTTGACAGAAACAATCATCAATCTGGGCAGAAAACAAAATCTGAAAATCGAAATCAAGATAAACTAAAGAAAGAAATCTGAAGTTTTTCAAAACTTTAACAGGGTCCGCAGGCTCCAAGATATCACAGGTGTGGTCCCGCACTGTTTACACAGGAAAAGTGCGAAATTGCCCACACTGTGAAAACAAGGCAAAGTGCGGTCCCAGGAAAAACTAGAGAAAAACTTAAAGGATTCCAAAATTTTCAAAAACAGAGAAAACCTAAGCTACCCAGGCAGATGTCAATCAATAAAAAACCAAGAAAAACGTTTCCTCAAGTCAAAATAAAAGAGAACCAAAAAAAACAAGTTCTTTCCCTAGTGGAGTCGCCAATTTGTTGGAGGATTAATCCGTCTTGCGGACAAGACCGATCTCCCTAGTACTAAAAGTATCTAGCAACAAATAGCCAAACATACTAATCTCTCTCTAAGCATGTAAGGTTTACAAAAATCTCTATAGAGGTGTAAAATACTTACCATTTGTCCAGTGCTTGTTTGAAGTCGTTGTTGTCCCTCGCGCACTTGAAGGAGTTTTCCTCGTAAACCTGCAGTCACAAACAAGAAAAGTATTACATAGCACCTATATAGAAATCATCATAGACCATGCCTATCATATTGATCAAGGAATCTATGAAATAAACCATCAATTGAAAGCTTATTGAGAAAAATGAGTATATTTGTATTAATTTCAAAAGAAGAAAATCCTTACAACCTGAGCCTTGATGTTGCACAGGACTTTCCGGGGTCCGAAGCAGGAGTCTCCTTTACTTTGATAAGCTCTGTACCCTTCCAACCAAGACAAATAGAGGTATGCAATCTCTCCTCACAAAATTCTTAGTTAACTGAGTCTAAATCTCAACAACACCTAACTTCAAATATTCTAAAAGCTTGAACTCCCTTTGAGGCTACCCAATGCCTCTTTTTATAGTGGAAAAGAGAAGGTTTTCTGTTCCAAGTATGAAGGGATAGAATCCTCCTTCAAAGGGATAAGCTCCTCACATCAAGGGGCTAGCTCCATAAGGTAAGGGATTCATGCACCTCACAAAAGTTGTTATGCCACCGCAAAATCCATTCTATAAGCTTCTAGAATTCACTTTTATTGAGCTTTTTAGGATTTACTTGCGCCTTTTTAATCTTATAGGGGTCCGCACCTATAACAAAGATAAAGTGCATTCAGGAACGTAGGAAAGCTGAACATTGGATGCGGGACCGCAGGCAAGATAGCCAGAAAGTGTGACACCAAAGTTTAGGAGACTTTTTAGGAATTTTTTCTGATTTTCAAGGCTTGACATGAGGAATTGATATGTTAGACTTGCAAAAGGGAGAAGTATGAGTAATAATGCGCTCATACACACAGCAGAATGTCAGGATGACAATTGTCAGTGTAACAAGGGCTTATGGTGCTGGAGGTTTCTAATGGAGCTAATACCCCTGACTTGGATGAAATATGCGTTTGAACCCCCTCAGGAGTCTCCCCTGCAATTTCTGGCTCTGATAAAACTTCATTGGCGCTACTGTGTCACTAACAGTGACTGTGTAGAAAAGAACGGTTTCACCGTCTGTAACCCTCCACAAACACACAAACATGTTAATAAATCCATGTGGGAGTGGTGGTGGATGTTGTGGAGGACTGTGGAATGGTGGTAGAATGATGAATGCGGGTGAAAACGGGCGAAAATGAATTTCAGAATGGTGAAGAATGACCTGGTGGAGATTTGGGGTAATGAGGGTCGCAGACCATTGGATTAGATATGGAAATGGTGATCAACGGCCAAGATTGATGAACGGAGGGGTTAAGATTAAATTAGGTAGAATAAATATTCCTTAGTGTTAAAATGCAAAGGTTGAAATATGAGCGAATACAAAGAAAAATGGGTAAAATGAAAGGTAGCTGAGCCTTTAAGTGGTGCGACCTGGCAGGTGGACGACGATTGAATGTGGACCATTAGATCTCAGGAGGAGATCAATGGTTGAAATGCCATGATGGAGTCCTTTGGAGGCCAGATGAAAATAATATGAACAAAGACGCGATGGAATATGAATCGTTGATTGGGATCAGATCAACAGTCAGGATTGGATGATGGACTTTCGGAGGCAGAAAAGGGGGAAGTGGTTTTCGGAGAAAACAACTGTTTTCAAGCAACAAAAGCATGGTTTTGAAATTTTCCCAAAATAACGCGATATAGCTTGTCGCTGGACACGTGGAAAAATAAAACCACCCATATCGCGTGATTTCAAACTGTTAAAGCTAGGATGCCAAAGTTACGCGATATGGATGCTGGGCGATGGGTCTGGGGCTGTGAGATCTAATGGTGCAGGATGGAACACGATGCAGGGAGATGTGTGGTTGGTAAAGTGGGGACAAGTCAAAGGTGGTTTGAATGTGGGCCGTCCAATCAGCAGAATGAACGGTTGAGATCTGAGGAGGGAAAGCAAAGGCAAAGGGACATGGTTAATGGGCGGGAAGAATCTTGACCGTTGGATCCATGGGATCGATGATGGAGATTTAAAGAGGAAGCGGAGGCAAAAGGGCCGAATGATTGAGCGAGAGAAAGGATGTTCTTTGGATCAAATGGGAGGGACGGCTGAGATCCAATCACAATTGGAGAAGGCAGGGGCCAAAAACTCCGATGGGTTTCTGTAACGATTGCGCGTGGACCATCGGATCAGCGGAAGATCGACGGTCGTGATTGGATCAAGGGTAGCCAATCGGGGACACAGGGGTGGTGAGAGAGCCAATCCTGGTTGTTGGTTCTTGTGGGTTCAACGGCCAGGATTAAATCAGATATCGACCAATCGGGGAATCGGAGGGTGGCACAATAAACTTTTGCAATTGGCGATCGGCGCGGTGGTGCGTTGGCCGTTGGATTACGTAAGGATCAACAGTTGAGATCTTAGTCAGAGGTTGACAAAGCGATGAGGCAGGGTGCAGTGAAACAAGCACGGACCATTAGATCTATTCAGATCAACGGCTGATATTGCACCCGCGGTTAATAGAACATTTCTTCCTCGCATCAGAAAATTTCATTTTAACAAAGAAACGCGCTCCCATCAAACTTCTGATTGAGATTATCTCTGTTGGGCTTAGCATCTGGTATCAGTGCTCGGTTATATGCGGAAAGGGGTTAGGGGCTTAGCCGAAAGGGGCTTAGGCCTGTCATATGGTAGAAGTGGGATTTTTAGGCCAAAAACAGGGTTTTTGAGGCCTTAAAAGGGGTTCCTATATAGGGAAAAAAGGGGTTTAAAATCAAATGAAGTGATTTTACATGATTTCACATGAAGTGATTTAGAAGGGATTTTGAAGGTTTTTAGTGAAATTTGAGAAGGGCAGAAAGGGGTTGAAATGGGGAATTTTGCAGGGGTAAAAAGGAAGCAGATGGAGGCTTTCTGAGCTTAATTTTTCTACAGACAGTGAGGCTTTTTGATGGAACAACATTGAAGATGTTTTCAAAGGAAAAGGACACTCAGAGGCTTCAAGAATGAGATATTTTCAGAGGAAATGTGTCTCTTGAAGGCTCAACCAAATATTTAGCCACCTGTTTGCTTGACAAAAATTTATAGGTGGCTAACAGTGAGATGCATTCCTGGTGAGATCAGTCACAGTTTGTATTCTCTTTGATATATTCTAATACAATTTTTTTGGCACTTCATCACTTTTTTTTGTATTACAAGCTACCTGAATGCGAGTGCTTGATTAATTGGAAATTAATTTATCTATCCAAGATACTCATGTCTATTATTCTATGGTGCTATAAATATGGCCCGAAGATTTGATATTGTGTTCATATTTACATCTCATTTACTCGCCCTTCTTCTGATATTAGTTGGTGATAGATTATTATATGATAATAAGCCTATCTTTAGTTAATACTCTCTCCAATTTGTTGTCATTGTTACCACGCCTTCACATTTTTCTAATTGTGCACTGTGTTTCATGTTCTGGCCCTCCTCACAGATTTTTTAAAATCCAGATTCATCTTCGATAATGTATTTATAATACCCTTATCATTTTACTATCAGGTATTACTATTGTTATATCTTTGTTCTTGAAGTCTTGGTCCCACCTGATGAAGTTTTAAAAAATCGTTTATAAACCAGAGGATTTATATCCCTGACCATGGAAAGTTTTCTAAATCCTTTGGGCATTAAGATGACCTAGGCACTGGTCCTTCACAACTCTGGGATGTCTCTAGGAGTTACAACAAAAGGAAAGACAATCTTGAGGTCAGTCATGAAAAGAGTATTCTAGTAGACAAATTTGATTTTCTTCCTCTCACAAACCATAACTGTTGTTTGGTCCCGAAGTTGAGGGAAAATACCAAGAAGGAGTTGTCCCTCCTTTCTATGTTAGCCTAAACATACATGAAAAAATATTACACAATGCTATGCTAGATTCTGGTGCCTCACACAACCTCATGCCTAAGGTAGTGATGGACAGGTTAGGCCTAGAAATAACCAAACCTTACAAAGACTTATACTCTTTTGATTTGAGTAGAGTCAAGTGTTTGGGCCTAATCAAGGATCTTTGTGTCAATCTGGTGCAAATACCTGCTAAGAGTCTAGTCATGGACATAGTTGTTGTTGATATTCCCCTGAAGTATGGCATGATTTTGTATAGATCATGGGGAGCCAAACTTCAAGGTAGCCTCCAAATGGACATGTCATATGCTACTATCCCTGTCTTCAATCAAACTAGGATATTATACTGGGAATTTCACATGAAGTATATGCTAAGTAGCCTAGATAGGCCAAACAACACCCCTGTCTATTCCATTCACTCAGATCTTGATTCCTTCATCTTGTGTAATGAGGAGGACCTTAATGAGCTAGTAAGTGAAGTTGAGACAGATCTAGACACATTGCAACAGTCAAACCAGTCTCTACATGAGGGACTCAATAGTCAACACTATAACAGCCTTGAACAACCACATGATGATAAAACTAAACTTGACTTTCTGCAAACAGAAAATGAAATTTCAAAACCAAAAATTAGTTTGAAATCTGAATCAGGTTGCTCAAATGAAGGACAAACCTTAAAAACATAACTTTTTCCTTTTGTCAATCCAGAAGTGCTGAAATACTCTCACATAACAGAAATATTCAGGAATCTAGATCAAAAGAGTCTTATGTTTTTACCTTACATAGACAACTCATCATGAAAGTGTTTTTTCCTTCAGAAGAATTATTGACTCTCTCAAATATTGCTATGGACCCTAAAGGATTATTTGATGGGACTGATATAGACGAGTATAATGTGGGCAACCTAAGAAAATCCAAAATGATTAAGTTATCCAGAACTCTATCATTATACACAAAACTGAAATACATAAGGTTATGGAAGAAGTTTCAGGATGCTTGTCTATATAGTGATGAAAACTTAAAACCTTGTGACATAGGCACTATTCAAAAGAGGTCTCCTTCCAAGAGAAACAATGAAACCCTTGGAAAAATTGTGTCACTAACAAAGAAAGCCAAAGGATGCAGACTGTGTATAGAATTTAGGTGCCTAGACAAAACCTCCATAAAGTACAAATACCCTTGTCCCAAGATAAATCATCTTATAAAAAGGGTAGGAACTTATAACAGGATGTCATTACATGATATTGTTTCAGGTTATCATCAGATGATACCACTTCCGATCAATCAACATAAAGCCATTTTCAAAGTTCCTTGGAGAAACTCCATGTTTGACCAAATGCTTCCTGGTCTATGGAATGCTAAAGACACCTTCCAAAGAGCCATGGCCCTTGTTTTCAACTTCTTCACTTTGATTTACATTGATGAGATCATTATCTGTTGTGAAGCTAATAAAGAGTACCTTTTTTACCTAAGGAGGATCTTTGACAGACACAAGTTTTGGAAGCAAGATTCAAAGAGGAAATACCAAGGAGAGCATGGCTTGTTTTAATTTTTTTGGAAAAATCCTCATACCATGCTTTCAAATGGAGGTAACTATGATTTCTGTTCACAAGAGCTAAATGGACAAACAATGTTAAGAGATCCTTTTGAGGACAGGATGCTCAAGTACAATTGCTGTAAAAACCTTTAGTTTAAAATTTTGTCATTCATTGTACATAAACATTGCATGAGAAAAGTCACAAAAATACAAAAAAAGAGGGAAGATTTGAAAAGAGGTACAACCCCATACCCAAAATATAATAGTACTGAAAGTGTGCAAGCCTAAATGCCACTACTTGTTCAAAATAAATATCTTGTTCAGTAATCTAGCCTAATCATGGCTGAACATGCTTTAAATTTGTGGTGATAAGTTAGTGAAAGAGAGCTTGTCAAATCATTCAAACTTGACTTGTCAAAAAGGATAGATTAGGAATGAAAGATACTGGTTCCACATGCTCAAAATTGAACCAAAGAGGAAGATGGGGATGCATACCAAATGATATATCACAGCCCTTGTTTTTCTAGTTTTTTTTGAACAAAAATAATGTTTATGTGCAGCTTGTTCTAATGCCACAACCCATGGTAAGTTATATTTCCTAATCCTGATTTAAACCATGGTTTCAATTTCATGTCTATAGCTTAGAGAATGAAGTCTGCCATACAACCTAATCTTGTTAGTTAGGTAGAATAGGTAGAGAATAAAAAGAGTTCATTAGCATAATCTGAACTCTTGGAAGTAATAAGAGTAGAAGTAGATAGATTGTTTTGTTTTCAAAAGAAGAAAATTTCAAGGGATTTCCAGTCCAAGTGCAACCAAGGAATAAAAAATGCTAGGCAAAGTAAGATGGGTAGGTAGAGATGAAGTTGCAGTAATCATGTTTTTCAAATTATTAAGATCACAACTTCAAGAAAGCATCAGAAAAAGAAAAGAAGAAACATTTTTCCAATGGATGAGGCACTGGTCTTCACAAAACCAAGAGATATGATTTTCTGAACACCTCTTAAAAATGAGCTGCCCTCCCCAAGTGGAGCCACAGTTAGTCATCAGTAATTTTTTTCTTTCTATAGATGACTAAATGTTTATCCTAGATTTCTAGAAACAAAATTCATGAATATTGTGAATTCTATAAATCTCACTGCCTTTAGGATAAATTTTTCATTATTTTACTACTCTATCAAGTCATGGCCAGCCTATCACTCCCAGAAGACCAATCATGAGGTTTCTAAAACTCATTTTCACTATGTTTTCCACCTCTAACCTTACCACTCTATTTTGACTTGCCTAACCCTTCTACTTACACCTTGGATTGCCAAGTAGTCTAAATTTTTTCCCTATTCACCAAATGCCTCAAGCATTGGTGGTTTTAAGCTACATTTCTAGGCTCTTTAGATAAATCAAAGTAATTATTTTTTAGGTCTGTAATGCATAGGGTTTGTCAAAACTCTATTTTACACCTAAATTCCCTAAGTCAAGTTTTCAGCCAAAGGCCAAGTCCAAAAGGCCTCCCACTAGGTCACCTAGGGTTTCACAAGTCATAGGATTTTTTTGGTGTTATAAATCTTGGTTTTTCCTATGCCATGAGGCTGCAATAAGAGAGGAATAAGGTTAGCATATGATTGTAAAAATGGATCAGAAAATCGTCCAAGGAAGACCTCCTTGATCAAAGCACAGTTTCTGCAAAAGACAGCTTCCCATCTTAGAAATTTCTGCAGGAATGAATGAGATGGCCATCAGCAGAAGAAGAGGAAAGGTAAGAGGGGAAATCATCCCTGAGGGAAGCCATAGCAAAGGAGAGGCAATAGACCTATGAACAAAGAAAATCAGGGTTTTTCTAACTGATTGGAAAAACAGGTGTTGCCCAACAAAGAGTCCAAGCAAAGGATCACAAGGACATAGGTACATCAGCGCCACTGACCATAAATTCAAGATTTATTGAAACAAGAAATGAAGGTGAGATACCTCCTTGATGACAACAGGTAAAAGTTGAAAAATAAAATTAGAGAATGACTTACATGGTTTGTCAAGGCAACACTATTTCACTGCACCAAAGGGAGAAATTGTAAATAATATCAGTGTGAGGTAACCTAAGTTTTCAAGTACAGTAAAATGTCTTAAAAAATGGTCAAAATAAGGAAAGCAGGAGGTTAAGTGCCCAAATAGAACACCAAGAAAATCATAATTTTGTTGTTGAGTGACTAAAGTTATCAAGATTCCAAAAATGACCAAGAAAACAAAATTAATTTGTGTCAGGGCACCTGCATGAGCAACACAGAAGTGGCCAAAAGAAAACATGGTGGGCATGATTTACAGTCTTGGACAAAATATAGATGTCGTTGTCAAAAGTAGTAAGAGGGGGAAGAAAGTTATATTTTCAAAATCACCCACCAAAGGATCACTTTTATGCTTAATCACCTCCTGCAAAAAGGTAAAGGAAATATCAGTAAAAGGATAAAAAGGTCAAAAGAAAACATTAGAAAAGGTGGGTTTTGGTTTTAAATTATTATTCCAAGAGTATAAAAGCATCTCCTACACCACTCAACTCCATTTTTCATTCGCAAAAGAGAGAAAAGGGTCCTCAGAGAGAAATTTCAGGGTTTCTGGCAAGTTTCAGGCAGAAGAAGGCCTGCGCTACGCTCCTGAAAACGCGTGCTACGCGCCTGTGAATGCCCTCTTTGGGAATTTCCACAGAGCATTTCACGCCTGTGTAGTGGCGCTACACGTTTACTGCGTGCAGGACCGCCCAACACCATTCTTCCCAAGCGCGCTACGCGCTGGTCCATTCAAGCCTCACCTAACACCGTGCAGACTCTGTCATGCTATGTGTTGGGCTGTTCAAGCCGTTGGTTTGGATAGAGGTGACTTTTATTGACAACTCTAGTGCTCCCTCATTTAATTATCAACCCGGGGTAAGTCTTTTTATTCCAAGAGTGTCGGCACAATATATGTGAGTTAGCTGGTCTACAGATGCTCCTTGTCATTTGTGAAGAAGAATTTACTAACTTCCTGAACTTGTTTATTCTATGAAGGGTGACTTGGATGGATTTTTAACCTAAGATTGAGCAACAGGAATTTGTGTTTCTCTAATGGAATAAAACAACATCTTAACTGAATCGAACAAAAATCTAAATAAACCAAGCAGGCATTGAAATGACAGTAATGAAATTAAACAGAACAGTATTCTAACTAAGTTAATCAGAAATGGAATCAAATTGAATCAATGGTCTAGTTAACTAAGAAATAATGAAGCAGCAGTATAACTAGCTATGCAGTAATGAAATAGAAGTACAACTAAGCTGGTCGGTAATGAAACAACAATAAAACTGAAGCGAATTAAATAACTCGTATAGCAAGTAATTAAGTAATTTTGCAATGGAGTTCTCTGTATGACTTAATTAAGCAACATTGATCAAATGGTTAAACGCTTCGTTATGCTAGAAAGAGAATGCAATTCATAAGGACAGATAATGCTAAAATCGGCTTATTTACGATCTGTAATTCAAATGTAATGACAACAAAAGAACTGGAACTATCTAACAAAACATTGTCGTAAGTCAGAAAATACAATTGCACTTGTCCTACTCTAAGAACATTGTTTCTAACAATCTTAAAGAAAGAGAACTGTATTTGTATTGAATGGAGATATGCATTACAACTACATTAGATTCACAAGCATTGGTTTTGTAACTATTCAGAGTATGAAAATGTGCGTGGAGCTTCCAGAGGTTGGGCCCAGACCACCAGAAGCCTTAGCACTGTAAAAACTTCAAAATATGATTATTCAAAGCTCTATATCACATCCAGTGATGTTACAAAATGTAATTAGACAGACTGTTCCTAATTTGTCTATTATAGGATGGATCTCTTGTCTTGTTTTTTCGGCTCCCTTCTCCTTCGTCCTTTGCCCTTTTAAAGGTGATCTTCAAGAATTTCGAAAGTGTTTCTCAAATGACAGCTTGCTACGTGTGGCTGTCGCTCGAGTTCTTGAACTTGGATTCGCTTGTTTTCCTTCTATCGGCCACTGGAATTGCTAGGATTCCATATGCTCGCGTCCGTTGGTTGGCTTCCATTCCCTATTGGTCCAGGCATTCTGCTTTCCTGCAAGTGGAGATAAGAGAAGTCAATTTCCTATTATATAACATCCTTTTCATCATTAGTTCGATTTTTCCCATTTTCATGATCTTTTATTCCTTATTGTTAATGTGAAGAGGGATTCCCTCAAAATTATAACATAATTTGAAGTATTTACAAGGTGAGAATCATACCTTAATTTGGGCCCAACACAGGCCTCACCCGACATTGTGCAGACTCTGTCGTGCTGCACTTTTGCCCATTCAAGCACTGCCTAGGAGAGACCCGACAACGTTCAACTCTGCCCGTGCTGCGTTCCTGCGCTACATTTAGGGCCAACTTGATAGCTCGTGCAGGGTCGACCCGACTTGCCCGAATGTTGCACTCTTATGTTGTGCGTTTAGCTAGAAAGCATCTCAATCCAATACAAGCCTCCAATTTGCCTCAAAGCGCCTCAAAACCTCTGCTTGATGCCTAATGAAGGTTTTTGAAAGAGGTATTTATATTTTCTACCCCCTCTCATGTTGTTTTAAAGGGTGAATTTAGAAATATAGTTAGAAACCCTAGAGGAAGATATAAGTTTGGTCTCCATGCTAAGAAGTGGCTCTTCTACCAAATAACATCTCCATTTGCACAACTAGCCTTCACACTGCCAAACCAAGACACTATTGTCTCCTCACCATCCCACTCAACCTCTTCATATCATTTCACAAGCAGCTTCAAGGTTTTGATTTTAAAGCAAGAGTAAGGATAAAATGCCTAGAGAATGTAGTGTTGACAGTGGCGAGGGAGGCCAAAGGCCTAGGGGACCACAAAGAAAGGGTGGGAGAGAAAATAGGTTTGAGCCTTTGAGCACCAAGGAGTTGACAACCTCCTCTACCATAGTTTCATATTTCCAAGAGGTAGGATGTTTTGATTTCTGTGAAAAAAGTACAAAGAGTCAAGAGTCACCCTGAGTTGACCAGACTTTTCATCCGAAACCTCCCTAACCACCAAGTACACCTAGCTAGGGTAAATTTTGAGTTGTCCACCAATACAATTGCTATCGCCACTGGGATACCTTGCATGGGAGAAAAATGGTTCAAACAAGTGAATTTGGACTTAAGCCATTACCTACCTTTCTTGAAACCAAGATACCAAGCGTACTTCAAGACTATTTTTCCCTTTTCCCATTTGTTGGAAAGATATGCCCCTTTAATGAAAGTCATCATGAAATACTTCACCTGTGAGGGTAGGTTTTCTAGGCTCTATTCATATCATATAATATTGCTCATGCATTTCACTAGGGCCAAGCTACTGCATTTGCCTTATTACTATTGGGGATGTGTTATATTCTTTCCACGACTAGCCCCACACATTGTACGTTGCACCGGGCGCAGCAGGGGGAGTCACAAGGGGGGAGGCAGCCTCCACTGTTGGGGTCCAGGGCAACGCCCGACGAAAATTGTTTTGGTGTGCAGACCCACTCATAGGCGGACCCATCCATGTTTTGTGCATGATTTTGCACATGGTTTTGGGGTACGATGGTTTTCGGGCCCTGTTATTTTGTAGATCCGGTCAAGGGAACTACGGTTATGTTCTAATCCAGGGTTAATGGATTGGGGTTTATGTATGCTTCGAAATGTATATATATGTGTTGTAACACTAAAAGGAATATAATGAAAAATCAAGTTGGTCGTCCTGATTTGGGATCCAGGGGAAAATCTCTGTGTTTATCTATTTTATTTTTTATGTTGTCGCTATTGTTTATTTTCTGTTATAATATTGTTGTGTAGATCATTTCTGTTTAGGGTTAAAACCTACATTTGGTATCGGAATGTTTCAGCTTCAAGGGGACGCCTTTGCTGCTGAGGGTTTTTTTCTCGAGCCTGAGGTAGACCCTGTTCAGTGGGAGATTTGCGGGATCGATTCTTGCAGTGAAAGAAGATGGCGAGCGGCAGAAATATAGAGATTGAGAAATTTAATGGTCATATTTTTGAGTTGTGGAAGCTCAAGATGGAGGATCTGCTAGTGGATAAAGATCAGTGGATCGCGGTAGATCAAGGTACTAAACCAACAGAAATTTCAGATGAAGACTAGAAGAAACTGGATCGGAAGGCTAAGAGCACAATACGGTTGTGTGTCTCAGATTCAGTATTGTTGAATGTATCTGAGGAAGCTATGGCGAAGAATTTGTGGGAAAAACTTGGGACTTTGTACCAATCTAAGTCTCTGGTGAATAAGTTGTTCCTTCAGAAAAAGCTGTATAAACTGAGGATGAAGGATGGAGACTCGGTGATAGAGCATCTGAACGCCTTCAATACTGTGGTAAGTCAACTGTCATCTATTGATATTAAAATCTTAGATGAAGATAAGTGCATCAGTTTGTTGTGTTCTCTACCAGACTCGTGGGATAGTCTGGTTATTGCAATAGGTAGCAATACAACTACCTTGAATTTTGATGACATTGTCTCAGCCTTGCTGTTGAAGGAAATGAGATGGAGAAATATGCAGGGCCAGAATGGAGATGCCTTATCTGTACGAGGAAGGTCACAAAAAAAAATAAGAATAAGGTTTCGAGTGGGAGATCCAAGTCTAAAGGGAGATCTAAATCTCCTGGAAAGTTTGTAAAGGTATGCTGGAAATGCGAAAAGGAAGGGAACTACAAAAAGGACTGCAGATCTAAAGCTCTCGAGAAAGGAAAGGGATCTGATGATGCTCCTTCTGGAGAGGAAAAAACCACCTTGGATGAAGGTGGGGATGTGTATTTGGATTCAAATACACATGTAGATCATGAGTCATGGTTGATTGACTCAGGTGCATCCTTTCACTTCACTCCCCATAGGGAGTGGTTCTACGAGTAAGAGAAATATGATGGTGATGTCTTCCTAGGGGATGATAGGAAGGCCAGAATCGTTGGACGTGGAAAGGTCAAGCTGAACCTGCAAGGTGGAAGGATTAGAACACTTCCTGGTGTTCTGCATATTCCTGCATTGGCCAGAAATCTGATTTCTGTAAGCAAGATGGACGATGCAGGTGTAAAAATAGTGTTCGATAAAGATGCCTACAAGATGGTTCGGGGAGCACTGGTATTAATGCGGGGAGTTCGGACTAGAACTCTATACAAGATACAAGGTAGCACTATTATTGATGGGTGTAACAGTTATGTGGTTCCTGAAAGTGGAGCGGAAAGCCTAGATGTCTCTGGAGAAAAGACCATGTTATGGCATCAAAGGCTTGGACATATTGGAGAGAAGGGCCTTCGGATACTGCATAGAAATAGTATGGTAGAAGGTATGACTAATTTCTCTCTGGATTTCGATTTCTGTGAACATTGTGTATATGGGAAGCAGAATCAGGTGAGTTTTCCTTCTGGTGTTAAGAGGGCGAACAAGATATTAGAACTTGTGCATAGTGATGTGTTTGGACCTATGTCAGTTCCATTACTGGGAAAGTCTGTGTACTATGTTTCATTTATATATGACTTCTCAAGGGATACATGGATATATTTTTTGAGGAATAAATATGAATCTTTTGACAGATTTAAATAATTTAAGGCTCTGGTGGAAAACCAGACAGAGAAGAAGATAAAGGCGCTGAGGACAGATAACGGTGGGGAGTTATGCAAGAAGGAATTTGAAGAGTTATGTAAGAAGTGTGGTATAGCACGACAGAAGACTAATCCATACACACCTCAGCAAAATGGAGTTGTAGAAAGAATGAATAGAACACTGATGGAAAAGGCAAGAAGAATGCTCAGTGGTACCGGGTTAGGACAAGAATTCTGGGCAGAGGCAGTGGAGACTACATGCTATCTGGTTAACAGATCACCTTCATCAGTGTTGGAGGATAAGACTCCACATGAGGTATGGATTTGTAAGAAACCCTCTCTTTCACATCTAAGGGTATTTGGATGTGATGCATATGTACATGTTCCAAAGGAGAAAAGAACCAAGTTGGATAATAAATCTGAAAGGTGCATCTTTATTGGGTACAAGGATGGTTTAAAATGTTACAAGCTTTGGAACCCGAAAAGAAGGAAGGTTGTGTACAGCCGAGATGTGGTGTTTAGAGAGGTGAAAGATGTTGTTCAACATGAAATCATACCAAAGGAACCTGAGAATATAGAGTTTTATCTAAAGGAGTATGAATCAGACTCTACAGCAGAAGAAGATTCAGAAGAGGAAGAGCCACAAAATCCAGCTTTGAGAAGATCAGTTCGAGAAAGAAGGCAACCAGAAAAGTATAGTCCATTTGCTTTCTATTCAGGTTTTGCCTTAACTATAACTGATGATGATCCCAGAACTGTCAGGGAGGTAGTAGATTCCGAGGATGGAAAACTCTGGAAGGAGGCCATGGTTGATGAAATGGCATCCTTGCACAAAAATGAGGAATGGGATCTGGTGGAGTTGCCGGCTGGAAGGAATCCCATTGGGAGAAAATGGTTGTTTAAGAAGAAGATGAATGTAGAAGGCAAGGTGGAGAAATACAAAGCTCGGTTGGTAGCAAAAGGTTATTCCCAAGTGTCGGGAATTGATTTTGGTGATATTTTTTCTCCTGTTGCAAAAGTTACTTCTATTAGATTACTTTTATCTGTTGCTGCTGCATTTGATTTTGAGATAGAACAGATGGATGTGAAGACAACATTTCTTCACTGGGATCTAGAAGAGGAGATCTACATGAAGCAACTTGAAGGCTTTATGGTGAAGGGTAAGAAAGAATGGGTATGCAGGTTGAAGAAGTCTCTGTATGGGTTAAAACAGTCACCAAGGATGTGGTATCAGAAATTTGATACCTATATACGGGGACTTGGCTTCACCAGAAGCAAGGAGGATCATTGTGTTTATTTTAAATTAATTGGTGACCGTGTTATTTATTTGTTCTTGTATGTGGATGATATTTTGTTGATTGGAAATGACAAAGAAATTATCCAAGATTTGAAGACCCAACTGTTCTCCAAATTCGACATGAAGGATCTTGGTGCTGCAAACTATATTTTGGGCATGGAAATTAAGAGAGATCGGGCAAAGAGGAAGCTCTGGTTAAACCAGAGGAAGTATGTCGAGACTATATTGCAGAGGTTCAATATGCAGGATAGTAAACTAGTGAATGTTCCTATTCCTGTAGGTGTAAAGCTATCTGCTGAACAGTGTCCCAAGACACAAGAAGAAGAGGAGGATATGTCCCGTGTTCCATATGCAAGTGCAGTGGGTAGCCTGATGTATGCAATGGTCTATACTAGACCAGACATTGCACATGCAGTGGGAGTATTGAGCAGGTTTATGTCAAACCCAGGGAAGGAGCATTGGATAGCAGTGAAGTGGGTTTTCAGATATTTACGTGGCACTAGTGATTATGGCTTGTGCTACCAGGGAAGACCAGGATTGGAAAGAATGTTGGACATTCGTGGTTTTGTTGATGCAGACTGGGCTGGAGATCTGGACCAAAGAAGATCTACAAGTGAGTATGTGTTTAGCCTATTTGGAGGTGCAGTCAGTTGGATGAGTAAAAGACAGTCTGTAGTGGCTCTTTCAACTACAGAGGCAGAATACATAGCAGCCACTCATGCAAGCAAGGAAACAGTTTGGTTGCAGAGATTGTGTTCAAGTATGGGGTTGGTACAACAAGCTATAAGGATAGACTGTGATAGCCAAAGTGCAATTTTCTTGGCTAAGAACCCTGCTTACCATTCAAAGATAAAGCACATTGATGTTCAATATCACTTTGTTAGAGATATGGTTGAGGCTAAAAGGGTGTTGCTGGTAAAGGTGGACACTTTGAAGAATGTTGCAGATGCATTGACGAAGTCTGTGAGCACTCAGAAGTTCTCTTGGTGTAGAGAAAAAATGGGTGTTGAAGAATTGGCCCAATGACTAAGCTCTCTTGTGGCCCCCTGTGGAAAGAAAACAACAAGTGGGAGAATGTTGGGTATGTGTTATATTCTTTCCACGACTAGCCCCACACGCTGTACGTTGCATCGGGCGTAGCAGGGGGGTCACAAGGGAGGAGGCATCCCCCATTGTTGCGGTCCGGGGCAGCGCCCCGGTGAAAATTGTTTTGGTGTGCGGACCCACTCATAGGCGGACCCACCCATGTTTTGTGCATGAGTTTGCACATGGTTTTGGGGTACGATGGTTTTCAGCCCCTGGTATTTTGTAGATCCGGTCAAGGGAACTACGGTTATGTTCTAATCTAGGGTTAATGGATTTGGGTTTATGTATGCTTCGGCATGTATATATATGTGTTGTAACACTAAAAGGAATATAATGAAAAATCAGGCTGGTCATCCCGATTTGGGATCCAGGGGAAAATCTCTGTGTTTATCGGTTTTATGTTTTATGCTCTCACTATTGTTTATTTTCTATTATAATATTCGTGTGTAGATAATTTCTATTCAGGGTTAAAATCTACAATTACCTTTTTAGAAGTATTGATAATATTTCATACATTGTGCAAAAGAGGCCTCCCTCACAACAAATGCAGAGTCTTTTCCACCATTCTCTTATCAAGATGATTGTGTTTCATCAATTAGAGCAACAGGGTATCCCATGGGAAGTATTCATCTCCCATGATGTTTTCACAAATCCACAGCCTCTTCCTCTGCAAATTTTACCCTCATCATCTCATCCACCTTCCTCAATTCCTCCATCAACCCCCACTCACCATGATTCCTCATCCACACATGAATCCTTTCCCCAAGAGAGCTTCCGTCCTTCACCTTCTCCTAAAGCATCAGAACAGGAGGAAAGTGATGAAGAACAAGAGGAAAATGATAGTCAATAAGAAAGGACAAATGATGGAGAAGAAGAAAGCGAAAATGAAGAAAATTATGATGAGGAAGAAACAAAGGACAGTGAGGAAGAAGAAACACAAGATGAAGTAGAAAGTGATTGTCATGAGGAAGAAAATGACAGTGATGAAGAAGTATAAAATGATGAGGAGGAGGATGATGATGAAAATCAAGAGGCAGAGGTAGATTATGAAGAGGAAGATAACTTAGAACAAGAAAGAAGCGATAAGGCAAATAATGCAGAGGATGATGAAAACAAAGGCAGTGAGCCAGATGAGGAGGAAGAAGAAAATCACAATCAAGAGACAGAGGTATATTTTGATGAGAAAAACAGTGAAGATGAAGAAGAAAGCAATGAGCCAAATAGTGAGGAAGAAACAAATGCAAGCAATGAAGAAGAGACAAATGAAGAAGGGACATATGATGAAAATACATAATTAGATGAAGAGACAGAGGCAGAAGATGAAGACAAAGGCAGTGGGAAAAACAATGACATTGATGAAGAGGACAGTTTAGAACGAAATATCAATGCAGAAGATATGGAAGAGGATGGTAATGTTGAAAATGCCCAAAACAGTAATGAAGGCACTGACGAAGACACCTATAACAGTGACAACACATAAAATGATGATGGCAATGATAATGTTGCAAACACAGAAAAGGATGATGGAGAAGAAAACAGAATGACCGATATCCCTACTAATGATGACAGCAGTGATCCTATGAACCAAAAGGATAGTCAAGAAGTTGATGACAGTGGTAAAGATCATGACACTGATGTTAGCATAAAGGAAAATGAAAGTACCTCTCAAGAGGGCAGTCAAGAAAAAAATGAAGAAGACATTAATAAAAAAACCATTGATGAAAGGAAAGACAATCTTGAGGTCAGTCACGAGAAGAGTATTCTAGTAGAAAATTTTGAGTTTCTTCCTCTCACATATCAAATAGGATCAAGGCAAGTGTTTTCTGCCTCCGAAAGGCAAGGGACCTTTTATTGCCTAAATCTACCTCAGGCTGAAAGAAGGCAGAGTTCAGGGTAACATCAAACCTCGCTCAGTCTGGTAGCTAGCCCTACCAGAATAGGAGAGGGCTCTCTCCGAGTAAATCTCAACAAAAATAATCAATAGAGCTTGATATGACTTGAAATAAAAGCTAATTTTAGGCTAGGTATATAAGTGAAGGATTTTGATTGTGTTTTTGGGGGTTTTTGTTGGATCAAAGGGAAAGGCAGTTTTGGGTGCGAGGATTAGGCCTAGTTTTTGCAGAGTTCTGAATGGGGCAAGGAAGGCAATTGTTTTGATGCTTTATATTGAATGAATGGATGGATCAGACCGGTGAGGACCTAAATAGGGCAAGAGGGTCTCAAGAGTCCTCCTCAAACAGATGAAAACATGGAAAATTAAACAAAACTTAAGGCAGAGCAAAGCAAGCTAATGAATTCCACCTTTAACACTCATTTGTTTAATTTAAGAAGAAACGAGAAGGAAAATGGTACACATAAACATCAGTGAACTTGAAATTACATAGAAAAAAACACCATCAAAACACAGAGCCACATGTATCCCAAAGATTTCTGCAAACCCTGGTCTATTCCTTTGCCAAAAGTGCAGAGATGAAATGTACAATGAAATGCCAAGCAATCCCAAGTGTCCAACCCCTGAAAATGACTGAATAACTACATGATATAGAAAATACTAACTCATTCCCATGCCTCTAGGGGTCGAGCTCACCATTCTAGGAGCTGTTCCAACCATATCTAAACTAAGAACTGAAAAATAGGCAATGAAACAACTTGCCTCTATATGATAGGAAACTGATTCATTCACTTACATTTCACTTTTTGGTGAATGAATCCACTAAGATAAGTAAAAATGTGCCAAAATTACATCATGGTCATGAAATTACATCAAGAGTTACATGAAAAAGTCAAACTGGCCAAAACTAGGTGAAATTCTGAGCTGCTGAGTGAAAAATAGGCCAAATTTCCCTATGCGCCGCGCCTGAAATCTCTATGTGTAGCACAAGTTTGAGGCTGATTTTGAGGGCCTTCCCGAAGTCAAAATTGAGTGTAGGATATCTTGTTGGAAATCTCTACCAGTATACTTTCCAACCCAAGTGGAATTTCTAGATTGGATTTCCATTTGCCCCTCCAAAAGTTCAATCTCCCAACACTGCTTCCTGTGTGTGCAAAAAGTGGCAGAAAGGCCATTTTTAGGGTGTTTTTGACCCTTTAGGCAACCCAGAACTTGATGGAATCCTTAGGTAATCCATGAGCATGCACAAATTTTGATAAAAAAATCCATAAATGCAAAGCTTTTCCCCTGAAGAGCTGCCAATTATAAGCGTGCGCCAAGTGGTGCTACGCGTCGGGCAGGAAAATTTGTTTTGACACCAAAAAATTCAAAATTGACAAAATATTTCCCAAATTTCTTGAAATTTGGGCTGAATGCTCAAAATCAAGCACTATGTTGGGCCAAAGAAGCTTCGGCCAAGATTTGAAGCCTATCATGCCTTTTGCGACGCTTTAGTGCCCTCCTGGCGCATGCAGTTCAGTGGTGGAATCACTGTCTCTGTCAGATGATGTATCTGTGTCCATGATATTTCAAGGTATATATTTGGCTTTTATAAGATGAAAATGAGAATTCGGTGCTTTGTTTCAAATTGCCAAATATGTGTCAAAGGGAAGGGACTATGGCAGAAATAGCACAGTGGGGACACTGAAGTCTTGTCAAGTGGAACTTTGTCTTTCGAAAGCTTTTGATTTGACAAACTTTGGGAGAAGGGACAACCACTGAACTATTTTGGGAAGCTGAGGTTTTGGGAATTTATATAAATGATATGAGAGAGGGAGAGTGATAGGAAATGGTAGGGTTTAGGGATAGGGATAATAGGACTTGGGAGTGAATGACCTTGGGATGTAAGAGAATGGTGTATTGAGGAGATAATGGGATGATAGGATTAAAGTGAGAGAAGGAACAAACAAGGTGGGGGAAAAGGAGTATTTGGCACCAAATTTGTTTTCAAAACACCAATTCAAAACCCTAAGGAGCAATCTTTAATAAGAGATTAGGGTTTAAAGTTTGACATTCAAATTCTCCAAACCAATCTCTGAAACCACACCAAACACTATTCAATAGCAATTCAAAGTCTCACTCGAACTTACATGGTGCATAGGAGGTTGAGTTGATTTAAAATTTATGGAGTAGTGGCAGAGTTTTTGTGTGTTAGCTTTGTGCTCCGCGCGCACAACCCAGTGCACCGTGCCTGGTATGTGCGCCGCGCACATTCAAAATTGCACAGTGCGAAACTGCCCTATGCGTCACGACTGTTATGTGCGCCACGCAGGTTGCCTTCACCATAGTTTCGGCTTTCACACTGACTTTTGCCTCCTCCATGATTTTTCTTGACTTCAATGATGTCTTTGGTGTGCAAATTGAATATGAAAATATCTTATATACGCAAAAAAAAATTATTTTTGATTTGAAACGACACGCTTTTGCAATGTTTGAACTTTGACACTTTCACATAACTCTGTTTTTGGCTTCCACTTTGATGTTTTGAACTGATGATGAATTTTCTGTCTGTATTTTGTAGGGATGGCTGGCATTGGATTTGGAAAAGACGACCAGGGCTGCGCCTGAATAATTTCCAGCTGAAGAAACTTTTGAAAATTACATTACATTTATTACACAGGATGAAATTGATGATTTTTTTTTTTTAAACAAAGTTTTGAAGAAAAATCATTATCAAGCATTATGATGATGAAAATTTTGCTCTGAAACCTTATTTGAAGCTCCCTCATGTGCCTGCTGGCATTATTAAACATTTTGAAGACCAAATTTGTGAAACCCTAGACCTATTGAGACTGAAAACCCTAAAAAGACTCTTTTCCCACCAAAAGACCAAACATTGACTGTGAATGACTGTAAATGATTTCGATGAACTTTGATGAACATATACGGACCAGTAGGTACATGACATGAGGAACATGAGTAAAAATCCCCCCCTACCATCAGAAAATCGATGTTCCTAATGGAATGCAGATGACTGAGCTGAGTGAGACACCTAAAATGAAATGCAACAAGAGAAAATTGATCTCTGACGGAGGGATGAAGATACCGACTCTAACATTGGCTCCAATGGGGATGGTAGCTCCTTGGAGGTGCCAAGGACTGCAGATCTTTGGGAGAGCAAATAGTGCCTTCATCCATTGGGAAATGGAGTCAAAACACGAAAACTAACATTATGCATACTGACTCTGACTCAAGGCTAAAACTGAAAACCACAATAAAATCAAACATGACTAAAACATAACTAAGAAACTAGAAATATGCTCATAATTGAGCTTATTCATCAAACCTACTCTAAGTTTTCTTTTCACCACCTGATCAAGTGAAATGGAATAGCCAATGCAACCATGTAAGCATCCTGGCTACTATTTGATTTCTTCCCAAATGCTTTCTGATACGCAGGAAAAGGGAAGAATCGAAAGGCAACTCCCATGGAAACTTGGAATCAAGTTGACTGCTGATAAAATTGCAAAGCATGGATTGACTGGATGACTTCAAGAATACTACGAAAGGATCTTCATAAACATAGCTATTGGTTTCCATTAACACATTACTGCTCTGATCCAGGTAATCTTCATAGCTAGATATTAAGATTTTCCTCACATCTGTGCTATCTTTATTTGGTGACAACAATAGGCTGTCAAAAGGATCCTGAATTTCGTGAATAACCAAACTCTATTGCTGATTCCAAACAGAACAAATGTCTCCTTTATCAATCTCCTCATATGACTGCAAACCTTGATATGGGCTTTGTAATGAAAAATATTTTAAACAAGACAATGAAGTCGACTTTTGAATAAGATTATTATCAACATTATTTTCTGGCACATGGTTAGCCAATGGAGAAGAATTTTTACAGCAAACATCATCCAACACACGAGCAATAGGATCATCAAAAACTTGAGAAGACTGCTGCGATGTATCCATTGAAACTGTATGACATCCTACTGGCTATTCATCTTTTTCTTTAGAGATATTATGAAGATTCTACTTTATAAACTAAAATGCTTCGAAACAAAAGGGTACATAATCCTCTTGCATCATTAAATCATGTATTTCAGCTTCCACGCCTTCATCTGTAATCTGACCTTCCATTGCATTTGGTGGTTGCAAATCTGGTGCTAGGGAGGGTTTTGTATCAGAAATGATTTTATCAGTCGTTTCAGGAGAATATTTCTCATTAACAACTTGCTCAAGAATTGCGCTCTGTCTCATCCTCAACATTAAAACTGAGAGATTGTTGATTTCCTACAGGCTTCTCATTTGAAGATTTACTATGGAATTTATCCTTTAAAAACTGGAATGATTCAAAACAAAATGGTACGGAGTCATATTCTATCATTTGATCATATGTGCCAGCTTCCAAGTCCTCATTTTCAACTTGACTATCAATGGCTTTCGGGAGCTGCAAATCTGAATATGAGAAGTCTTGAACAAGGTTTTCATTACCCTCAATATGGTCCAAATCAAGACTTTTTGACAGTTGATTTCTGATTGCATGGAAGTTTTCTCTGATGAACTGAAACGAGTCAAAAAAAAAGGCAAAGATCCTTCACTTACTTCAAAATTTTCTGCACTTTCCTTGTCACTGTCATAACTGATATGCATCGTTTGATCACTGTACTCGAGCTGCTAAAAGTGAACTTCCTCCTTCCACAAACTAGCTATTGATTTGTCTGCAAGATTAGCTTCTGTTTGGAGAACATAATCATCATCATACTGATCAAACTGAAGCAAATCATCAGTACAAAACACATCATCAAGCATACATGTCAAATCAACAGATCTCTCTTCTCCAATATGATCTACAAAACAATCATTATCGGATCTATGACAACTGGGATAAGAAACAAACTTTTTTGGATCAGCCACTTGTTCATGAACGTCATTTTCATTTTTTGCAGTCATTTTCCGCACCATCTCTTCTACCACGTTTACCAAAAGGTCAAGCTTTTCCTCTGAAGGTGTCAGGTGATCTGCAACATTCTTCTTTTCTTCTTCCTTCAACCTTGCTCTTTTGATAAACAAATTATCTTCTACATTTATTGCACTGTTTTGTATCTTTTCAAGTGTTGCAACATTCCTTTCTCTCAGCTGAAACTCCATTTCCGGATCAAAAGCACCTGGGTAATGTAAAAGGGCTGAGCCAGGAGGGGGTCTTATATCGACAGGTATTGAGTAATAGACTCGATTGAATCTAGCGGAAAACTGTTGTACCGTTTCCCCTGACTCTCTTTTCAACTGGGCATACTCATCTAAAATAAGGAAAGGGTTTTGTCCGATCACCCACCTGTCGAGGAAAACTTTGACGAACTGCTAGAAATATGAGATGCTCACATCAGGCAGGGCTTTGAACCAACTCTTAACTTTGCCTTGCAAATAAAGAGCAAAAATTATAATACTAACATCTTCTTCATCAACTTCAAAAAGGTCTAGAAAAGTCTCAACATTCTGCACATGTTGCTCATCGTTGACATTGTTACATTCACTGTCAAATCTCGGCAAATATAGGTAATAATTTGCAGGGAAAGCATGGAGAACATAAGGTAAAACAAGAGGTTTATACCTATATGGGACTATAAAAGGTGTAAGAGTATATACAAGAGTTACGGGATCAATTTTGTTTTCTTTAGGCTCATCACTCTGAAGAGAGTTATCATAAGATGTGGGAAAAGTAAGGAGGCCAGGATCAAAGGGAAACTCAGTATTTACACTTTTTGAATAGGTCGAGTGAAGATTTTGATCACCTTTATCATACAAAAAATTCTGAAAAACTTTCAGGATAGCTCCAAGAATAGCAAAGAAGTAATTTACAAGAAAGTAGACTAGATCCTGAATACCATTCCAATTTGGATACCTGAACTTTGTGTAAGATCCTTCCATTTTCTCAGAGAAAGAGTTAGTACTCTAGTGGAGTCTCTACATTGAGTTGGAGTCACCAAGTGAATGATTTCAGCCTCCTTATGTCTGATCGTTGTCCACCATCAACCATCAGATCTAACTCGATACATGTACTGGGGCAATTTACAAGTTATATGTTACGTTTACAAACTAGACCAGAGATTGACTGAAGCAATGTTTATCTACTTTCGCTAATGCAAAGCAAGAGCGTTTCAAAGGCTACCTGGCATAACTTCAGGCTCCGTCTGTAGCTTATAAAACAAATAACACTAACAAGAAAACCATTTTCTTCCCCAGTATGGTCGCCACTATGTTATTGCCTAAATCTACCTCAGGCTGAAAGAAGGTAGAGTTCAGGGTAACATCAAACCACGCTCAGTCTGGTAGCTAGCCTACCAGAACAGGAGAGGGCTCTCTCCGAGTCAATATCAACAAAAATAATCAACAGGGCTTGAGATGACTTGAAATAAAAGCTATTTTTAGGCTAGGTATATAAGTGAAGGAGTTTGATTGTGTTTTTGGGGGTTTTTGTTGGATCAAAGGGAAAGGCAGTTTTGGGTGTGGGGATTAGGCCTAGTTTTTGCAGAGTTCTGAATGGGGCAAGGAAGGAAATTGTTTTGATGCTTTATATTGAATGAATTGATGGATCAGATGGGTGAGGAGCTGAAGAGGGCAAGAGGGTCTCAAGATTCCTCCTCAAACAGATGAAAACATGGAAAATTAAACAAGACTGAAGGCAGAGCAAAGCAAGCTAATGAATTCCACCTTTAACACTTATTTGTTTAATTTAAGAAGAAAGGAGAAGGAAAATGGTACACATAAACATCAGTGAACTTGAAATTACATATATAAAAACACCATCAAAACACAGAGCCACATGGATCCCAAAGAGTGCTGCAAACCCTAGTCTATTCCTTTGCCAAAAGTGCAGAGATTAAATGTACAATGAAGTGCCAAGCAATCCCAAGTGTCCAACCCCTGAAAATGACTGAAGAAATACATGATATATACAATCCTAACTCATTCCCATGCCTCTAGCGGTCTATCTCACCATTCTAGGAGTTGTTTCAACCATATCTAAACTAAGAACTGAAAAATAGGCAATGAAACAACTTGCCTCTATATGATAGGAAACTGATTCATTCACTTACATTTCAATTTTTGGTGAATGAATCCACTAAGATAAGTAAAAATGTGCCAAAATTACATCATGGTCATGAAATTACATCAAGAGTTACATGAAAAATTCAAACTGTCCAAAACTAGGCGAAATTCTGAGCTACTGAGTGAAAAATAGGCCAAATTTCCCTATGCGCCGCGCCTGAAATCTCTATGCGTAGCAAAAGTTTGAGGCTGATTTTGAGGGCCTTCCTGAAGTCCAAATTGAGTGCAAGATATCTCGTTGGAAGTCACGGCCTGTCTAATTTCCAACCCAAGTGGAATTTCTAGATTTGATTGCCATTTTCCCCTCCAAAAGTTCAATCTCCCAACACTGCTTCCTGTGTGTGCAAAAAGTGGCAGAAAGGCCATTTTTAGGGTGTTTTTGACCCTTTAGGCAACCCATAAATTGATGAAATCCTTAGTTAATCCATGAGCATGCATAAATTTTGATAAAAAATCCAGAAATGCAAAGATTTCCGCTTGAAGAGCTGCCAATTATAAGCGCGCGCCAAGTGGCGCTACGCGTCGGGCAGGAAAATCTGTTTTGACACCGAAAAATTTAAAATTGACAAAATATTTCCCAAATTTCTTGAAATTTGGGCTGAATGCTCAACATCAAGCACTATGCTAGGCCAAAGAAGCTTCGGCCAAGATTTGAAGCCTATCATGCCTTTTGCGATGCTTTAGTGCCCTCCTGGTGCATGCAGTTCAGTGGTGGAATCACTGTCTCGGTCAGATGATGTATCCGTGTCCATGATATTTCAAGGTCTATATTTGGCTTGTATGAGATGAAAATGAGAATTAGGTGCTTTGTTTCAAATTTCCAAATGTGTGTCAAAGGGAAGTGACTGTGGCAGAAATAGGACAGTGGGGACACTGAAGTCTTGTCAAGTGGTACTTTGTCTTTCGAAAGCTTTTGATTTGACAAACTTTGGGAGAAGGGACAACCACTGAACTATTTGGGGAAGTTGAGGTTTTGGGAATTTTTATAAGTGATATGAGAGAGGGAGAGTGATAGGGAATGGTAGGGTTTAGGGATAGGGATAATAGGACTTGGGAGTGAATGACCTTGGGATGTAAGAGAATGGTGTATTGAGGAGATAATGGGATGATATGATTAAAGTGAGGGAAGGAACAAACAAGGTGGGGGAAAAGGAGTATTTGGCACCAAATTTGTTTTCAAAACACCAATTCAAAACCCTAAGGAGAAATCTTTAATAAGAGATTAGGGTTTAAAGTTTGACATTCAAATTCTCCAAACCAATCTATGAAACCACACCAAACACTATTCAATAGCAATTCAAAGTCTCACTCAAACTTACATGGTGCATAGGAGGTTGAGTTGATTTAAAATTTATGGAGAAGTGGTAGAGTTTTTGTGTGTCGTCTCTGTGCGCCGCGCACACAACCCAGTGCACCACGCCCGGTATGTGCGCCGCACACGTTCAAAATTGCACAGTGCGAAACTGCCCTATGCGCCGCGACTGTTATGTGTGCCGCACCCAACGCCCAGTGCGTCGCGCAGGTTGCCTTCACCATAGTTTCGGCTTTCACACTAAATTTTTCTTCCTCCATGATTTGTCTTGACTTCAATGATGTCTTTGGTGTGCAAATTGAATATGAAAATATCATATATACGCAAAAAATTTTGATTTTTGATTTGAAATGACCCGCTTTTGCAATGTTTGAACTTTGACACTTTCACATAACTCTGTTTTTGGCTTCCACTTTGATTTTTTGAACTGATGATGAATTTCTCGTCTGTCTTTTGCAGGGATGGCTGGCATAGTATTTGGCAAAGGTGACCAGGGCTGTGCCTGAAGAATTTCCAACTGAAGAAACTTTTGAAAATTACATTACATTTATTACACATGATGAAATTGACGATTTTTTTTTTAAACAGAGTTTTGAAGAAAAATCATTATCAAGCATTATGATGATGAAAATTTTGCTCTGAAACCTTATTTGAAGCTCCCTCATGTGCCTGCTGGCATTATTAAGCATTTTGAAGACCAAATTTGTGAAACCCTAGACCTATTGAGACTGAAAACCCTAAAAAGACTCTTTGCCCACCAAAAGACCAAACATTGACTGTGAATGACTGTAAATGATTTCGATGAACTTTGATGAACAGATACGGACCAACAGGTACATGACATGAGGAACATGAGTAAAAATCCCCCCCTACTGTCACAAAATCGATGTTCCTAATGGAATGCAGATGACTGAGCTGAGTGAGACACCTAAAATGAAATGCAACAAGAGAAAATTGATCTCTGACGGAGGGATGAAGATACCGACTCTAATAGGACCTTGCCATCTACATCAGCTCAGCCATTAGACAAAGGGAAATAAAGGGTAAAGGAAGAAGAAGAATATCATGAGGTGGAGAGGGAGTTTGAGAGCATTCAGGTGGATAGTGATGAGGAGAATGAAGCAAGAATCACAAAATTTCTCCTCCAGGAAAGAAATGCACAAATCAAAGACCTCCAAGCACATTTGGATAGGGCCAAGAGTATAAATGATGCCCTTGACTTGGAGAATAGGAAGCTGGGAGCACGAATGGAAATCTATAAAGCTAGAGCCCTCAAGGCTCGGAAAGAAGCCCAAAAATCAAAGATGAAAATAGAAGAGTTAATAGGCACTTATGAGGAGTGTAGTGATTAGGAAGGAAAATCTAGGAGAAGACCTAGAACCATGGGATCAAAGAAAGCATTGGCTAAAAAAAGGGAGGAAGAATTAGCCCTAGCAGAATAACTCTCTTTAGATGATCTTTAGGCTATGGAGATAGCCCATGACCGGGAGCCTTAGTTGGAGAGAGCCAACATACACTTGGAGGATAAATTGAAGAAAGCAAATCAAGATCTTGACCTCCAAAGAAGAATGACTAAACATTATGCCCGAAGGAACCAAATTGCAAGGGCTAAACTGAAAAAGGCTCAAGACAAGATATAGGCACTAAAAGAATAAAAAGGTCAAGCTAGGCTTGGAATGTTGGCACAAGCCTCTCTACAGGTCTCCAAAAACCGATGAGGCATTCATCCACCAAATTTGGGAGAATTTTCACAAGTTTTTGTTTTTTTGCTCATTTTGAGGGCCAAGGGGGTAGAACACATGGTGCTACGCTTTTACTCAGAACATCTTCAGGAGTAAAGGTTCACATTTTTTGAATCCTCATCATAATAATAGCATGCTCACAAAGTTTCAGATTAATTGGAGTTGTTTTGTGATCCAGGTGGATATTGGTGGTCACTCGCCTATTCCACTTGGGGCTCCACCATTATCTTCCGGTTTTCGATTTAAGCGATTTCTGCTTTTAGCGATTTTCGGGTCTCGCTTAGGGCTGTTTTGAAACCCTAAGCCAACGTTTTTGAGAAAACGAGGAAATAGCATTAGTCCATGGACAAGTGTTGCTTTAATTTGTATTCCTCGGGTACGTCTTTCCTAACGGTATGGTACGCGTCAAACGGAGATCGTATGCCAAAGTTACGCCCCTGGGAAGTTGAAACACCAATTTACCCAAACGGGGCCCATAGTTTTGGCGCTTCATCTCCTAGGGTTAGGGTTTTGGCTGTTTAGGATTTCCCGTTGTTTCTAAATAATAAATAGGACCTCGAGCCTCATTGTAACTCAGTCCAGAGGCCTGTAGCTGCCACATCTCTTCTCAGAGATAGCTACCAGCGCCCTAGCTAGTTTTATTTCCATTCTGTCTGTAAGCAAATTTCAGTTCTTTGATATTAATGAAATGAAGTGTTATTTCCGTTGCATCTCTATCTTTATGGTTATATGTTTATTCTTTTGCGTTCCTACATAAATCCGGATCAGTGGTATCAGAGCGGTCTGCTTTTTCTCGATCCTTCTTTGCATGTCCCCAACGAGGTCGGGGTATAAGGAGCTAGGGCTCGATCTGGTGGAACCTTTGCAAGATCAGCCTCGCAAACCTCGACGGACGCCCATGGGGGACAAAAAGAAAGATGAGGGAGCAGGAGATCCTATCAAAATATTGCTCGAGGAGGCCCTCGAAAAACAAAGGAACGCGATGATGGATAACTTTGCTCAGATCCTTCAATGGCTACCCACCGACGGCGCATCTGCATCCAGCAGCCACTCTGGAGGCGTGACTCCTTTTAAGGTACAAGTAAATTTTGACATTCCCATATTTGAGGGTCAAATAGACGCAAATGCCGTAGATATATGGTTGAATCTGTTAGAAGGATATTTCTCGGTTAATGACTTTTCAGACCGAGAGAAGATTACTTTTGCACTCCTCAAAGCTACCCCCCACGTTAAGGACTGGTGGGAAACCTACTGTGAGAACAAGGACCAGACAGAACCCTCTCTGTTCTTAGCCGTACCAACTTGGAATTCTTTCCGAGACGCCATCAAGGAACAATACTATCCCGTGGGGAGCTATGAGGACAAGTACATACAATGGACCACGCTGCGACAACAAAGGGATCAAGATGTGCATGAGCTGACGAATCTGTTCCATACCCTGCGCACAAAGTTGGGTATCAAAGATTCAGAGAAACATCTCGTGCTAAAGTATCGCAGCTGTCTGCACAAATACATTCAGGAGGAAATGGAGTTCCTTGACATCTCCTCGCTTGGTACGGCATACCGGTATGCTGCCAAGATTGAGCAGAAATTCAAGCAGAAGAAGCGAGACTTTGGATCTACGAATCAAAAGCAAGGGAAAGGTGCTTCCAAACCGCAGAACAAAGGACAGAGCCAAGGCATGGTGGCTAAAGACAACTCATCGAAGCCATAAGAAAAGAACAGCACCACAAAGCCAAAGAAGGACACGGTAAAGTGGTGTGAGTTCCCTAAGAGCTCCACTCACAACACAAGTGAGTGTTGGGCCAAGCAGTCGCTAGTGGCCGAGATGAGGGATTCTGAGTCAGATGCATGCTATGACTCCGAATCAGAACCTGAAAAGGGGAATGAAAAAGGGAAACAGATTATTGATGCGAAGCCTAACGCCACTATTGCCACTACAAAGATCCAGAAGGAGGAACCGGAAGATCCAGAGGAAGAGGAACGTCTCTTCCACTTCCAGATGTGGGTAAAGGGCTCCCCGGTATAGTTCATTGTTGACAATGGGAGCCAAAAGAACCTCATTTCAGCAGACGCCATGAAGCAGTTGGGCTTGCCGACCACAGCTCACCCACATCCATACACCATCGGGTGGCTTCACCAAGGATGAGATCTCCGCGTCAGCCGGCAGTGTCGCCTTCCCTATAGCATCAAGCCCTTCACGGATGAGGTATTATGTGACGTTGCTCCTATTGATGTTTCTGATGTATTATTAGGACAACCATATTTGTGGAAGCGTCATGCTGTGTATGAGTCTTGACCTCGTGTTGTTATTGTTACTTTGGGAAATAAGTTGTACAAGATACCAGAGGTACCACCTCCTGCCGCTATCTCTTTGGTTACTGCAAAACAATGCAGTAAGCTCATTTCCCAAACCAGGAAATTCGTTTTCCTGATGATCCGCCCCCATGGCAAGAAGAAGACTGTGGCCACGACCTCCAGACAGGGCTCCTCTACACAACAACAACAAATGGATAAGGTTGTGGAGGAGTACGGGGACATATTCACCTCACCCACAGGGGTTCCTCTGCACTGTCAGGTCAAGCACCCGATTGATCTGACCCCCGGTGCGCCGCTACCTAATGGACCGATCTATCGGCGCTCTGTTCTGGAGAATGATGAAATCAAGAGATAGATTCAGGAGCTGTTGCAGAAAGGTCACATCAGACCAAGTTCATCGCCCTGTGGGAGCCCGATCGTGTTGGTACAGAAGAAGGATGGGACATGGAGACTCTGTATTGACTATCGAGCGCTGAACAAGATCACTGTCCGGAATAGGTACCCAATCCCACGGATTGATGACCTTTTGGACCAACTCAAAGGTGCAAAATATTTCAGCAAGATCGACCTGAAGTCTGGGTATCACTAGGTACCAATTGAACCCTCCGATGTGTGGAAGACTGCCTTCAAAGCCAAGGAAGGCCTTTTCGAATCGCTGGTCATGCCTTTCGGGTTGACGAATGCTCCCGCAACCTTCATGAGGATGATGGACGACATCTTGCGGCCATTCACCAACTCATTTGTAGTGGTGTACTTTGATGACATTCTGATCTTCAGCCAGACTTGGGAAGAGCACCTTCACCACATCCGACAAGTCCTCCAAACACTGCGGCAACACAAGTTGTGTGCCAATTTGGAGAAGTGCACTTTTGGTATGACCCAGGTTCAATATCTGGGATACATTATTGATGAAAGGGGGGTGCATGTGGATCCAGCCAAGATCCAAGTCATTCGGGATTGGCCAGCCCCAACCACTATAACAGAGCTTCGCAGCTTTCTGGGTCTTGCTAATTTCTATCGGAGGTTCGTGCTGGGATTCTCTCATATCACTTGGCCCTTGAGTCAAGTCACCAAGGGAGGAGCGAGAGAAAATTTTTTTTGGTCGGAACCTCAACAGAAGGCGTTCACAGAACTGAAAAACCGCCTCTGTTCTGCCCCAGTGCTCACTTTACCAGACTTGCAACAGCCATTTGAGATCGAGACAGATGCCTCCGACTATGCTATTGGGGCAGTTCTTACTCAACAGGGACATCCAGTGGCATATCACAGCGAGACATTGTCTGAGACAGTTCGCAAGTATCCCACCTATGACAAAGAAATGTATTCCATTGTGCAAGCCTGTCGACAATGGAAGCATTACATTTTGGGGAAGGAAACAATCATCCACATAGACCACTGGCCCCTGTAGTTCATACAGACACAAGGGAAGTTGCAGAATGATCGCCATCAGAAGTGGTCCACATATCTGCAACAGTTTCATTTGAACATCAAGTACAAGAAGGGTAGTACCAATAATGTTGCAGACTGCCTCAGCCGACCACCGATTGTGGCGCTCACCACTGTGCTCAACTCTTGTGGGCACGAGACTTATGATTGGCCGCTTCTCTATGAGAGTGACCCAGAATTCGGCCACACTTACAAGGCACTCTTGGGGGGCACACAAGTTCCAAATTTTCACCTCCAAGATGCACTTTTATGTCACCTGGGACACCTTTGTGTTCCTTCAAGCGAGCGTGCCAAGATGATATGGGAAGCACACTACAGTCGAGTCGCTGGGCATTTCGGGGTTGAGAAAACAATAGCAATCTTGCAGAAGTATTTCTATTGGTCGAACCTTCGAAAGGATGTCGAGAAGCACATTAGATCCTGCACTGCTTGTGCCATTGCCAAACCGACCATCAAGAAGAAAGGCCTATATACTCCTCTACCTACCCCTAGTCGACCTTGGGAATCCATCTCCATGGATTACATGTCGAGCCTACCTTCTACTAAGCAGGGAAATGACTGTGTTTTTGTGGTCATCGACAGATTCTCGAAGATGGCCATTATGGCGGCCTGCAAGAAGAATATCACAGCAGAAGCCACTGCTAAACTCCTCTTTGAACGAGTGTGGGTGCACTTTGGGATCCCACAGTCTATCATATCAGATCGGCATAGCAGGTTCCTCGGCACATTTTGGTCCAGCCTCTGGTCAATGTTGGATACCAAGCTCACCAAGTCCACAGCTTTCCATCCCCAAACAGATGGACAAACAGAGGTCGTCAACAGAATGATTGTACACATTCTGCGCATGTACAATTCAAAGCATCCAAGCACATGGGACGAGAGCCTCCCCTATGTACAACATAGTTATAATCGGGCTCTCCACAGTTCAATCAGCCATAGCCCCTTTCAGGTGGGCTTGGGATTCCAGCCACTATGTCCCATTGACGTAGCCATGCCATTTGTAGCTACTCAGGCCGATTCAGCTCATGTCCAGTCTGAAGTTGACAAAGCAAGTAGCTTCATCGAGCGCATTCAACACATCCGCCAACAGGTTCATGATATATTGGACAGAGCCAATGCCAAGTACAAGCAACACCATGATCAACACCGGGTGCCACACAACTTCCAGGTGGGTGACAAAGTATGGCTACATTTGCAGAAGGAGCGCCTCACTGGACCCCACCGCAAGCTTCACCCGCTCCGATACGGGTCGTACACCATCACCAAGGCTGTAGGGAACAATGCATTCGAGCTCAGCATTCCACCATTCCTTGGTCTGCACCCAGTCTTCAATGTGGATCGCCTTCGTCCTTACTTCCCACCTCTACTGGACACCTCGGACATTGCAGAACAACTCACACCAACAGAGTTAAATCCAGACTGCATGGAACAGGCCACCACAGATTGTATCATGGACATGCAAATCAAGAACACTCGCCAACAAAAGATCCAACTATATCGGGTTGTCAAAGCTGGCCAACTCCTGCACCAAGGAAAGTGGTTCACTAGGGACCAAGTTCAGCAGAAATTTCCTCATCTCATGGAGGAACTTGACGCAATGGGGACCATTGCTTCCTAAGGGGGGAGGAATGATCCATGTGGATATTGGTGGTCACCCGCCTATTCCACTTGGGGCTCCACCATTGTCTCTTTCAGTTTTTCAGTTTCGGCACAGTTTACTATTTTTAGCAGTTTTTCGAGTCCTAAACTTCCGGAGCCATTTTGAGGCCCTAAACGACGTTTTTTGGGAAAACGGAGAGCAACATGGGTCCATGGATTAATGTTGCTTGTTCCAAATTTGTAGTCCTTGGATATATCTTTCTAATGAGGTATGGTACGCGTCAAACGGAGATCGTATGCCAAAGTTACGCCCCTGGGAAGTTGAAACACCAATTTACCCAAACAGGGCCCATAGTTTTGGCGCTTCATCTCCTAGGGTTAGGGTTTTGGCTGTTTGGGATTTCCCATTGTTTCTAAATAATAAATAGGCCCTCGAGCCTCATTGTAACTCAGTTCAGAGGCCTGTAGCCGCCACATCTCTTCTCAGAGATAGCTACCAGCGCCCTAGCTAGTTTTATTTCCATTCTGTCTGTAAGCAAATTTTAGTTCTTTGATATTAATGAAATGAAGTGTTATTTCCGTTGCATCTCTGTCTTTATGGTTATATCTTTATTCTGTTGCATTCCTGCATAAATCCGGATCATTTTGGTCCTCCAAAGGGTCAAAAACACCCTAATTTTCACCTTTCTGCCTGCTTTTCAGGACATGTGTTGCGCCTTTACCAGTCTTGGAATTTTATGTTTTTGAACAAGTTATAGAGGTATAATAAGAGCCAAAATGGTAGATCTGTAAATTACACTTCAAGGGCTTTTCAACGAGCCATCACGGAGCCTTTTTCGACATCGGGAAGGCTTTCAAAACACTGCTGCAAGATGACCCATTTTTCCTGCTCCTGTGATACGCCCTTGGCATGGATATTCCTCCTAAAACACAGTGTTGCACTCTTAGCAGAGGGAAATTCAACAATGTATTCTTGGCAAGTTTTAGGAGGCTTTTCAAACCTCAAATATCATTTTATTTTCTAAAAATGTCCGAAAAGATATTTTGTGCCTTGGGCCTTGCAAGGTCTCAAGGACAATAGTGACATTTCTAATTAGCCAATAGGCTTCTAGATACTCTATTAGGTTTTTCTCCTCCTTGCTTGTTAAAAAGGCATTGAGGACTCATTTTTAATGTTGGCTTTTGATGATTTTTTAGGGAAATACATGGTTCTTTGAGTTTGAGGAGAAATTTGGTGTTATGCAGCTAGTGAATGATAGGCTTTGATTGATGAAGATGAAATCTTTCTTGCAAGATCCCTGAGCTTGGTGAATGATGATATGTCTATAATTTTTTCATGTCTTCTTGTTTATCATTATTTCCATATTTCTATGTTTCAGTAGATCATAAAATTATAGGCTAAGAAATGATGTTTGAGGCACCTTAGTCCTCCTGTTTGTTACTGTCTTTATGTTTTCCTCTGCTGGGTGTGTTTAAGGAATCCTTAGTTGCTCCTTAGGCCTCTTTATGCTTGTTTGTTTCATCAATGGATTAATATGCTAGTTTCCAAATATGTTTTATGGCAAGCCCTACTTATTTGATGCTATCTAAACTCTGTCTTGAAATCTCTCTTTGAAGTATTACTTCTTAGGTTAAGTCAAAGAGGTCTTATTCTGATCTTGCCCTTTGTCCATTCCTATCAGTTTGCCTCAAAGTTATTTATATATTGATTGATGATGTCTAGGAGTTCCCTCTTCATTAGTTAATGTTACTTTTCATCTTATATGTTTTCAAACTTTCTAAGTGAAATCACTGAAGTTAGATAGGATTTCTTTCTTTCCGTGTTTCATTAAATTGTTCATATTGAATGTCTATTTGTTTAAAGTATTGTCATTGAGTTAATGGTTTGCCCTATCTCATGATTATTATCTTTTGCTTATCGGTATTTGAGACCTTCTTGTTTACAAAATATGAAAAAGAATTCTTAACTACCCTTTTCCCTACCTTGTTTCCCCAACTTAATGTCCATTTCACTTCACACATAACCTTAAAAGATCCATTGACTACACTAGATTTTCCATGTGATGCACTCTGACTCATTTTTGAGATATCCATGAATTTCATAGACTCCATAGCCCAATGATTTTATGACCTCTCAGATTTTCCCTGTGATGCACTCTGACTCATTGTTGAGATATCCATGAATTTCATAGACTCCATAGCCCAATGATTTTATGACCTCTCATTCCACCTATTCCACTTGATAATATTACCCAACCCAACCAAACAAACAAAACCCTAAACTTCACAACTAGCCTAAAATCAACCATCTAAAGCAAAACAAGTTCACATCCTTTGCATACAATAGAGAGAGCCCTCTCTGAGTCCAGGAAGGCTAGGTCCTATGACTCCAAAGACTGGTTTCATATTACCCTGTGCATTTGGTCTACCAATCTGCTAAATCACGAGACCCTAACAGAAGCCACACGGTCCTGGATATGGTGGAAGGTCACCATCTGGGACCACTTTGCACACTTCAGGAAGAATATTCTCCACTCAAGGCCACCAAGGACAACCACCTAGAGCCACCTTGAGGCCTTAAGTGTAGCACACAATGGAATCAACCTCCACTCTTGGGTCACTATCCACAATTGCACCAAGAGAGGGAAGAAGATTTGAATTTTTCCTTTAAAATACCACCATGAGAAGAACAATTTAGAACAAATTGTTATGTCAGCTAAATTTCCCATGAGAAAACCAGCAATATGTTTTTCAAGCAAAAAAGGAGTGAAGGGATTAATTTTTTAGCCATCCAACATCTCAATCCCAAAGGAGAAGTGCATTAGTTGTCCATTATCCAATCACTCATTCGAGGAGAAGAGAGAGGCTTGCAAACAACTTGTGGGAAGATCCATCCTTGCTTTGAGTATTAGAGCTCCATAGCTCTAAGGACTCACTGTGATTTTTTTAGCGTTCTACCTCTTTTTTACCACCAGTAGCTAATAAAAGGGGATTCATTCTCCGTTAGTATTATTATTATTTTTAAACTCGATATTGAGCTTGTATTATATTTGTATTTATTGTTTCTTTTTTCCTCCTCTATTGTAGTATGCTATGTTTTATAAATATTTTTTCTACATGTTATGATTCTTCACTAACCATCTAACAACTAATTTTTGACTTGTGACATTTCTTGTAGGAAATCAACCTCCCCTACCAAGCACCGGTGCATTTTGTACACCCTCGTGTCAAATGCACCAATACAGGATTGAAGACTCCACTTACTTTTTCTCTTAAGTTAAGTGGTTGTTGTTTTGCAAGACCTCTCTTCTACTTAGGATTGCTGCAGGACCATTTCTCCTCTTCTTCAACTTCTCTCATTCACCCTCTGAGAAGAGATTCAGTTTAGAGAAGGCGGAATTTCCATGCACAGCAAAACCTTGCACGTTTAGCCTAGATGGACGTGCAAGTCTGTGCGCCTATGTAAACATAACCCGCACGGAAACCAGTGAGCCATTTTTTCACTGATTTTCTTCATTTTTTGCAATTGTAAAGTGACTGCCAGCCCATAATAAATTTTCCGACACTATGTTATGGTGTTTCTTGACTGTTAGGACATGTGTTTGGCTGAACTTTAGCTTAGTTATTACATAGTTCTAATTTTAGTGTATTATCACAAATTTGCATAGTTTAATTAAGGGGCAAGTAAGTGGTTGTTAAACCCACACATGTTATCTGAATGAACTAGTTACTGATAATAGACACCAAAAACATATCATTAATTATCAAGAAGTAAGTGGCCCATATCCGTGCATCTTTAGCCAGTTTTCATTTTTTCAAAATTTTTGCATTAAGTTTAGCTTAAAATTTTCATTAGGATTCAGTACTAGGATCAAAGCTATAAAAGAAGGCAAGTAATCTTTGCCACACTTGCACCTCTTGGTGATCCTGGGTATGCATATGAATGCTTTATTTTGATAGTTTTCCATCTCCCTATAGTGCAACATTTAGTCTAAATAGACAAAATTGTAAGCGGCCCATTATCCGCACATTGTTTATTTTCTAAAAGGAGAAATCAAACATAGTGTAATTAGGAATGAGTGTAAAGGATCATTGCATATCTAAATCCTATAACATTGTGATTTTACACTTCATTACACACATGAAGCTTCAGTAAGTTAAGGCCTTGGTCCCCTTCTTATCGTCGTTTCACCAAGGCACACCATAAGAAAAGTAAGACTCCTTAAAACTAACCATTAATTGAACTCATTAAAATATCCCCACAGGGGTCACAAAAGAATTAATATTCCATGTTAGGATCATTGGATGTAGGCATCCAATAAGCCATCATGGTAATTTTACATTCTTGAAACATAGAATTTGACTGTTTAGGGAGCTTAAAATTTGTCTATATGCCCACGAAATAGAATTCTCGAGCGCTATAGAGACCTGATTCAGAGGGGGTTAAGCTTAGGCCCAATGCATGTGGTACTATTTGGGGCTACCTGAACCATCTAGTGCTTGGTACTGGTATTTGAATACCAAGAATCTCAAGACTCGAATGCTCACGTGGGATGATGGTACTTAAGTGGCCAAATCTAAGGCATCCTTCCCTATAGGTGACGATGCAGGAAACACTAGATCCTCTTACCTTTACCTTGGTTGATTCTTCGGCTGCTGGAAGGCGTCACCATTTATTTCAGGATGTTATCCCTAGTACCCACCAAAATATATCTTCACAAGGCCTAGTTACATTTGAGAGTGTGATGACAATTAGGTCTTCTAGGATTTTTGAGTATCATACGCAAAACAACCAAAACCATATTTTTTGATTTATTGATCACATAGTATTAATCTAAAGGAGAAATGTACCTTTTTTTTCTTTGTTTTATCTATGTTATTACATTTTTATTTGATAATAATCTCTCTCCTCTCTGAAAAACTAAAAAATATTTCCAAAATGAAACTTAGTCGACACCATAATGGACCCAACGGGACCTCGTCAATCTAGATGTTTTTTGTACCTCCCCCCATTAGAGGGAGGAGTGTCAGGTCTTTCGCCATTCAGACATCAAAGATGACACACAACCACTCTTATTGGTTCATCCTTTATCGGGGCATCTTTAGTTGGAAAACCCCAAGGGTCACCCAACGCCACACATGTGGAAACGCCCTTAGGGTCACCACACACAACTCCTCCCACAACCCCCAGAGGGTAGAGGAGCGCTACCCCTTCAGGGAGTCAACAGAACACACAGTCGAGTACGTCATAGGGTAATATCCCCTAGACACCCCCCATACACAACCAGATTCATGTGTTTTCATAGTTCACAATGGCACTTAGTACTCAGTTACCTTTCCTAGCATCATTAAACCTCCCAAATCTATCAAAGTTAAAAAATGATCCCATTTCACACAACCCTAATTGGCCTCCAATTCCCACGAAGCTCCCTTCGGACATTCCAAAGTTCGAATGGAAGCAATTGGAAGACCCTGGAAATAATGCAATAACTTTCCACCTATGGTGTTCTTCAAATACTATTATTGATGATAGTATTCGACTAAGACTATTTCAGCACACCTTAACCAGACCAGCCGTGAAATGGTATGTGGAGCAGCCTTCTACTCTGCATGGAACCTTTAGCACCCTCTATACTACATTCCTCATGTATTTTCAGTTACTCATCCACCACGATTCAGGAATGGAGTTACTGACTCATTTTAGGCAAACGCTAGTTGTCCATATCTCGGACCACCTCCATGAATGGCAGTGACGTCGAAGTTTGTGAAAATCCAAACTCGATGATAGAATTTTACTGGACCTATTTTTTAAGACTCATAGCAGATATCTAAAATGACATGGAAATACAAGTACCTACTTCCGAGGAGGATGTCATTAGTAAATCCCAGTAACTCGAAGTTATATACACCCAGTCAGGATACATTTACAACATCCTACCTAATGCCCCATGCCTGCAAACTTATAAATAATTTCTATGTATGTCAAATACTGTCGATGGATTGATCAGGTGATTGACTCAAATTCACCTAGGCATGAGTATCTCACCTCGGTTACTCATATGATCCTAACTAGAACATCCCGCAACCTGGCTACCATCAGAGTCATTCTGCACCTTTTTTAGAATATGACCAATAGGGAATCGTCAACCACCATCAGTAGGGAGGATCATACCCTCCCTCACAGGGGACCCAATACGCAGCTAGGAACGTTGTCGAAAGAGCTCCGTGAACTTCGTGAAATCTTCTTAGGCCCAGCCACGCTAGTCTCACGACTAGGAGAATCCTATTCATCCTCCTAAAAGAAAGAAAAATAAAAAAAATTGAGGTTCTAGATAGGGGGGGAATAACCAACAACTCCCTTCGCGATCTTAGGCTAGGGGTAACCCTAGCTCGTATTAAAACTAGGAGCCAAATAACTTCCAAGGGAAAAACAAGAGGGCTAATCTGTGGACAAACCATTCTTGTGCTAACTGTGGTGAGTATGGCCATTACACTCATCATTTTCCTGTGTTGAAGTCCAATAATAAATTGTAGCAACTACACTAGTGTGGTACCAGGAGGTCCAAGCAGCGCCTACATTAGTATGGGACTAGGAGGTTTTAGCAACACCTACACTAGTGTGGGCTAAATTTGGTGCATGTCTATTTTAATTTTCCCTTAATTAAAATGGACAATAAAATGTAATATTATCTCAAAATCACTTGTAATAGTTCATTGAGTGTGATAAACTCAGTTAGCTCATGAATTTCGAGTTGAGGGTAGCTGGTGGGGCACGCAGAGTAATTCTTGCTGTAATAGATTTCGAAGTGCAGTTGGTGCATTAGTTTAATGCATGTGTAATTAGTTAACTCAGTTAAGTGAGTTAAAGTTAGTTGTGCTAGTTGTAACTGTTTGTTGCACTAGTGATATATCAAGTGAATTAAATATTATTTAATTCAAAATAATTGATCTAACATGCAACTGATGATTTACTATTATGAGTTATAAGCATGTCAGATCTGGTGGAGACCCAGTTGAGATTGAAAGGGATGTTAACTATCAGTTGTAGGATTATTGGGTTGCACCCATGCAACCAAACACTCATTGGATTGCCCATGATCCTTGCACAATTTAGGAAGGCCAAAATTCCTAAAGAATAGGGATTACATTCTGTTAGCCCCCGTATGAAATTTTTGACAAGCAAATAGGGGGCTAATTTTTTGTTGAGTCTTCAAGGAATGCATTTTCGCTGAAAACACAGTCTCCTTGAAGCCTCCCTGTGCCTTTTATCCTTTGATCAAATCCCCTCTACTGATTTCCCTTATAAAGCCTCTCTATTGATGAAGAAATTCCCAAAGGCCCCCTTTTTCCCTTTTATTTCATCCCCTTGTCTTCCCCTTCTATTCCCCTTTTACCCCTCAAATCCCCTCTAGATCCCCCTCTTACCCTTTGTTTTCCCTTTTTTCCCTTTTATTCCTCTATCGTTCCCCTTCCCAGCCCTAAAATCCATTAAAATGGGCCCAAAACCCATCTTCCGATCTTAATATAAGGCCTAGCCCCTTTCCGCAAGGTCCCTAACCACTTCCCCACATATGACCCCGCGCCAGGACCAAGCGCTTAATTCCCAGGCGCTTATCGCAATCGGAAGGTCGGGCGGGTGTAAATCCTTTGTAAACAGCAGAAAGCCCCGATGCGATTGTTTTATTATGTTAAGTCCCGCGATCTGTTCCGCACCGTTGATCTACTTCGATCGAACGGCTGAGCGCTAATCGCAGGCCCCCCGCCCATCGCAATCGGAACATGTTAAGTCCGCCCCCCCGATTGAAACCTTCCGATTAAATCTCCACCGTCCATTCTCCCCACGATCCGACGGTCCCGCGCTGATCGCACTGCCCCTCCGATGGTCTTCCCCACCGTCGATCTGGACCCGAGATCGATGGCCAGCGCTTAATCGCAAGCCTTCTAGTCCTTCTCCCGATGCTCCGATTACATCCCGACCGTTCATCTCCCTGCTGATCTTACGGCTCAGCGCTAATCGCTCCATTCCCTTCGCACCTCCTGTTTCTCCCTCCGATGGATTGTGAGCCGTTGATCTGGACCCGAGATCAACGGTCAGCGCTCAATCGCAAGTCCCTCTCCGATCGCAATCGCATTCCTTCCTCTCTGCCCTTCCGATTTCATCTCCGCCGTCCATTCCTTCCCCAGATCGATGGTCCTAGCTCAATCGCATCTCCAATCTCAATCGCAATCGGAACTTTTGGGTTGTGCGTTGCGATCGCTCCCCGCTTCGACCTCCGATTGCGATTGGCCCTAGTTCATCCTGACCGTCCATTGGATTAAGATCTAACGGTTTTGATTCAATCGCCCTCCACCGCCGCTGGGTCCCACTCTTGCATTCATCTCCGTCGGGCTTCATGTGTTTTGCATGTATTTGCCCGTTCCACATGTTGTTTCACCGCTCAATCTCCACCGTCGATCTTCATCCCCAGACCATGATCCCACGGTCTGCGCTGCATACTATCACCGAACCCTATCACTCATCAGGCCTCACCGTTCAATTGCATTCTGTTACCATTATAGTAAAAGCCACCATTTCTCCGCCACTTTGCACTCGTTCATTGTTTCTCCGCTGTTCCGCCACCGTTCTTCCGCCTCCGCAGCATTCCGTCACCACTGCCCGGGCTTTAAACAGGTATATTTTAAAGTGTGCAGATAGTACAGAAAGGCCAATTCAGCGGCCAAACGAGACAGCAGAGCAGGATTTGAGGAGGATTCGAGCCTGTAATTGAAGATTAACGTGTTAATCCTGCGGTCAAAGGCTGAAGGCACTGTTTGAAGACTAAGAGCGCACCAGTAATGCCATAACTGCGCTACCTAACAGCAGAGTTTTTCTCTCTCCAGAAGTACACCTCCTACAGCAATCTCCATGCTTCCTCGAGCCCATAAGCAGTAAATTGCATTGACAGAACTTCTCAAGAGACTGTCAAGCAGCATTAAAGAAGCATGAAGGGACTTGCAGTTTTCCATCCAGTTCATTTATTTCAACATGGCAGCACAGAGCTCCAGACAGCCAGAGGGACTCCAAATAAATATCAGGGGTCGATTTCGACCTGACAGAGATCTCCGACCAGTCTTAGAGTACACACAGCGCTGCATGTTTCCATTAAGCGGTATGGGCGTGAACGCTTCCGCCGATTCTGTCTTAATGAGATCAATTTAATTGTTCATCTACCTCTGTTTTCTCTCTTCTCCTATAAAGATCCCCGAGAACATAATGTAAAGGTTTTTGTTGCCTTGCTGGGCATCTGCTGTTAGAGGGATTCATTCGACTGTTAGAACAGTCGTGGGAGGGAGTAGCAGAGTAGTTGTTTGTAATAGGCTGGGAGGAGAAGTTGGGACTGTATTAGCCATTGAGCTTATTGTACATGACTGGTGTTGCATCAATTAATCAAAGCACATTTCACAGGATCCTGGTCTATTACTATTGGTGATGTGTTGCTTAACTTTGTTCATTTCATTTTCACATTGTTTCATGTTCTTCTGGTAGGCATCAGAATAATGGTATAGGATTCACCCTTGTTAGGTGCCCTATGCTGTCTGCTCTCCCTACCTTCATGTTTTCTGCTCCATGTGCTATCTAAGAGTTAATTCATGGGTTTAACCAGCGCAGCGGATGTTATTGCCTGCTGGCTGATGTATGAACTTGGGGGTTTGCTTCTTAGATGTTTCTTTGTAATCTTATCTCTGTTTTTCCCTTGGAGTTGCTAAAGCAGACCTGGAGTTAAATGACCTCTAGTCTGATCTATAAGCAGCCCCTTTGTCTCTTTGAGAGCTGCCTTTGAGTATGTCCAAGCAGGTCTGGAGTTAAATGACCTCTGACCTGATCTATAGACAGAAAATTGGTTGTTTTCCTTCTTTCACTTTCCTCCTTAATGTTCCATCCCATCATCTATCTAAAAATATCCTTTAGTATAGATGACTTGCCCTTTGAAAGCCTTGGCTAGTTGTTGCATGTAATTTCCTTTCATGACTCCATAGCCCAATGGATGGCACTGTCTTGGCCTATCCTCTTTGCTGAAGCCTCCTGCTGTTTTGTTTCCTTTCTCCCATTACTTTCTCAGTCTGTGATCTCCTGACCAACCCAGCAACCAACCAACCAAATCATTTAAACCCCCCATTCGTGCTTCATACCTAGCCTAATATCTCAATTTGAGCCTTCAAAGATATATCATTCTTGCTCTATTTGGAGAGATCCCTCTCCGGGTCCAGGAGGGCTAGATCCTAGGGCCCCAAAGTGGTTTGATGTTGTCTCATCTTTTGGTATTGCCAAATCTGCCAAAACATGGGAACACCAACATAATGGCGACTCCACTGGGGAGAAATCTGAGAGTCAAGAACTGCTTTGCCTCTAGATTGGCTTTTAATTGCTGATGGTGGACAGCATCTTGCTTCAAACATTCATAATCATCCACCTGGCAACTCCACACTCCCTATGATCCAAAGACCAAATGACTCCACTGGTGAAGAACACTGAACTGGTTGAGAAGAGATAGTAGCCTTCTTTGCATAAGCACGAATCCAAGCATGGACAGGGATGCAAAGTATAATGCTTTGTATAATAAAGCATGCAGAATAACAGAAGTGCTTACCAAAATGCTAGAGACGCAGATGGCCAATATGAATACAGATGATGATTATTTAGAGTAGGCCATGTCGTCTTCAGAACAAGAACAAACTCAAGATCTAGAAGATGAGCAGGACCTATATGATGCTCAAGAATCTGTAGAAGATGAAGAGGAAAGTGATCAGGAATTGCCTGATTGCTTACCTATGCCTTGTGTTACGCTGACCAAAGAACATCAGAACCTATTAGCGTAGGCTGATAGGGAAAGCTGCCTTGAGGAAGCAGATGACTACATGGAAGAGGCAGAATCTGATGAAGAAGAAGAGGCTCAAAGAAACATCCAGCCTCCAAATCAGCCTACACAAGAGCAAGAGGATTGCTGCTCTTATGTCCATGATGAAAGGGAAATCCCTCTTTTGACAGAAGAAGAGATTGATCGGATATTAAACCAGCAGTCCACCCCAGAAATCTTCTATAGAACACACTCCCCTGCTCAGTCATTGTTTGAGTTTGTTGGTTCTGAATCAGAAGACTCCTCTGTGGATTAGAACGAAGAAAGACCTGCCATGCGCTCAGAATGGTGGACTTGGTCAGGTCCGCCTATCTATGACACTGATGGGGAAAGTTATGAAAGCATTAGTGAAGAGTGTCATGAGATCGGAGGCCAGCAGTCTTTCCTTTCAGAAGATGAGGAGGAAAGCAAAGAAGAGGTTCTTGAGCACGATGAAAGCAAGGAGCTTACTCTTGAAGAAGAGGAAGCAAAGGAATACGCCCCTGCTCAAGAACACATGGATCTTTTCACGGAGCCCTGCACCTCAGAGCAGAACATATTGGAGCTCCGAGAGGACTCAACCCCAATATACGATGAGTCCTCCAGTTCAGAAGATGAGGGAGATTCTCTCTCTCAAGAGAGTCTTCTTCTGGATCCAGTGGAAGAAGAAGAGATCCTGGTCGAAGCCAGCCTGCCAGACATTCATAGCCAGGTATCTTTCCATGATCCTTATGCACGTTTCCTGCATATGTTTGAAGAAGGATCAAAGGTCTTGCTCAGCAGCATGTTGCAAGCAGAAACAAAACTTTTCAAAGCTGCTGTTATCAAAAAAAAAGAGTGGGAGCTGCCATGCCTATCCAGCATGCTCAAGGAGTTGAGCAAGAAGGACCAGCCATGGGATCACTTGATGGACTGGTTACATTGGAAGACCATGTTTGTAAGCTAGATTGTAAATATTCCAGTTAGAGTAGGGTAGGTAGGAAAAGCTCAATAAAGCTCAGTCTATGAGCATGTAGTTAGTTATTTCATTTTCTGTTTTAGAATGTAGAGAAGAAACCTGCTAGACAGTCTAATCCTAGCAGGTAGTAGGGTAGATAGAGAAACATATGAGACCAATAGTCTAATCTGGTCTCATGGAGTAATAAGGGTAGAAGTAGAATAGGTTTATTTTTTCCTGTTTGTAAAAATTAATGATGTAAAGGGTCTGCAAGTCCAAATGCACCCAAGAAGAAAAAATGTTAGGACTATAGTGTGGGTAGGTAGTTGTTTGGAAGAATTGTACTGCTGATATGTTGTCTTCACAGTTTGTGGCAGCTGATCAAGGAAAGAAAAGGATGGTTCAAGCAGCAGGCATCTGGCCTACACCAAGAGATCAATTTCTGAATTCTTGTCTCCTTCAAGAAGAAGCCATCCCCATGTGGAGCCACTGTTAGCCCCCCTATGAAATTTTTGACAAGCAAATAGGGGGCTAATTTGTTGTTGAGTCTTCAAGGAATGCATTTTCGCTGAAAACACAGTCTCCTTGAAGCCTCCATGTGCCTTTTATCCTTTGATCAAATCCCCTCTGCTAATTTCCCTTATAAAGCCTCTCTATTGATGAAGAAATGCCCAAAGGCCCCCTTTTTCCCTTTTATTTCATCCCCTTGTCTTCCCCTTCTATTCCCCTTTTACCCCTCAAATCCCCTCTAGATCCCCCTCTTACCCTTTGTTTTCCCTTTTTTCCCTTTTATTCCTCTATCGTTCCCCTTCCCAGCCCTAAAATCCATTAAAATGGGCCCAAAACCCATCTTCCGACCTTAATATAAGGCCTAGCCCCTTTCCGCAAGGTCCCTAACCACTTCCCCACATATGACCCCGCGCCAGGACCAAGCGCTTAAGTCCCAGGTGCTTATCGCAATCGGAAGGTCGGGCGGGTGTAAATCCTTTGTAAACAGCAGAAAGCCCCGATGCGATTGTTTTATTACGTTAAGTCCCGCGATCTGTTCCGCACCGTTGATCTGCTTCGATCGAACGGCTGAGCGCTAATCGCAGGCCCCCCGCCCATCGCAATCGGAACATGTTAAGTCTGCCCCCCGATTGAAACCTTCAGATTAAATCTCCACCATCCATTCTCCCCGCGATCCGACGGTCCCGCGCTGATCGCACTGCCCCTCCGATGGTCTTCCCCACCGTCGATCTGGACCCAAGATCGACGGCCAGCGCTTAATCGCAAGCCTTCTAGTCCTTCTCCCGATGCTTCGATTACATCCCGACCGTTCATCTCCCTGCTGATCTTACGGCTCAGCGCTAATCGCTCCATTCCCTTCGCACCTCCTGTTTCTCCCTCCGATGGATTGTGAGCCGTTGATCTGGACCCGAGATCAACGATCAGCGCTCAATCACAAGTCCCTCTCCGATCGCAATCACATTCCTTCCTCTCTGCCCTTCCGATTTTATCTCCGCCGTCCATTCCTTCCCCAGATCGACGGTCCTAGCTCAATCGCATCTCCAATCTCAATCGCAATCGGAACTTTTGGGTTGTGCGTTGCGATCACTCCCCGCTCCGACCTCCGATCGCGATTGGCCCTAGTTCATCCTGACCGTCCATTGGATTAAGATCTAACGGTTTTGATTCAATCGCCCTCCGCCGCCGCCGGGTCCCACTCTTGCATTCATCTCCGTCGGGCTTCATGTGTTTTGCATGTATTTGCCCGTTCCACATGTTGTTTCACCGCTCAATCTCCACCGTCGATCTTCATCCCCAGACCATGATCCCACGGTCTACGCTGCATACTATCACCGAACCCTATCACTCATCAGGCCTCACCGTTTAATTGCATTCTGTTACCATTATAGTAAAAGCCACCATTTCTCCGCCACTTTGCACTCGTTCATTGTTTCTCTGCTGTTCCGCCACCATTCTTCCGCCTCCGCAGCATTCCGTTACCACTGCCTGGGCTTTAAACAGGTATATTTTAAAGTGTGCAGATAGTACAGAGAGGCCAATTCAGTGGCCAAACGAGACAGCAGAGTAGGATTTGAGGAGGATTCGAGCCTGTAATTGAAGATTAACGTGTTAATCCTGCGATCAAAGGCTGAAGGCACTGTTTGAAGAATAAGAGCACACCAGTAATGCCATAACTGCGCTACCTAACAGCAGAGTTTTTCTCTCTCCAGAAGTACACCTCCTACAGCAATCTCCATGCTTCCTCGAGCCCATAAGCAGTAAATTGCACTGACAGAACTTCTCAAGAGACTGTCAAGCAGCATTAAAGAAGCATGGAGGTACTTGCAGTTTTCCATCCAGTTCATTTATTTCAACATGGCAGCACAGAGCTCCAGACAGCCAGAGGGACTCCAAAGAAATATCAGGGGTCGATTTCGACCTGACAGAGATCTCCGACCAGTCTTAGAGTACACACAGCGCTGCATTTTGCCATTAAGCGGTATGGGCGTGAACGCTTCCGCCGATTCTGTCTTAATGAGATCAATTTAATTGTTCATCTACCTCTGTTTTCTCTCTTCTCCTATAAAGATCCCCGAGAACATAATGTAAAGGTTGTTGTTGCCTTGCTGGGCATCTGCTGTTAGAGGGATTCATTCGACTGTTAGAACAGTCTTGGGAGGGAGTAGCAGAGTAGTTGTATGTAATAGGCTGGGAGGAGAAGTCTGGACTGTAACAGCCATTGAGCTTATTGTACATGACTGGTTTTGCATCAATTAATCAAAGCACTTTTCACAGGATCCTGGTCTATTACTATTGGTGATGTGTTTTCTTACTCTGTTTATTACATTTCCATATTGTTTCATGTTCTTCTGGTAGGCATCAGAATAATGGTATAGGATTCACCCTTGTTAGGTGCCCTATGCTGTCTTCTCTCCCTACCTTTATGTTTTCTGCTCTATGTGCTATCTAAGAGTTAATTCACGGGTTTAACCAGTGCAGCGGATGTTATTGCCTGCTGGCTGATGTATGAACTTGGGGGTTTGCTTCTTAGATGTTTCTTTGTAATCTTATCTCTGTTTTTCCCTTGGAGTTGCTAAAGCAGACCTGGAGTTAAATGACCTCTGGTCTGATCTATAAGCTACCCCTTTGTCTCTTTGAGAGCAGCCTTTGAGTATGTCCAAGCAGGTCTGGAGTTAAATGACCTCTGACCTGATCTATAGACAGAAAATTGGTTGCTTTCCTTCTTTCACTTTCCTCCTTAATGTTCCATCCCATCATCTATCTAAAAAGATCCTTTAGTATAGATGACTTGCCATTTGAAAGCCTTGGCTAGTGGGTGCAAGTAATTTCCTCTCATGACTCCATAGCCCAATGGATGGCACTTTCTTGGCTAGTCCTCTTTGCTGAAATAGCCTGCTATTTTGTTCCTTTCCTTCCATTGCTTTCCTAGTCCATGATCCCCTAACCAACCCAGCAACCCTTCAACCAAATCATTTTAAAACCCCCTTTGTGCTTCATAACTAGCCTAACATCTCATTCTGAGCTTCAAAGATACATCATTCTTTGATCTATTTGGAGAGATCCCTCTCCGGGTCCAGGAGGGCTAGATCCTAGGGCCCCAAAGTGGTTCTGATGTTGTCTCATCTTTTGGTCTTGCCAATCTGGCCAAAACATGGGAACCCCAACACATTCATCAGGAATTTCACAAGCAAGGCAGGTTGTTGGAATCACCATTGTCGTTAGACCAAAAGCCGTAGGCGTTATTCTCCATTATAATCTCCAGAGTTAGGATCCACAAGAGGCGGTTAGTCCATGTCGTGAAACACACGGGGAAAATTGAACGTAATTTCCAAAAATCTCCCCCCCAACGCGAACCGGGTGAGTTTCGAACTCAAGACCTGTTGCTTTGATACCACTTGTTGGAATCATGATTTATGTTAGACCAAAACCCACAGGCGTTAGTCTCCACTACAATCACCAGAGTTAGGATCCCCAAGAGGGGGTTAGTCCATGTCGTGAAACACATAAGGAGCGTTGAACCCAATGTCCAATAGTTTTGAGCAGAAATATTTCCCTAGGAAATTATATTTGTTGTGGTTTGATTATTCTTCTTTCCTTCATGTGATTGGCAATTGTGTTTAATTTACGCAATTGATTTGTAGAAGTGATTCAGTATCTAGTTTTAGTACATTGTTAGATGGGATTGAATCTATGATATACATATTGTTTTTATAATTTATACATGGTATCAGAGCACATAAAATCACAATAGCGGAGGATAAGCTGAGTTTGTGACTGAATAGAATTAGAATTTGCAGAAGAATTTCTTGGAGCTACAGGTGATTTAGGATTTAAATGGATTTAAATGGCTTGAGATTGGAGTATGCACTCAAGGGAAGCTATAACTATATTTCTTGGAAATAAAATATGGAGGCAGTACTAGAAGACAATGGCTTGAAGGAATTCATTAGCAATGATGTTCCCAAACTCGTTGTGGAAGATGCCGCAAATCTTGATGCATGGAAAAATAAAGTGGCAAAGGCGAGGAGGATATTACTGGAGGGAGTATGAGACCACATTGTCTCAAGTCTCCATGGAAAATCCACACCATATGCAATGTGGAAATCTTTGATAGATCTATTTCAGAGCAGCAGTGATCATAGGAAATTGGCACTGAAAGATAAACTCAGGAAGATCAAGATGGAGAAAGGTGAATCCATGCCAAAATATTTAACAAATTTTTTCCAATGTCGGGATGAGCTTGGGAGAGTTGGAATTATTGTCATTGATGATGATTCAGTGAACCTAGCTCTTCTCGGAATTCCCAAGAGTTGGCATAGTTATCATATTTTTGTCAATGGAAGGGAAATGTTACCAGATTGGGAATGACATTGGTCGAATTTGGTGAAATAGGATTTCAGAAGGAATACCAGAGATGGATATTCATCTAAGAATGAAGATGAAGAAGATTTTGCTTTTGCTGCCAAAGCGAAGAAGGGGAAAGGAAATAAATTCCATTCCAAATCCAAGTCTGGTAAATATGGCAAGAAGCCCGACATGTCCAGAGTGAATTTTTTTCACTATCATGAGCATGGTCATTATGCCACTAACTTTCCACAAAAGAAGAAGAACAAGAAGGCTTCAGGATCTGTAGTTGGTGAGTATTTGGCCTCGCAAATTGATCTTGACTTCTCACTCATTTCATGCATGGTGTCAAGTGCAATGGGATCGGTGTGGTGTTTGGATATTCGTGCACCCTTTAACATGACAGGAGAGAAAGAAATTTCTCAGTAGCTTGGAGGATAAGGACCTCCAGATGCATATCGAAATGGGTGATGGTGGGTGGTATAGTGCTACCGAGATTGGTACCATTACCTTCCAGAGACAGTCAGGTAAACCCTTTCAATTAAAATATGTAATGCATGTACCAGGCTTGAAAAAAAATTTAGTCTCAGTTGTAATGTTGGAGGATAGAGGCTATGATGTTGTTTTCAATGAAGGAAAAGCTTTATTGCGACACAAAACAATTGGACAAGCCAAGAATATTGGGATTCGAGTTAAGAATCTCTATAAACTTGATGTAGATGGTTGTGCAACATTTATGGGTAAGGTGGAAAAAGTGGTGAGCAGGGATGAGGGTGAGTTATGGCACAGGAGATTGGGCCATCTACACCATGGGGCCTTAAATTTCATGCAACATATTTCTACGGGTCTTCCCAAGGGTACACTTGCGCAGTAAAACACATGAAAGAGATGTACTATGGGAAAATATGCAAAGGCCACATTTCATGTGAAGGATAATCAAGCCTTGGGGATCCTTGAGAGAGTTCACTCAGATGTGTGTGGACCATTCTCTACTACTTCAACAAAAAATCATAAGTACTATGTCATATTTGTTGATGACTTTTCTCAAAAGTGTTGGATCTAATTCATGCAGAATAAATATCATACGTTCTAAAAGTTCCTTGAGTTCAAAGCACTGGTGGAGAAATACACGGGGAAGAAAGTGAAGGCTCTTAGGAGCGACAATGGTGGTGAGAAAATCTCCAATGAATTCAAGAAATTCTGCAACAAAGAAGGAATTGGGAGAGAACTGATTGTGGCTCATAACCCACAATAGAATGGGGTCGCAAAGAGAAATAACAGAACAATTGTGGGAGTAGCAAGAGCGATGTTGCATCATCAGGGCCTACCGTTGCATTTGTGGGTGGAGGCATGCAAAACAGTGGTATTTGTGCATAATCGTTGTCCTCATAGGATAATTGGCATGAGTACACCAAAAGAGGCTTTTACTGGTAATAAAATTGATGTTTCACATTTTAATATTTTTTTCTCACTTGTTTATGTGCATGTGACCAAAGACGACAGGAAGAAGCTGGAACCAACAATTTAGTTTGAGATTTTTATGGGGTACACTAATACTCCCCACAACTATCGGGTTTATTTTCCTAACAACAGAATGATTGTTGTGTGACATGATATAAAATTTGATGAGGAGAAATCCATGCGATTGTCCCTTGAGAGGGAGATGGATTTGCATGTAGAGGAGGAACTCTTGGTTCCAAAGGATGAGCCTCAAGAAATGGAGCAACCACATGTGGAGGATCATGGAGTGGCAGAAAACACTCATGCAGATCCATCCACCAGAAATGGTAGAAGGCGCACCACAGAGGCTGATAGATTTAGACTTGATGCAGGAGAGAATGTAGGAGCCCCTACTTCATTGCACAGAGAGAGACAATCTCCAGAAAGGTTTACTGGATACATTGCTCTTATGATCAAGTGTATTGTGACAAAAACATATTCCTTTCAGGAGGCAATGTAGCAACCAATTTGGGTTGATGCAATGGTGGAGGAGTATGAATCCATTGTCAAGAACAGTGCATGAGAGATTTTCCCAAGACTGGTTGGTAAATTAGTGGTTGGATCTAGATGGATCTACAAGGTAAAGCAAGTTGTTGAAGGGAGTGTGGAGAATTATAAGGCCAAATTTGTGGCCCGGGGATTTTCATAGATTAAGGGTATCGACTATGATGAGACATCTGTACTAGTCGCGAGGTACTCTTCCATTAGATCTATACTTTCACGCTCAGCGGAGATGGGGTGGCGCATTCATCAGATGAATGTAAAAAATGTGTTTCTCACTAGATTTATTGAGGAAGAAGTGTACATAGATTATCCAGAAGGTTTATATATATTTGATAGTGAGTTGCATGTGTGTCGACTCAAGAGAGCATTGTATGGGCTAAAGCAAGCATCTCATGCTTGGTACACTCATATTGACAACTATTTCACCAGGTTTGGTCTTCACCAAAAATGAAGTTGATGCAAACCTATACCAGATTGTGGTTGACGGTAAGCTCTTGATTATCGTACTTTATGTTGATGATCTAATTTTGACAGGTGATGAGAAGTTGATACACTCAAGCATGGAGGATCTGATTTCCTTGACAAAGCAAGCAAGGGGCTAATTTGTTGTATAAGCCTGCAAGGAATGCATTTCCCTTGTAAACACATCATCGTTGCAGCCTTTTCATGTCCCCTACCTTTAACTATTGCCCTCTTCTGTTACGGAGTCTGTGAGCCTCAATGATTGCTAAATATCCTACTCCAAAAGCCCTGCATTACCCCTTACACCCCTGCAAAGTGTCCCTTTTTCCCTTTTCCCTCTTCCTGTCAATGTGTCCATGCTTCCCTCTATTCCCCTATTAATCCTCTAAACCCCACAAGATCCCCTTAAATCCAATTTTTTCCCTTCGTTTAAACCTTTTACCCTTTTCCTCCCTATCGTTACCCTTTATAGGCTTCAAAATGCATTAGAAAGGGTTAAAAACACACTTTCAGACCATATAACAGGCCTCATCCCCTTCCCCGCTAGCCCCGCAACCTTTCTCTCCACGTAACCCTGCGCCATGACCGCGTGCTGGCCCAAAGGGCGCTAATCTCCAATGAGTATCGGGAGCGCCCCTGACCATTGATCTTATAGATCAGACGACGACCATTAATTCCACAATGCTCGTATTTTCCCCGTTTAAAATACTAATCGAGCCATCGTCGTTCATTCACCACCAGATCAACGGTCCGGAGCTTACCCGCCGGTGGTCCCCGCAGCGCACTATTTCAAAACCCGGAAATTTCTATCGCACCGCTTTCGGGCGGTTGGCAGTATTTCCTCATCAGCCATCGATTCCATACACCTCTCGACGCGTGGCCCCTGTACGATTTCAAAACTGCTATCCCATCGTGCGTTATCATTCGGTACAGGATGCGCAGCGATATTCACGTCAGTCGTTAGATCTTGGGAGCCTCATCCGACGGTCATCGATCGACGAAGCTGTGCGCGGTTTAACCCATAGTCTTCGTACCTGTTGAGTCCCGAATTTTCATCTTTTCCATACACTTTTCCATACCTTTTTCACTCACCTAAACCTCCAAAATTGTCAATATCATGTGCAAAAGGGTATCTAACATGGTTTTTAATTATGTTTTTGTGTTTTCTATTTGATCTCGATTTTTTTCATACAGCTGCGGAAACTTGCCACTTTCCGCAGCTGCTGCAACTTTCCGCAGCTATTTTGTGGAACTATATGCTACAGGTGTCTACAAGGGAAACGAGCCACATGGGCAGGCTAGGAATGACGTGGACATGGTTCATGTCCTACTGGTTCAAGCAAACTCGTCCAAAGAAGCCGCGGTCAAAGCCGTCCACGTGGAAGTCAACTATGGAGTTTCATGTCGGCCGGACTCTGTTTCGTGGCAAATAAACATCCATACGGCCGTTTCTAAGCTTGCGGAGGTTAAATCGACATATGTGCAAGAGCTCTGGAGTTGAATTCAAGCATCCACCTTCCGAAGATTCGCTTTCCAACACGGCCATACTTCTATATCCGTGGGTGTAGTGGTCTACGTGCTCTCTGCCATCATGAACTTTAGGAGACAGTTACAGTTTATTGTTATATATAGAGCGTTTGCATACGCACAGAAAGTGAGTTGACAGTTGTTAGTTGATAGTTGATGTTCGTGAATAAACTCTGTTATCTGTTAGTTTGCTTTGTAGTGATTACGCTGCCCTTGAGCCGTAACACTACCATTCTGTAATGAACTGCTTTTTTAATATGAAGACTCTGTTTTTCAACTTAATTCGTGTTTGAGGATCGTTACCAAAGCTGTGTAGAGGGCCCCTGCTCAGCTAAGGTTTTGTGTATTAGTGTACATTTCTCATTTCATTTCTTTTAAAAGTCATTGTATCATAATCCATCCATATGTTCATACTTTGTAGTTGTTTCATTTCTCTTTATACATTTCCATAATTTCCATTTCATTTCTGTCTTACATGTTTTATGATTGTTAATCACTGATCAGTTTTCTTGTGCAGGTTTTAGGTAGACAGCTCGGGCATTTTTATAGCATTTTGACTAATGACATGAAACTAACATTGTTCTGCTGCTAGTTTGCTTTTCATAGCTTTTGTTTAACTTTAGTCTTGCTTTGTACATTTCAGTTTTGCTTATCCGATTCAGTAGTTAAATTTAGATATATTAAGCTGCTCATAGCGTCTTCAGTTGCCTCCGAAAGCCACAGCTGGACTGATGGTGAGGGACTGCATTATGAAATGTGTAGTTTAGTATTAGTTTCTTTTCGAAAATTTAGATATATTGCCGGCCATGTTGCCTTCGTCATACTCTCCGAAAGCTGGCCACTGACCTGATGGTGAGGGATCGCATTATGAAATGTGTAGTTTAATATTAGTTTCTTTTCTGCAAATTTAGATATATTAAATCATGCATGACATCTTCGGTTGCCTCCGAAAGCCACAGCTGGACTGATGGTGAGGGATTGAATCATGAGTGTATGGTTTAGTATTAGTTTACTTTCCGCAAATTAAATATCAGTTACACAAGTTGTTTATGATTACTTCCGAAAATCATAGCTGGTCTAATGATGAAGGGTCAGAAAATGAATTGATGTAATCTGATTTAGATTTATTTTGTTGCAATTTTGAATTTCCTTAAGCATAGTTTCTTTTGTGTTTAGTCGGCAGCAAGAATAGTTTGGTTTTCATGCTCACTAGTTTACTGTTTTGATTTATTATATTAGCAGCACCTTTTCATTTCAGCAGTACATTTTCATTTTCTTTCAAGTCTTGTCATTTTAAATTTCAATTTGCCTTTTAAAGTTTCAAGTTGGTAAATCATTATAGGGGATATCACTTCCTTGAACAAACATAACCAAACTTGTTTTCATCTTAGAATTTCCATTTCACCTTAGAAAAACCAAAAATGACAAAAAGTTAAGAAATAGGTTATCTTGCACATATAGTGCGCCGCACTTCATCAGCTTACGATTCCCGGATTGACAAATTAAATGCAGCAATTTAGGACACACTAAATTGACCAAACATTTTGGCGCCGTTGCCGGGGAAGTGTAACTAGGTAGCCAATTTCTAAAAAAAAAAAAAAAACATAAAATCATAAAAGAAGGGAAAACTTGATAACTTCTTGAAGTATGCTCTCCTCTTGCACCTAGTGTGATCTGGAGGATCAGAAAAGAGAGTTATTGGTTTAGTAATTTCTTAAGTATGCTCTCTTCTTGCACCTAGTGTGATCTGGAAGATCAGAAAGGGAATTATTAGCCCAACTTTTTTTTTAAAAATAAAAAAAAATGACATGCATAGAGCAAGAGATTCTAGGGGAAGGTTTATAGCTAAAGCCAAGAGTTCGATTTTCACAACTCCATCTTCTTCAAGGCATAGACCAGATTCACCACCATCTACCCCTAGCCTTAATATTTTTGGAAGTCAAGGAACAACTGAATTAGAGGATTCTCCTATACCACCTACTAAAACCCACTTAGAAAACAAAGAGACTTTCTCTCATCCTTCCTTGGTAGAAGAAATAGAGGACTATAAGGACTCTAAAGAAACTATCATGGCAGAGGAAGTAATAAATAGAGGTGGAGATAGAAGAGGAGGAGATAATGAAGATAACAATGGTGAAGGAAATGATGGTAGAAATAGGGACAATTTGCTTGGATTCCCTATAGTTGATGAGGAAACTCATGCAACAATGAAAAATATTTCACCATCTGTTCTCCCTAAATTTTATGGATTGCGAAGTGAGGATCCTGAAACATTTCTGTTTGAGTTTGAAGTTGTGTGCCGAACTTATGACTATATGGAAGATTCTCAAAAACTCAAACTGTTTCCTTCAACATTGAAGGAATCTGCTTTGAAATGGTTCATGGGATTAGCCACTCAATCTATCAGGACTTGGAATGATATGAAACAAACATTTTTGGATAGATACTTGGACTATTGTATGCCCACCAATCACAAGGATGAGGTATTCAAAATGATGCAAAAAGAAGATGAAAATTTGGAAGACTTAATTCAAAGATTTCAATACAACTTGAAAAGAGCAAAGATGAGCAACTTAGATAATGAAACCTTGAAAGCCCTCCTATTAAAAGCCATTAGAGATGAATGGATAGACATTTTAAATATGATGGGGAAAGGAGACATTTCTCAACTTCCATTTCATGATATAACAGAACTATGTATCCATCTCTCAAGAGGAAAATCTAAAACTGGAAAAGGGCCTAGGGATTCTTCTCTTATTAGGGCTAACAAATCTGCAACTGGATCAGTAAGTAGGGCAGAGATTGGTAATATGCTCGATGAGTTCAAAACTGATATCTTAGGGAGCCTTAGTGAACAACTAGACACCCTTAAAATCCAAAACAAGCAGAAAGCAGAAACAGATGCTTTAGCCATCTTTTGTCCGAAATGTAGGAAGAAACATGCTTTAAGGGAATGTCCCTTGGATGCAAAAGTTGTAGAAAAATGTATGATTTGCTCAGAAAATCATGAGATCAAGGATTGTCCTTCAATCCCTGGACTCAAAGCTGTTTTTCAAGAAGATCCAAATTCAGTAGAATCTCTCTGTTTTGTCGCAAGGAGACCTTGGCAGGGACAACAATCTCAAGGGTTTAATAACCCTATGAATCTTCAAACCCCACCAAATTGGACTCCTTGGCAACAATATTGGCCCCAACATCAAAATTCATATCAGCCATGTGTACAAGGGATGCAAAATCCTTATGGGAGATTTGCTCAATTTTATCAATATCCTCCATCTTTTCAAAATCAACAAGCTCCACAATTTCCAAGCCCAAATCCACAACTTTCATTTCCATTTCCACAACAACCTTCTCAACAAAATACAAATCCTCAACTCATGCTCCCATACCAACAGAAGACAAATCAACTTCCAGCTCAGCCATTGCCAAATCCTAACAATAAGAATCCTCAAACTACTTATATGGTAGAAGGACAACAATTTTCTACCTATATGATTGTTCCTCTCAACGATGTACAACTCAGATCTGGTAGAGTCTTAGAAAAACCTTCTATAGATATTCAAGAGCAAGATACCTCTGAAGAGGACTCTCTTCAAGTCAATAAGGGTTCTGAGGAAGAATCTCTTCAAAATTCAAAAATTCAAAAAGAAAAAGAAAAGCTAACATCCACAACTCCTATAGTTGAGCAACTTGTATCTTCATCTACACCTCCTTTTCCGGAAAGACTACAAATTGATAAGGGGGTGGAAAAACAAATCTTGTTGCCTAAATATGACTTTCTAGATGAATTGAAGAATGTTTGTATCAAGATTCCATTGCTACAAGCCATTCGAGAAATTCCTATTCTAGCAAAAACTATAAAGGAGTTGAGTTTCAAAAGACCAGGAAGGAAGCTAAAAGACACAAGAAGAATCCACCTGGTAGGAAAGATTGCAGATATTATGATGGGAAAAATTACCATGCAGAAGTATGTAGATCCAGGAAGTCCAATCGTCAAGACACATATAAATGGGATAGAAATTCCAAACACATTGATTGACTTAGGGGCTGCTATCAACATTATGAGTAGACAGACTATGGACCAGCTTAAACTTCCTAACCTTCTTTTTACACCTACTTTACTGCAACTTGCAGATCGATCAATTATTAAACCAGATGGTGTATTAGAAGACATTTCAGTCTCCTTAGATTCTTGGGAATATCCAGTAGATTTTATGATTTTGACTCCCAAGAGTAATCTAGGAGGACATCCACTTATCTTAGGAAGACCTTGGCTAGCCACAGCTGATGCTTTTATTAGTTGTAGATCTGGAGACATGTACATTTCAAATGGTAATTCGACAAAGAAATTCAATTTGTATCCTCTAGCAAGAGTAATCACAGAAATAGGAGACAATGAATGGGTCGATGATGAGAACACTATACAACCCGTCTTTACCATTTCTGAAATTAGTGAGGATAGTCAAATTCTGAACACATTAGAAAATTTTGAGATAACTTCAGAATATGACCCCACACAATTTCAGTTGGAATCCGACATAGAATATTTATCATCAAGACAAATGTCTCTCTACTCTATGGAAGAGTTTGGTAATTCTGCTTTTGAGATTTTTCCAGAAAAGACATTGAATATCAACAAACATCTGGAGAAGTCACAACAAGAAGAACTAACCAGAATCTTGCAAAAACATTCTACCGCATTTGCATGGGAGTATACTGACATGAAGGGTATTGATCCTAAGAATTGCATCCATCATATCTATATTGAGGAAAACAGTAGACCAATCAGACAACCTCAAAGAAGGATGAATCCGAATCTTAGGGAGATAGTGAAAGAAGAGCTCCAAAAAATTCTCAATGTAAACTTCATTTATCCAATTTCAGATAGCCGATGGGTTTCTCCTTTGGTTATAGTACCTAAAAAGAATGGTAAATGGAGGGTATGCATTGATTACAGGAATTGAACAAAGAAACTTTGAAGGATCACTTTCCTTTGCCTTTTATTGATCAGGTATTAGATACATTAGCAGGTAAAAAGTACTTTTCATTTTTGGATGGTTTTAGTGGTTATAATCAAATTCAGGTAGCACCTGAAGATCAAGATAAGACCACATTTACTTGTCCATGGGGAACTTTTGCCTACCGAGTGCTTCCTTTTGGGTTATGTAATGCACGAGCAACATTCCAAAGAGCAGTACTAGGAATTTTTTCTGATCTAATCCATGATTGTGTAGAGGTTTATATGGATGATTTTACAGTTTATGGTAATTCATTTGAAGAGGCATTAGAGAATTTGGAAAAAGTTCTCATAAGATGTAAAGAAACAAACCTTTCATTAAGCCATGAAAAATGTTTTATGATGTTTACTGAAGGGATTGTTTTAGGACATCATATTTCGGGAGATGGGATTAAGGTTGATAGATCGAAAGTTGAAGTCATCTCCAAGTTGCCTATTCCAAATTGTCAAAGAGATGTTAGAAGTTTTCTAGGATTTACTGGTTATTATAGAAGATTTATAGAAAACTTCACTAAAATAGTATCTCCACTCTTCAAATTGCTTACAAAAGACTGTGAATTTAAATGGGATCCTGATTGTCAATCAGATTTTAAAACTTTGAAAACAAGAATATCTGAAGCACCTATCTTGAGAGGACCAAATTGGAAACTTCCTTTCCATATTTCTACAGATGCTTCAGATACAGCTCTTGGAGCTGTGTTGGGTCAAAAAGATTTAATTCCTTATGCCATTTATTACACCAGTAAAAATTTGACTCCCACAGAGTTGAACTATACTGTGACTGAAAAAGAGTTCTTAGCCGTTGTTCATGCAATTAATAAGTTTAGACATTACATAACAGGCTATGAAACTTTTATTCATACTGACCATTCTGCAATTAGATATTTAATGAACAAACCTGTTACTAATGGCAGAGTGACAAGATGGCTTTTACTTTTGCAAGAATTCAATATTACCGTGTTGGATAGACCAGGAAAACAGAATACAGTAGCTGATTTCTTGTCTAGGATTCAGAATACTAAAGAAGATTCTCCTGTAGAAGATAAGTTTCCCGATGAATACTTGTTTGCAGTAACTATTAAGACCCCTTGGTATGCAGATATTGCTAACTATTTGGTTACAGGGAAACTACCTTCACATTTATTTCCAAGAGAAAAACGAAAGATTATTCAAGAGAGTTCAAAATATTCATGGATTTCTAACGAATTGTTTAAAACAGGGCCAGATCTTGTGATCAGAAGATGTGTCAGGGAAGATGAAATGCCCGATATTCTTAAGGCATGTCATGATGAACCATGCAGCGGACACTTTACAGACAAAAGGACGGCCTATAAAATCCTCTCTTTAGGATATTATTGGCCTTCCCTCTTCAAAGATGCAAAACAATATGTCAAAAGGTGTGACAGCTGCCAAAGAGTAGGAAAACCTACCCTTTCAAATGAAATGCCATTGCAAACACAGGTACTCATTGAACCCTTTGAAAAATGGGCTTTAGATTTCATTGGACCTATTAATCCACCATCTAAGCAAAAGAAGTATATATTGGTTTGCACCGATTATGTTACTAAATGGGTAGAAGCTAAAGCATTAGTATCTGCTACTGAAAATTCAGTTGTTCATTTTCTTTATGAGGATATTTTTACTCGCTTTGGTGTTCCAAGAGAAATTGCAACAGATCAGGGGAGCCAATTCACATCAAATTTGGTGGAGAAGTTGATGGAAGAATACAAAATCAAGCACAGAAGATCTACTCCTTACCATCCACAAGCAAATGGTCAAGTGGAGTCCACAAACAAAGTTCTTGAAAGTATCATCACCAAAACTGCTCATCTACATAGAAGAGATTGGGCAGAAAGGCTTCCAGAAGCCTTGTGGGCCTACAGAACTACATGGAGGAATACAACAGGACATTCTCCCTATGAACTTGTTTATGGGAAAGAAGTCTTGCTCCCCATTGAGTTCCAAGTCAAGACCTTCAAGATAGCAGTCCAGTTGGGGATGGACTTATCAGAAGCCCAAAAGCATAGAATGGAGCAGTTGAATGAGCTAGATGAGATCAGACAAGAAGCAATTCTAAGAACTGATCTTGTTCAATATCAAAGAACTAAATGGCATGACAAATATATCAAAGAAAAGAAGTTTCAAGAAGGAGATTGGGCATTGTTATTTGACTCCAAGTTTAAAGATTTTCAAGGAAAATTTCAGACTCATTGGCTTGGGCCATATGAGATTGACAAGATCTTCAGCAATGGAGCCGTAAGAATCAAGACCATTGATGAGTTTCAAACTCCTCTTATTGTGAATGGCCATAGATTGAAAGTTTATCATAAGCCACTCTCTAAAGAGGATTTTGTCAAGTTGTTTCAAGAAAGTTCTGCAATCAGGCTGGTACAGAAGAATTCTTCTTCTCCACCAGCCTAGCTTTTGTTTTTCAAGTTTAAAAAAAAAAAAAAAAGAGAGAGAAAAAAAAATGGTATAAGCCTGAAAACCAATCATTGATTGGCAGTCTTATACAGAAAATATGGGGTGAAAATCAGGGACACCTGACACTCTATATTTTCCAAAAAAATATGTCTTTCATTTCATTTCATTTCACCACCCACTCCATTTCATTCCACTTCATTTCATCTCATTTCATTTCATTTCACTTCACTCCACTTCATTTCACCCATTCCATCAATAAAAATCTTTTTTATGACCATTTCCACCTGGTCATCTGTCATTTGTTCATTTCTATTCAACTAAGTAATAGTTGTGTCAGTTTCCGCAGCTGACATCTGTTTCCGCAGCTGACTCCAGTTTCCGCAGCCAGAAGCAGATTCCGCAGCTACTACTCTGTTTTCAAAGAGAATGTACAGTCAGTTGTTATTTCCATAATTATGAAATAAAATGCAGGAGAGAGGATCAATGGAACATTCAAGACACTAATGAAGATCAATCAGTTGAAGACCAAGGGCAAAAGTAAGGATTCCAAAGGTATGAATAAAGTTTATTTCAAATAGTATTGAAAAACACATTTTTATATAATTTTAAACTATGAGCTCTACCCATAACGCGCAATGATTATATTGACAGTCCCGTAACCTTCCACGATCTCCATGTTATCCTCTTGCATTTATCCACAAACGGTTTCATCATTGAAATTCCGATTCTCACTCATGTTCCAATATCCCACCGTAGATAATGAGACGTATTTGAGTTGACAAAGGACTCTTACAAGCCGCATAACTTCATAATCATTGATTGAAACGTGTTCATATTTATTACACACCCACCAAAATTCAAAACGCGGCCGAATGCATTATACTTTGTTAACCTCTTTGTCGTGTCTCTGTCGTGTTTACAAAACCCCGCTCTACTCATTCTCACTCCCTGTTTCACTCCATTTCGTTCCTTTTGCTCACTCTCACTCCCGTATACCTACCCACAGTCTTACTCCATTCTGTTTATGGTACTCATTCTCATTTTATGATAACATCCCCACAGTATTGTGCTCGATCCTGTGTATTCCATCATTCCATTTCCACTTAAACCCTCACAGAGGCAAACTTGTGAAGCACAGAGAAGTGAAATGGGAAAATTATTAAGGGCAGAGCCGGAAGGACCGAAGTTTATAGAGGGATATCCGCAAGCAAAAGAGATGTCGAGGAAAGCTAAATGGCTGCGTTTTATTCAGAAATTCAGGGGTTACCACAGAGAAGTTACAAAAGCGTTTGCAAGATCATTTGATGGCTCGGAAGCAGAAGTTGGAGACCTCAAGTTTTTGGTCAATGAAGCATCAATAGCAACAGTCACAGAGCTTCTTCAGGAAGGAGAACGTTGGTTCAAAAATAAAAGTATCAGTGATGAGGCATGGAGAACAATCCTACGGAATCAAGGTATGGATATCACTGTTTTTAAAAGAGGAATCCCTGTGCATGCAATAAAAGATGAATGGGCCACTTTACTACTAATTGTTCATAAATTTATTACATGTGAGGGCCGTTTTGGGTCTATGTACATGTACCATACTAGGCTATTGATGAATTTTCTTGAAAACCAAACTCTCAATCTCCCTTATTTTCTATTCAATAGCTTAAAGAAAATGGTTGTGATTGTTCAAAAACACTTGGGAGATGTAGAGCCTCATCTTTATCACCACGGCCTTATAAAAATTCTGATTGAAAAGGAGCTAAAGGAAAGAAAAGATACATGGGAACAATTCCTAGTTAGAAACTTCTTTGAAGAACCTCAGGAAATTCCTGAAGGTAGTTCAATTAGAAGGAGTAGAAGAAAGAGAATGAATGTTGAAACCCAAATTACTCCTACACAGGAAATTCCCGCAGCTAGCACAGCAAAAATAAGTAGAAGGAAAAGAACAATAGATGAAATCCAAAATACTTCTACTACTACTATGAAAACAACTGATAGGGAAGAGAGATTGGTAAAAAGGAAGAAGAAGGAAATTAAAGCTAAGAAGCCAATAATACCAAAAGGGAAAGAAATTATTGAGGCTGTCCATAAAATTCCTTCTTCTGAAGAAGAAGATCACCAAATACTATCTGAAAGATTAGTTTTTCTTCAAAAACAGTCATCTATATCCAAGAAGGCAGAGACAGGAAAACAAGAACAAAAGGGTAGTGTACCACAGCATGTGAGGAGAAGCAGTAGGCTTAAGGGAAAATTGAGAAAAACACAAATTAAGGGTCCTCATTTCATTGATTTGGGTGAGGAGACATCTGAACAGTCTCCAACTGACCATAGTCCATTTCAGTCAGTTAGTGAAGCTGGTTCCTTTCACTCCCAATCATACAATGAGCATACTCCATCTTATTCTCAGCAAAATATTGATGTAAGCCCTCCTCGGCTAGATTTTGAACATAATTCTCCCTTGCAGCATTTTGGGGACAGCCCAATGAAAAAGACACCGGAAGTAGATCCCAAGCAGCAGGAGGTATATGACTATATAGAGTCCTTGGAGAAGGCAACCACAGGTCCAAGTACCTCTTCCATTCAACCTCATACATTGCAGGATGATTTAGTTCAGTCATTAAAACAGGAAATTTTTGAGCTTGAGCTTTTGAATCGGCATATCAAAAATGAAAATGAAACACTGAAAGAGCAAGGCAAACTGGACAAGATCATCCATGATAATACTATGTTACATTTGGGTATTTGGAAAAAGAAGAATAAGAAATTAAAAAGGAAATGCCAAAAATTGAGCAGAGCACTTGTGAATATCAAATTTAGGTGCTTAATGAAGAAACCCAGAATGATGGCAGTACCAAAGAAGAAGAGAAGGGGATTGGATGTGCTGGCTGAAGTATCAAGGCACATGAACTCAACAAAGAGTATCAAAATTTTGGTTGCATGAGGACATGCAACACCTTCACAGTGGGGGTATGTTGAGTCCCGAATTTGCATCTTTTCCATACACTTTTCCAAACCTTTTTCACTCACCTAAACCTCCAAAATTGTCAATATCATGTGCAAAAGGGTATCTAACATGGTTTTTAATTATGTTTTTGTGTTTTCTATTTGATCTAGATTTTGTTCATACAGCTGCGGAAACTTGCCACTTTCCGCAGCTGCTGGAACTTTCCGCAGCTATTTTGTGGAACTATATGCTACAGGTGTCTACAAGGGAAACGAGCCACATGGGCAGGCTAGGAATGACGTGGACATGGTTCGTGTCCTACCGGTTCAAGCAAACTCGTCCAAAGAAGCCGCGGTCAAAGCCGTCCACGTGGAAGTCAACTATGGAGTTTCATGTCGGCCGGACTCTGTTTCGTGGCAAATAAACATCCATACGGCCGTTTCTAAGCTTGCGGAGGTTAAATCGACATCCGTGCAGAGCTCTGGAGTTGAATTCAAGCATCCACCTTCCGTAGATTCGCTTTCCAACACGGCCATACTTCTATATCCGTGGGCGTAGTGGTCTACGTGCTCTCTACCATCATGAACTTTAGGAGACAGTTACAGTTTATTGTTATATATAGAGCGTTTGCATACGCACAGAAAGTTAGTTGACAGTTGTTAGTTGATAGTTGATGTTCGTGAATGTACTCTGTTATCTGTTAGTTTGCTTTGTAGTGATTACGCAGCCCTTGAGCCGTAACACTACCATTCTGTAATGAACTGCTTGTTAATATGAGAAGACTCTGTTTTTCAACTTAATTCGTGTTTGAGGATCGTTACCAAAGCTGTGTAGAGGGCCCCTGCTCAGCTAAGGTTTTGTGTATTAGTGTACATTTCTCATTTCATTTATTTTAAAAGTCATTGTATCATAATCCATCATATGTTCATACTTTGTAGTTGTTTCATTTCTGTTTATACATTTCCATAATTTCCATTTCATTTATGTCTTTCATGTTTTTATGATTGTTAGTCACTGATTAGTTTTTTTGTGCAGGTTTTAGGTAGACAGCCCGGGCATTTTCATAGTATTTTGGCTAATGACATGAAACTAACATTGTTCTGCTGCTAGTTTGTTTTTTCATAGCTTTTGTTTAACTTCAGTTTTGCTTTGTACATTTCAGTTTTGCTTATCTGATTCAGTAGTTAAATTTAGATATATTAAGCTGCTCATAGCGTCTTCAGTTGCCTCCGAAAGCCACAGCTGGACTGATGGTGAGGGACTGCATTATGAAATGTAGTTTAGTATTAGTTTCTTTTCTGCAAATTTACATATATTAAGCTGCTCATAGCGTCTTCAGTTGCCTCCGAAAGCCACAGCTGGACTGATGGTGAGGGACTGCATTATGAAATGTGTAGTTTAGTATTAGTTTCTTTTCTGCAAATTTAGATATATTATATCATGTATGACATCTTCGGTTGCCTCCGAAAGCCACAGATGGACTGATGGCGAGGGATTGAATCATGAGTGTATGGTTTAGTATTAGTTTACTTTCTGCAAATTAAATATCAGTTACACAAGTTGTTTATGATTACTTCCGAAAGTCATAGCTGGTCTAATGATGAAGGGTCAGAAAATGAATTGATGAAATCTGATTTAGATTTATTTTGTTGCAATTTTGAATTTCCATAAGCTTAGTTTCTTTTGTGTTTAGTTGGCAGCAAGAATAGTTTGGTTTTCATGTTCACTAGTTTACTGTTTTGATTCATTAGATTAGCAGCACCTTTTCATTTCAGCAGTACACTTTTACTTTCTTTCAAGTCTTGTCATTGTAATTTTCAATTTGCTTTTAAAGTTTCAAGTTGGTAAATCATTATAGGGGATATCACTTCCTTGAACAAATATAACCAAACTTGCTTTTCATTTTAGAACCAAAAACGACAAAAGTTAAGAAATAGGTTATCTTGCACATATAGTGCGCCGCACTTCATCAGCTTACGATTCCCGGATTGACAAATTAAATGCAGCAATTTAGGACACACTAAATTGACCAAACAGTACCTTGGGCCCACTTTTTGTCGTCCTCCACTGTGTTTCTCATTTTCGATCTCCTTTGAGATCTGACAGTCCAGATTGGTTTTCTCCCCATTGTTGACTATTCCGCTGTCAATCAGTTTTGCCACGTCACCTCCACGTGCCCTGCCGTACATCCGCCCTCCTGCTTCGTATATCTGTTCAAAGGTCAGAGATTCAAAGGTTTTCATTCATTTTTTCTCCCACGTCACCTCCCGACTGTAATCCATATCGTTTCCACCACACTATGGGTCTTCCACGATGTTTTCTCCATCTAACTAGTCTTTGTAGTCAGTCTAGCCACCCCCTGTTGCGTCCACCACCTCCATTGTTTTATTAACAAGTTGCGTGTTTTTGCAGGGTTCTCAGAAAGGCGGAAAATCGCCATGATTCATAGGGATCATTGTAAGTGGCGCATTGAGCAGACAGAATTAAATTTGGAAGTTGGTACTACAGGGAATGTTAAGGAAGGAGGAGGCGGAATAAATTCTGTCGAAGGACAAAGTCTGAAAGCTTCGCGGACTCTATCCCGCGCCATTAAAGCCCAGATCTTGCATAATCGAGACACTTATGAAGCCGTGGAGGAAGACCATCTTACGATAAAGGATTTCAACATTTTGCATTAAGTTTTTTGATGTTTTAATATAGCAGCTTAGAGGCAAAGCACCAGATCAATGATCCCAAAGATTATGCAAGGTACAACATGCAGAAATAAATGCATATCAGGCATTTATACAATAGTAGAATTTTTTTTCCCTCCATGAAGGACAGAGCGCCGATACAGATTTCAATCTATGCCGTGTTCTGGAGAGATTTTCTCCCTGAAACAGCCCCAGTACTATCAGAGCATTTACTTCATCAGTATGTCAGATTTCTTTATCGTTTCTTTATCTTTTGTTTATTCCCCAATAGCACCACACAGTACTGCATCCAGAACACATCAAAAGTCATATCAGAGTAATCTCTAGTCTGAATAAGATCATTTGTTCACCCAAAGAACACCAGATATTAATGCACAGGATTTATATAGAATGGGCTTCGGCCCTCTTTCTTTTCAGAAGTTTTATACTGCATTTAGTTCTCCACCTACCTCCTCTGCTCCTCCGGAGCTATAAATTCATGAAGAAACTCATTGTAATGTTGTTGATCAGTTATCAGAGAACTGAAAGTAGTTTCTTTTGAGACACAGTCTTTGTGTAAAGATTGTAAGATAGGTTGAAGGGGATGTTTTCAGACTGAGTATTCAGATATTGGAAATTTTGTACTTGATTGGTATTGATGTTTAATATGACAAGCACATTTCTTTGGATCCTGACCTGAAGCAGCGGTGATGTTTTATTATCTCTGTGTTTACATTCATCCCATTTCGTTTCTACTGGCTTGCATCAGAATATTGGCATAGGATTTACCCTTGTTAGGTACTCTATGTTTCTGCTCTCCTTTCCATTTATGTTTCTCTTCTTAATGTATTATCTAAGGAATTTTTTCAGTTGGTTTAACCAGTGTAGTGGAAGATATTTCCTGCTCTCTGATGTATGAATTAAATGAATTCAGTTCTTAGATGCTTCTTGTTACAGATTTAGTTGGAAGATTTGGGAACACTGGGGATTAGAGTTAGCCCTGTCCACTAGGATCCTTGCACTACCTGCTGATCTGTAAATTTGTGCTCTGAATATATGTTATCTCTTCTCCTCTTACCCTCCACATCATAATCATCTTGAAATATCCTAAGTTTCAGATGACTAACCCAATCGAAATCCTGCCTATTGATTAGCAAGAAAATCCTTTCCTGACTCCATTGCCCAATGGTTTTGAATATTTCCTAGAATATTTCACCTCTGCCTTATCCCTCTTTGCTCATCCTGGTCTTACATTGAACCCTTCTTTCCTGATAACCAACAACCAAAACAAACAATCAAACAAACAAACTCGTGCCTATAACTAGCCTAACATCTTAAACTTTGAGCTTCATAGACATAAACCTTTGCTCATACAGAGAGATCCCTCTCTGGACCCAGGAGGGCTAGATCCTGAGGTCTGAAAGTGGTTCTGATGTTGTATCATCTTTTGGTCTTGCCAATCTGGCCAAAACATGGGAACCCCAACATAATGGCGACTCCACTGGGGAACTGAGTGCATTACACCTTAAACATTCTTAAGCATTCAAAATACCTTCAATCTATGGTTAGGTTGGCAGTTAAACAATATTATTCTCACATCAACTTCTATACCATTTGTTGTGTTTTCCCATACTCTTGGACAGATTCTGGAAAGGGCTAGGTAGCCTCCAGATCTCACACTCTTTCAAAGGTGACATATCTGGTAAACGCCTTCCCAGTCAATCTCTGGTTAGAGTTTGTTGTGTTTGAAGATATCCTCAAAAAGTGACATCACAAGAGCACTGTGGTGGATAGTGTACCCTCCAAAAAATTCCTAAACCCTCCACCTGGTGACTCCAATATTCCATAAATGTTTCAAAGACTCCACTGGTGATCAGTAGGCCTGCTGATTATCTTGGTGCACATTAGACTCCACTGGGAGACCAACCCCCATAACAACATTAACCACAGTAGAAGTAACAAGTAGGGTTAATATGCTTGGTCAAGAACAACATTCTGGCTTCTAGAACCATCCATACAAGAGCTTACCCTAACCCAGACCCACCTGAAATAGTTGATAACCCCGAGAGCCTCCTCAAGGGAGCTCCTACACTTAAAATATCAACCGTTTCCAGTCACATCTATAGAGCCAATTCCGCACCAGAAGATCTTACAGCTCTATCACACTTTCACCTTGACCTAGACATACCTAACAGCTTATCCAAAACTAGGTCATTCAGTGGGTTAGACCAGCCATACCCTGAGTTTCCTAATTCGCCACAGCAAGGTGGTAGACACCTTGGGAATAGATAGACCCCTTCATCTACACCTCCTGATTCACATTTCATACAAAACTTGAGGCTCAGTCACCCTAGGTCCGCTCATCAGTCATCTGCTGGTCATAATGTCCCTGTCATCCATATACCTGCTGCCCAAGCCCCTTTAGCTCATCAAAATATCGTTATGGCAGCCTGGTATGCACCTCTGGTGTTACCTCAGCCTCTAGTACCCTTACCAAATTATTATCAGTCAAATATCCCACACTTCACTGCAAAAGAGTCCATCACAGCCCAACATCATGTAGATAAGATGGAGGATTCTTTTGACTACATGGAAATTGATGATGATACATTCAAAATGAGAATCTTTGCCCAAAGCTTAGGGAGTGATGTGAATAAATGGTTTAAGGGCCTGCCTCCAAGTAGCATAAATGATCTTCCGGGTTTATATCATACTTTCATAAACAAATGGGAAACTAGGGCGAATCCTCGCCAACTCCTGGTAGAATACATGACCCTTAAGAGAAACGTAGGAGAAAGTGTCCACGATTACACAACAAGGTTTAACAGCATTTATAATGCTCTCCCTCTGCATATGAAACCTCCACAAGGCATGGCCCTAGCAAAATACCCTGAGGGTTTTGATGCTGACATGGCCTATGAGCTTAGAGATAAGGAATACAACACATTGGAGGACATGCAGAAAGGAGCAGTGAACATAAAGGCAAAACTGATTGAGAAAAGAGCAAGACTGAAAGCTGAGAGAAGGGTAACATACAGAGATGACAATGTAGCCTCCACATCTGACCAAAATTATGATAAGCTGTCTAAAAATGTGGATAGGTTACAAAAAATGATGGAAAAGATGGTTGTCATTGTTAGTAATCAGAACAAGAACAAGAACCAAAACCAGAACTTTAGAAGAAACAATAACGTTCCCAATAGTCAAAGAGAATCAGATCAACAAGTTATTCCCCCATTCCAAGAGAATTTTCTTGATGAAGACAAGGGAATCATAGAAGAGTCTGAGGGAAACACAATTAATATGTTTGAAATAGAAGATTCAATCCATAACTGTTTTTCAAAAGAAGACCAGCCTTCACCCTCTGGTTGGGAGGAGGAATGGTTGGAATCTAAAGATTACAGATTAGGATTTGAAAATGCCATGATACAGGTCAGAGAACAGTATGAACTTAGAAGCAAAAAGATTCAAGAAACTGCCAAACCCAAAGCTTCTGAGACTACCATCAAAAAGAGGCCTGAAAAAACTTCTAAAGCGACTGCTGAAACCAACAAATCAGCAGTCGAGAGTTCTGGAAAGAATGGAGGAAAAGACAACCAAGACACTAATGCACAAGGTAAACTAGCTAGCAGCACTAGCACTACAGTTAGTGCTCCTGATAAAACTGCCACAAACACTTTACATAACGAGAATCAGCACACTGATTCAGTCACTAAGGCAGTGGAAAATAGAATAGAGATGAGTATCCCAAAGAGTCAGTCCACTTTCAATTTGGAAAGTGAGATTGCAAGAATTAAAATCTCTGTCCCACTTTCTGAGCTAGCCACTCAGGATGTGTATAAAGGCCAGATTTTGACAGCTTTGAACCTTAGTGAGAATGGTGACTCTGTCAATTTGAATGATGATCAGCCTGCCCTCCTATTTGGACCCAAGATAGAGGGGAAGTTTCAGGAAGGGGTAGTTCCAACTTTCTATATCAGTCTCAACATTCATGACAAGATCCTGCATAATGCAATGCATGATTCTGGAGCATCTCACAACCTAATGCCTAAGGTAGTTATGGAAAGACTAGGTCTAGAGATAACCAAACCCTACAAAGACTTATACTCATTTGACTCTAGCAGAGTAAAATTCTTGGGCTTGATTAAATATCTATGTGTGAGTTTGACCCAGATCTCGGTGAAATGTATGGTCATGGATGTTGTGGTGGCAGATGTGCCACCCAAGTATGGCATGCTACTATCAAGATCATGGGGAGCCAAGCTACAAGGTACAATGCAGATGGATGGCTCATATGCCACAATCCCAATATTTGGCCAACTTAGAAAACTGTATAGGGAGACACAGATAAAATTCCTAGTCAGTAGCCCCGAGAAACCAGAAAATTCACCTGTTTATTCTTTACATACATACCTTGACTCCTTCATCTTTTGTAACGACGAATCTTTAGAAGGGTTAGAGTCCCAAAAGAAATATACAAGCAGAGAGGCAGGAGCTATTGATTTTAACATAATGGCTGCTCTGGATTTAGAGGACAACGAAGAAGAAAATCGCAACGAAACCTGTAGGATATGCGGTGGAGACCTAAACCTGAGTGAACAAGAAACAGCGCGTAAACAACCATCTATCCAGATCCCTAAACCTCATACATTTCACGAAGAGCAAATCGATCCACAGCCTAGTACAAACCCTATAACACAACACAATGGTAGACCCAGTTGTAAGGGAGAAAAAAATGATAGTCATGAGAATAGCCCCTTATGGGAAATGAGCTTTGATGGGTCCTGTACTAAAATGACTGCAGGGGCAGGGGTATGGTTACGCAACATAGAAATTGACTACGCTAAGAGCCACGCCTGTAGTCTGCATTTCAAATGCACAAATAATGTCGCTGAATACAAGGCTCTAATCCTGGGTCTGAATCTGTTGAAGAAAAAGGGAGCCCGTAGGATAACCGTAAAGGGAGACTCAAAGTTAGTTATTAAACAAGTGAACGGAGAATACATGGCCAAGCATCCTAGGCTGAGGGCATATAGGAACGACGTTGAGGACATATTGAAAACATTTTTTGAATATAAACTGGTGTTCATCCCTAGGAATCAAAATGTCATTGCAAACGGATTAGCTTTCCTAGCCAGTTCCTACCCCAAGACTCCTAGAGACCAACAGATCATCATTCAGACTAAATTCAGACCTTCTGTGCCAGATAACAAAAAATATTGGTAGGTTTTTGAAGGAGATAAACAGATCGAAGACTTCCTGGTAGGCAGAGACGAGTTTGAATTTTCTGACTTAGACTCCCAACCTGACCATAGCTGCCTAAGTGAAGAATCCTCAGATGAGGAAGAAACACCCTATAATATAGAAATAAACTCCTTATACAAACAGATTGGAAATTCGAACGGAAAATGTGAAAATGCAGATAGTGAAGAGGTAGAGGTGCTGCAGGCCAAAGATAAGAATATACCCAGAGGCCTGGCACCCTTAGAGGACCTTTTTTACTTTGATGATGTGGCGAAAAAGCCCACTATTGAACATGCAGACTCTGAGGTGGAAGAATGCAACTTAGGCACTGAAGATAAGCCCAAAATGATTAAACTGTCTAAGTCTTTACCTGCAGACATAAAGAAGAAATACATTGACCTTTTCAATGAATTCATTGATGTGTTTGCGTGGAGCTATGAAGACTTAAAGGCCTATGACACAAACATCATCCAGCACAAAATACCCTTGAAAGAAAATCAGAAGCCCTTTAGGCAAAAACTTCGCAGAATCAATCCCAAACAATTGCCTGCAGTAGAGAAAGAGATCAAGAAAATGTATGAAGCAGGTATAATTGTGCCGGTGAGGTTCTCTGATTGGGTATCAAACTTAGTGGCTGTGAGGAAGAAAACAGGAGAAATCAGATTGTGTATAGACTTCAGGAATCTTGATAGAGCCTCACTCAAGGAAAATTACCCTTTGCCTAAAATGGAACATATCCTTCAGAAGGTAGTGGGCTCTAAAATAATTTCCCTGCTAGATGGTTTCTCTGGATATAACCAGGTCTTAGTACTCCTAGAAGACCAACTCAAAACAACTTTTACCACTCCATGGGGTACCTTTATGTATGTGAAGATTCCTTTCAGATTGATGAACGTTGGGGCCACCTTCCAAAGAGCAATGGACATAGCATTTTCAGATGAGATAGGGCACTTCATTGTTATCTACTTAGATGACATAACAGTCTTTTCCAAGACCGAAGAAGAACACCTGAAACATCTGAGAAAAGTTTTCGAAAAATGTATAAGGTTTGGTCTGTCCCTGAACCCTAAAAATACTGTCTTTGGGCTACAAGAAGGTAAACTTCTTGGCCATATTATATCCTAGGAGGGAATCAGGATAGACCCCCAATGAGTTGAGGGAATAATACAGATCACACACCCCAGAAACATCAAGGAATTACAGTCTTTCATTGGGAAGATTAACTTCCTTAGGAGGTTTATTCCAAATCTGGCTGAACACCTCAGGAACATGACTAACATGCTGAAGAAAGGTGCAGGAGTTAAATGGACTGTGGGAGCTAAAAAATATTTTGAATCAGTGAAACTTGCACTTACCCAAGCCCCTGTCCTTATCAACCCTGATTTCTCCAAATATTTCCTGATCTTTTCATTCGCCTCTGAGCATATAGTGGCTGCATTCTTGCTGTAGAAAAACACAGAGGGAATGGAACAACCAATTGCCCTTTTTAGCAAAGCTCTTAGAGATGCGCCCTTGAAATAAAACATCATGGAGAAGCAGGCCTATGCTCTAATTAAGGCCTTGAAAGACTTCAGGGTGTACATATTGCATTCCCACACTATAGCTTATGTGCCCAACATCATAGTCAAAGATATACTATCCCAAGACCCAGATGGGAAAAGGGGCAAATGGATAGCCGTGATCTTAGAGTATGACCTTGAGATAAAACCCACCAAACTGATTAAAGGTCAGGGCTTAGCTAAATTAATGGCTGAATCCAACCTACAAGCCCTAGACATTAACATGATAAATACCTTGGATGAGCAATAAGAATTTCCTGATCTCACTGTTGAGGAAAAATTTCAGGACTCTCCTTGGTATTCCGACATTCTGTATGTGCTTACACACCTCAATGCCCCTCCTGGACTATAAAAAACTAAGGCCAGATTCTTAAAGTTAAAAGCCAGAAATTACTACATCTTGGATGGAAACTTATACTGGAAGAATCCTAATGGCCTACTACTTAAATGTTTGCCAGAAAATGAGGCAGAGAGGGTTAAACAAGAATTCCACATTGGATAATGTGTAGGCCACCTGAGTTGGAAATACACTACAAACAAAATACTCAGGGCTGGCTATTATTGGCCCACACTCTTCAATGATGTTCATAAAATGATAGTTGCCTATCACAAATGTCAGATCTTTGAGGGCAAAAGAAAACTCCTCCCTTTACCCCGACAACCCATCACTGTCGATGGTCCCTTTCTACAATGGGGCCTAGATTTCATAAGGGAAATTCACCCTGCTTCTTCTGCTCAGCACAAATGGATCCTAACAGCCATAGATTATTTCGCTAAGTGGATAGAGGCCGTGCCCACTAGGAATGCTACAGATTCGGTCATCGTTAGTTTCCTAGAAAGTCACATCATATCTCGGTTTGGCTGCCAAAGGAAAATAATCACTGATAATGCTACTACTTTCGGATCCAAAAATATGGTTGATTTTTGTCATAGGTACCAAATAGCACTCAGTCATTCAACTGCCATTTACCCTCAAGGTAATGGATTAGTTGAATCATCAAACAAGAGCCTGGTGATCATCATCAAAAAGCTGTTGGAAGAGAACAAAAAATCATGGCATAACAAGCTAGTACATGCTTTGTGGGCCGACAGGCTTACAACAAAAAATTCCATTGGCATGTCACCATTTCAGCTTGTCTATGGAACAAAAGCAGTATTCCCTACTAGCCTTGGGATACCAGTGATCAAATTGATCCAGGAGATCCAAACAGAAGAATACAGCATGGTGAGGAGAATAAATCAGACAATCCATCTCCAGCAAACAAGGGAAGAGGTCTACAACAGAGCAGTGAAGGTTCAGGAAAATATAAAGAGATTGTTTGACAAAAGAACCAAAGCTGTTGATTTCAAATTTGGAGATAAAGTTCTGAAGTGGGATTCGAGGAGAGAGGATAAAGGAAAGCACAACAAATTTGATAGTTTGTGGCAAGGTCCATATCTCATCCAGGCCACTGTTGGTCCCAATGCTTTCTTCTTACAGGAATTAGATGGCACTGAGCTGTTTGGGGGTCCTGTCAATGGCAGGATGCTCAAACATTACTTCATCTAATTTACAGTTTCCAGTCTCCATTTCCATTGTACATACCATTGCAGTTTTTATTTTCAAATAAAAGAGAAAAAGGTTTCAAAAAACAGAGGGAGAGGTTCAGGCATGCTTAAAACATGAACCTCCGATGTGCAAAGGATTGGCTCTAATAAACTCAAAACCTGAGCCAAAGAAAGTAAAACAGCTGGTCCTAACATGCCCAAAATCTGGACCAACAAACAAAAAAGAAGAATCAGCTCTAGCATGCTCAAAATCAGAGATGAAATGAAGAAGGATGTGACTCTAACAGACTCAAAACCTGAGTCACAAGGAGAGAAGGATACTCTAAAATATTGCAGATTTCAAGCCTTCACAGTTTTGTCTTCAATTTTGCAAGTTTTTGTCCATGTGCAACTGTCTTTATGCCATGGTCCGCAGCAAGCCAGACAGTCAAATCTTGGCTTGGTTATTTTTGAATTTCTGTTCTAGAATGGAGAGAAGAAATCTGCTGGACAGTTTAATCCCAGCAGATATTAGATTAGGTAGCGAAACATATGAGGCCAACTATCTAATCTAGTCTCATGGAGTAATAAGTGTAGATTTAGAATAGGTTTATTTCATGTTTTATAAAAATAAATAATGTAAAGGGTCTGCTAGCTCAAATACACCCCAGAGAAAGAAAAAATGCTAGGATTGTAGTATGGGTAGGTAAATTTTTGAGGAAAGTTTTCTGCTGATGTGATGTCTACATATTGTGACAGCTAATCAAAGAAAGAAAAGGATGTGCCAAGCACCAGGCAACTGGCCTACTCCAAATATCTATCCTCTGAATTCTTGACTCCTCCAAGAAGAAGCCATCCCCATGTGGAGACACTGTTAGCCCCTTATGATTTCCTTGACAAAGCAAGCAAGGGGCTAATTTGTTGTATAAGCCTGAAAGGAATGCATTTCCCTTGTAAACACATCATCGTTGCATCCTTTTCATGTCCCCTACCTTTAACTGTTGCCCTCTGCTGTTACCGAGTCTATGAGCCTCAATGATTGCTAAATATCCTGCTCCAAAAGCCCTGCATTACCCCTTACACCCCTGCAAAGTGTCCCTTTTTCCCTTTTCCCTCTTCCTGTCAATGTGTCCATGCTCCCCTCTATTCCCCTATTAATCCTCTAAACCCCCCAAGATCCCCTTAAATCCCACTTTTTCCCTTCGTTTAAACCTTTTACCCTTTTCCTCCCTATCGTTACCCTTTATAGGCTTCAAATGCATTAGAAAGGGTTAAACCCCCACTTTCAGACCATATAACAGGCCTCAGCCCCTTCCTCGCTAGCGCCGCAACCTTTCTCTCCACGTAACCCTGCGCCATGACCGAGCGCTAGCTCGAAGGGTGCTAATCTCCAATGAGTATCGAGAGCGCCCCTGACCATTGATCTTGTAGATCGAACGGCGATCGTTAATTCCACAACGCCCGTATTTTCCCCATTTAAACTACTGATCGAGCCATCGCCGTTCATTCACCGCCAGATCAACGGTCCAGAGCTTACCCATAGGTGGTCCCCGCAGCGCACTATTTCAAAACCCGGTGGTTTCTATCGCACCGCTTTTGAGCAGTTGGTGGTATTTCCTCATCGGCCAGCGATTCCATACACCTCTCAACGCGTGGCCCCTGTACGATTTCAAAACTGCTATCCCATTGCGCGTTATCGTTCGGTACAGGACACGCAGCGATATTCACATCAGCCGTTAGATCTTGGGAACCTCATCCAACGGTCATCGACTGACGAAGCTGCACGGGGTTTAACCCATAGTCTCCGCACCTCGGGCCCACTGTTCGTCGTCCACCACTGTGTTTCTCACCGTCGATCTCCTTTGATATCTGACGGTCCAAATTGGTTTTCTCCCCACTGCTAATTATTCTGCTGTCAACCGGTTCCGCCACGTCACCTCCATGTGCCCCGCCGTACATCCTCCCTCCTGCTTAGTATATCTATTCAAAGGTCAGAGATTCAAAGGTTTTCATTCATTTTTTCTCCCGCGTCACCTCCCGACTGTAATCCATATCGTTTCCACCACACTATGGGTCTTCCACGATGTTTTTGCCATCTAACCAGTCTGCGTAGTCAGTCTAGCCACCCCCTGTTGCGTCCACCACCTCCATTGTTTTCTTAACAAGTTGCATGTTTTTGCAGGGTTCTCAGAAAGGCAGAAAACCGCCATGATTCACAGGGATCATTGTAAGTGGCGCATTGGGCAGACAGAATTAAATTTGGAAGCCGGTACTACAGGGAATGTTAAGGAAGGTGGCGGTGGAATAAATTTCGTTGAAGGACAAAGTCTGAAAGCTTCGCAGACTCTATCACGCGCCATTAAATCCCAGATCTTGCAGAATCGAGACACTTATGAAGCCGTGGAGGGAGACCAGCTTACGATCAAGGATTTCAGCATTTGGCATTAAGTGTTTTGATGTTTTAATACAGCAGCTTAGAGGCAAAGCACCACATCAATGATCCCACAGATCATGAAAGGTACAGCACGCAAAAATAAATGCATATCAGGGGTTTATACAACAACAGAATTTTTTTTCCCTCCATGAAGGATAGAGCACCCATACAGCTTTCAATCTATGTCGTGTTCTGGAGAGATTTTCTCCCTGAAACAGCCCCAGTACTATCAGAGCATTTACTTCATCAGTATGGAAGATTTCTTTATCGTTTCTTTATATTTTGTTTATTCCCCAATAGCACCACACAGTAATGCATCCAGAACACATCAGAAGTCATATCAGAGTAATCTCCAGTCTGAAGAAGATCATTCGTTCACCCAAAGAACACTAGATATTAATGCACAGGATTTATACAGAATGGGCTTCGGCCCTCTTTCTTTTCAGAAGTTTAATACTGTATTTAGTTCTCCACCTACCTCCTCTACTCCTCTGGAGCTATAAATTCATGAAGAAACTCATTGTAATGTTGTTGATCAGTTATCAGAGAACTGAAAGTAGTTTCTTTTGAGACACAGTCTCTGTGTAAAGATTGTAAGATAGGTTGAAGGGGATGTTTTCAGACTGAGTATTCAGCTATTGGAAATTTTGTACTTGATTGGTATTGATGTTTAATATGACAAGCATATTTCTTTGGATCCTGACCTGAAGCAGCGGTGATTTTTTCTTATCTCTGTGTTTACATTCATCCCATTTCGTTTCTACTGGCTTGCATCAGAATATTGGCATAGGATTTACCCTTGTTAGGTACCCTATGTTTTTGCTCTCCTTGCCATTTATGTTTCTCTTCTAAATGTATTATCTAAGGAATTTTTTCAGTTGGTTTAACCAGTGTAGTGGAATATATTGCCTTCTCTCTGATGTATGAATTAAATTAATTCAGTTCTTAGATGCTTCTTGTTACAGATTTAGTTGGAAGATTTGGGAACACTGGGGATTAAAGTTAGCCCTGTCCACTAGGATCCTTGTGCAACCTGCTGATCTGTAACTTTGTGCTCTGAATATTTGTTATCTCTTCTCCTCTTACCCTCCACATCATAATCATCTTGAAAGATCCTAATTTTCAAATGACTAGCCCAATCGAAATCCTACCTATTGATTAGCAAGAAAATCCTTTCCTGAATCCATTTCCCAATGGTTTTGAATATTTCATGGAATATTTCACCTCTGCCTTATCCCTCTTTGCTCATCTTGGTCTTACATTGAACCCTTCTTTCCTGATAACTAGTAACCAAAATAAAGAATCAAACAAACAAACCCGTGCCTATAACTAGCCTAACATCTTAAACTTTGAGCTTCATAGACATAAACCTTTGCTCATACAGAGAGATCCCTCTCTGGACCCAGGAGGGCTAGATCCTGAGGTCCGAAAGTGGTTTTTATGTTGTCTCATCTTTTGGTCTTGCAAATCTGGCCAAAACATGGGAACCCCAACATCAACCATGGGGGATGATTCACCATTTTGGGTAAAAATATTAAAAAATAATAAAATAATAAATCTATTTTTTCAGCTCGTATTTTCAACTTATCTCCCAAAGTTTTTACTGAAAGTTCGAGCGAGAGTACTTGTTTGATGCAAAATTTAATTCCTTATCCAAGGAGTACCCATGTTGCATACTTTCTATGGACCTTGCTACAAGAAAAATGAGAAATACATAAAAAGAAACGTGATTACAATCACATTTTTCATATATTTCTCATTTTTCGTGTAGCAGAACCCATAGAAAGTATGCAACATGGGTACTCCTTGGATGAAGAATTAAAATTTTCATCCAATGAGTGCTCGCGCTCAAAATTTGAGTAAAAAATTTGGGAGATAAGTTGAAAAAGTAGTTTTTTCTTTTTCCCTCTAGAATTTGATGATGTAATCAAATATTATTTTATTATTTCCACTATTATTTTATAATTTCCTCAGGAGGCCCATTTTAGACCTCAAAATTCCCCTAATGGACATGGGACTCCATTATTTCCTTGGTTTGGAAATATGGCAGCAGGATTGTGAACTTTTTGTTTCTCAAAGCATGTATGCCAAAGAGATACTGGGTGAGTTTCACATGGAGATTTTTAAACCCATGGACACTCCTCTTCCAGGAAATTGGAGGAAAGAGGATGCTAATTCTGGAGAAGTAGTGGATGCAACTGCCTATAGGCAACTATTAGGTTCAATGATGTACTTGATGAACACCAGACCAGACATTTGCTATACAGTTAATCAGCTGAGTTAAGCTATGGTTAACCCTACAAAGCTCTTTTGGAAGGCGGGGAAGCATGTCTTGAGATATCTCAGGGGCACTACAGAGTATGGATTATGGTATAGAAAGATAGAGGGAGTGAAGCTTCAAGGCTTCACGAATGCAGATTGGGTAGGCAGTCCATCAGAAAGAAAGAGCACATAAGGAGGGATCTTCAGCATAGGATCGATAGAAGTTTCCTGGTACAAAAGGAAGCATCGATCTGTGAAACACAGTTCAGCGGAGGAAAATTACATGGTATAAATTCAAGCTGCATGTGAGGCCATTTGGATGAGAAATATCTCTGTTGGTTTGTTTGGTACTCAAATGGATCCAACAACGATACATTGTGATAACTAGAGTTTCATTAAACTCTCGGTTAATATTGTGCTTCATGATAGGTCCAAGCACATAAAAATTCGGTAGCACCATCTCAGATATTGTGTGCAAATGCACATAATATTACTTCAGTACATTCCCACGGAAGATTAGGATGCATATATTCTGATGAAGGTGCTCACCAGGAGAAAATTCGAACACCATAGAGGCAGGATCAGAGTGAAGGATAATCACTTTCTTGATGAGAGGGAGTGTTGAAGTCCAACAAGAAATTGCAGCACCTACACAAGTGTGGGACCAGGAGGTCCAAGCATCACCTACACAAGTGTGGGCTAAATTTTGTGCATGTCTATTTTAATTTTCCCTTAATTAAAATGGACAATAAAATGTAATATTATCTCAAATTCACTTGTAAAAGTTAAATGAGTGTGATAAACTCAATTAGCTCATGAATTTTGAGTTAAGGGTAGTTGGTGGGGCATGCAAAGTAATTCTAGTTGTAACAGAGTTTGAAGTGCAGTTGGTGCATTATTTTAATGAATGTGTACTAATTTAACTCGATTAAGTGAGTTAAAGTCGGTTGTAATATCCCAAAATTGGGACTGCTAGCAAGGAATGCCTGAAAAACGCATTTTTCACGAATGGATGCTACAGCTCTTGAAATCAGCCCTTGGATCCATTATATCTGAGTATCTAAGTTCTAAATCTAAGAGGGTATAAAAAAAAATCCTTCTAGGTGGGTTAAACAGATCTCCCACACCTAGTTGTCTTGAGAAATTGCCCAATGGAGGGACTGCAGCAATATAAAAGAACACTGCCCAAAAAATAACGCAGTTCTAGATAGCAATAGAAGTAAGCCAATATGATAGCTTGAAAATAACTTATACCATGATAAATCATATTTACAGTAAATCCCAATCAATGTACAAGAGAAAGAAAGATATTTTATGGAGAAAAACCCTCTAAAAGAGGTGCTGCAACAAATGTATTTCACTGCAAAGCCATGACAATGTTATTTTTATGAGTAAAAAGTAGCTGCAGGTTAAAACTCATATCTAGGACAGATATTTGTACAAAGGATTATATCTATATCAGATCTGTACACTAGACTGTCTCTATTTTACATACCCCTTGGGGTTTTAGTAAAACATGAATGTACAAGAGTAGATATGAGATCTACTGCAGCAGATTTGCAGAATGATTCAAAATTTCTGAAGCAGATGTAGCAGTGACTAAAACATATCTGAAACATGCATGGATTAGTTGGCTAATCCATGGATCACCACAGTGAGAGGAAGACTCCTCTACACAAGAGATCTCTCCTCCAAATAGTTGCCAAACACCCTGCAACTCTCCTCTTGCAAAATAACGCAGATCTGGGGCAAAAAATACATTGTAGGCTTGGAGCTCAGGTTGGCCTGATGCCAAGATGGAGATTTGAAGCTCAATATGCTAATGCACTCTTCAAGGAGGTTAAAAGACACACTCACTGAGAAGAGGCACTAGTACAATCTAGATCTGAGCAGATCTAGTCTTCCACTTGCTGCTGCTCACAAGGATAGCCAAACCCTCAACAAGATCTGAATTGTAGTTGGAAGAAGAAGCTTGGCCAAATTCCTGATAGTGGACCAAGAATAGCAAGACTCTTCCAAGAGACCTCTCAAGGAAAGAGGAGTATTCCTAAACAGGAGGTCCTTGTGCTAAGCAGCACAATTCTTAGCTAAATAGCTAGAGAATGAGGAGTGTATAAACAAACAAATCCATCCAATACAATATGATCAACAACCTTCTCATGATGATTTCCTCTTTCATTTATAAGATGAAAGCCTTGGAAACCCTAAACCATCTCAAAAGGTTTAGCTCCTTTCACATTGGGACCCTCCAACTAGAACTACGTTGTCCCTCTAGGTTCATTGCATCTGGACAGCGCTGTAGATTTGGTCCTGTTGACCTAGTCAATTTCCACAATCCCTTTTCACACTTGAGGGAATTTTATTAAGGCAGCCTAGATTTAGCCTTATTCACATGGGCATTGATTTATTTTGCTGCTTAAGGAGTTTATTTTGTCCTCCTTTACAATTTTATTCTTAAACAAGAAAATAAAAAATAAAAAAAAAATTGAATATTCCTATTAGCTTGGGCTAATTAGGAATATTACACAGTTGTGCTAGTTGTAACTGTTTGTTGCACTAGTGAGAGATCAAGTGAATTAAATATTATTTAATTCACAATTAGTGATCTAACATGCAACTGATGATTTACTATTATTAGATGCATGCATGTCAGTTCCAATGGAGACCCAGTTGAGACAAAGGTGAAAAGATGTTAGCTATCAGTTGTAGGATTATTGGGTTGCACCCATGCAACTAAACACTCATTGGATTTCCCATGATCCTTGTGCAGTTTAGGAAGGCCAAAATTCCTAAATAATAGGAATTTCATTCATCAGGAATTGCGTAAGCAAGGCAGGCTATTTAGAGGTTGAGAATTGGCTAAGTGTTGGTCAGTTTTTCCACGACAGAGTGAGACAATTAGCCAAGTACATGAGACTCTTGTGATAAGAGTGTATTGTAATTGTTTCATGTATCCATGCTGAATATACAATAGAAGATAGTGGGGTTTTAAGTAGGAATATTTCCCAAGGAAATTATTTGTGTTGTGGTTTCATTGATCCTTATTTTCTTCATGTGATTGGTGATTGTGTTTAATTTCTGCAATTTATTTGTAGAAGTGATTCAGTATCTAGCTTTATTACATCGTTAGATCAGATTGAATCCATGATATACATATTGTTTTTATAGTTTCTACATCCTGAACTCGCCGAGCTATAGAAGCTTCAAGGTAACCGTGGACAAGGGGGATCTACACAACAAACCATTGTAATGCAAGAGCCCTTCCCCCACCAAAGGGCGGTTAGTACCCAATAGCAACAACCACCCCCAAATGATTCTGGAAACAACAACCACGAAATATATATGACTGGTGAGCAAATGTTCTTTCAGAAAAGGAATTGAAGCTATGATACCCCTCCAGAAACTGATTCGTTAGGGGCCAACACAAGTTCACCTACCACACTGTTAAATATATCCAAAATTGCTATTGAACCCCTGCCAAAGATGGCCAAAGGTCCAGCAAGGTGAGTAGAAAACCACTCCAAAGTGGCCCATAACTATAGCATCATGGATGATTTAGCACAATATCCCACTACCATGTCAACTTCAGAGGTCTTGCAACCTTTCCCAAAGCAACGGAAATCCTTACTTTCCACATTAGGTGCCATCGACCTTGTTGATTCACGCCTAATGGATTTTGACTTAGATAAAGCCACCCCAGTCCTCCTTCATTGGTCACCTTCTAGATACCGGTGTCAGTACAAAACATCACTATACACCGATGTATCATTGATGAGGGTGCATCTACCTACATTATGTCAAAAAGTGTTTGGAAAAAGTTGGGATCTATCGAACTGAAGCCATCCGACATCACCCTCAGAGCATACGATGGGTGCCCTTCAGCTCCCATTGGTCTCTATCAGAATGTCTCGGTCAGCTTGGCTAGCAAGACGATACTCATAGATATTGAGGTCTTGGATGCTCAGCTTGACTATAATGTACTCCTTGGGTGGAGTTATATGTATGCCATGTCTGCCATAGCACCCTCCATCTTCCGGATTATGATGTTCCCCCACAAGGATCGCATCATAACCATTAACCAGTTGGCATACCATGAAAAATGACCCATGAAGGGCGCAGATGTCGTTCTACCCTATGTAGATACATCTATAGTATCACTCATCTGGTACCAAGAATATAACCCTGGCCATTTCAAACCGTCATTTATCCTTGGATCATTCTTAGGAGATCCCCCTATCATACCAAAATCATTCTCTGATAGAAAAGGGGCCCGAGTGTGCATGATGTCATCATTAAACACCGAAACTAGCCAAGAGACAGAGACTAGCAGTAACGAAACCGAGCCACTAGCACATCTTTTCTACCCTACGCCATCTTCTAAACTCCATTCTTATACCCTCCACCTAGTTTCATTTCAAAACAAGTCTTGGCAATGATAACATTGTCAAACATGTATTTCGTGATACATGTATAGTATCTGGTCCCACCAACCATGCTGGGAGCCCCTGGCATTACATCTACAGGAATAACCCCCATCCCTCTGCAGGAGGTGACACCGGCTAAAGAGATTCATGTAGCAACGTCGACTAAAACAACCAAGGCCAAAAAAATGTAGGAGTCCCCCACCTAGAAAAACTAAAAAAATTAAAATGTTGGACATTCAGGGGCCTACCTAGCACTAATGGCACGAATCCCTGGTATATGGGCTGACTGCAATGGCAAGAAAGGCTCGACAACAAGCTCTAACCTCACCACTCTCAAATGACACAAATGAACTGAAATGAGCCATATTGACCTATATATTGCCCTTTTCGAATTATTTGATGGACCATAACGAGAGCTCAAAACGCCCAATTGTGAAACCGAAAGAAACACAATGATCAACACCTCATAACATCCAAAGGAGAATTCACACATTCACGCCTCATGTTATCACTTTGTAATTCTGAAGGCTGAAGACAAAACCATGAAGGGAAACATCAAACCACTTTGGAATCCAGAACCTAGCCTTCCTGGACTCAGAGAGGGCTCTCTCTGTTAGATATAGCTTATTTTATAGGGTCATTTTAGGCTAGATATTAGTGCATAGGGGTTTGTTTGAAGATTTGGTTGAGGTAAAAGAAGGGGGCCATTGGGATATGGAGTCAAATAGGTGAAAACAGATTCAAATGGATGAATAACAGAGGTCAGGTGCAACCAAGCAAGCTATTCATGTCAATGGATCTTAACAGATTGTGAAATAGAAAAGAGGAGGAACTTAAGTTTCAACCAGAATGCAAAGCAGACCGTCTCTGAATTATACATTCCGGTTTCAGAGGAAAACATAATGTACTATTTCAAGACTCAGCAGGGTACCCCATGGTAAATCTTACACAAAAAAATTTATCCGCAGTAAAGAAAATAAAATAGTATGTAAAACAAAAGAATCACAAATTACATGGGAGAAGCACTTCACCACAGATCATAACACAAGAATCTGGAAAAAAACATAATATTTAATTCATTCAATAGAGAGTGCTTACAACCAGCTGAGTCAGTTACAATGGTTTTTCTCTTTCGGGCCTCCTCTCATACTGCTAATGTATGTAGTATTTATATAAAACTTAAGTCGGTTAATCTGTCTACTACAATGATTACATTCCAAGAAGAAACTGGAAAAGTGGAAACATGCAGGCGGTGATAAGACGATCTTGGCCTCCAATAGTGGTTGTAGCAGTCCATTTAATAATTGTGCAATTATCAGGATTTGGCTGGTGTGATGTCGAAGAGATGAGGAAAGCTCTGACACCTTGGCTCTTCATCTTCAGAAAATCGTTGTGCGATTATTAAATTGATGAGGTGCTTTGGATCAATAGCTACGTTGATGTGTTCGTTGCCCCTTCGGTTTCTACTGTTATATCAAAAAATGCCCGACTCGACCTTTTTTGTCTGTTTCCTTGTGACGTTCAGCCTCTATTCCTTTTGCTCCTTGTCAGGTCTTATTCTACCAAAAGTCTTTTTTCCATGTTTTTCCTATTTCTTCATAAAATGGCGCACAAACCTCATATGCCTGGACCTGAAATCCTTTAGATTTCATCTCGGAACCACATCACATCTACGCCAACATCACACATCGCACTTCAGCGACTTTAACATGAACCCTTTGCACTATCTTTTAAAACTTGTGATTTGCGATTGCGATCGAGTCCCACCGTCAACGCATATCACACTTTGACGATTATAACTCAAACCCTTTGCTCTTAAATTTTAAAACTTGTGAGACGCAGTATGTGGGCTAGGGCCACGTCATCTGCCACATCACCTTTCCATGTCACTGCACTTCATGCCACGTCATGATAAATCAACTACAATCTCTAGGTTCAAGGCCACGTCATCTGCCACATCACCTTTCCACGTCACCTTGCCACATCACTGCCACATCACTTCCACATTATCTTTCCACATCACCTTGCCCCATCATCGCATATCGCACTTCAATGAATTTAACACTTACCTCCGCACTTATTCTTTAAAATTTGTGATTTGTGATTGTGATCAGGTCCCACTCTCATCGCATATCGCACTTTGGAAAATTTAACACTTACCTCTGCACTTATTCTTTAAACTTTGTGATTTGAGACTTGAGATGGTTATATCGCAAGTTAAAACATTTAACTTGCGGGTGATTAAAATGTAAGTTATAGAATGTGAAAAGTATGAGGTGCGACACAGTAAACGCTGAAAAGTGCGAAAAGGAAAAAGGTAAGGAAAATTCGGAATACAAATGTTTGCATGTGGATTTGGGTAATGTATAAAGGTTGGATGGACCCCACCAAATCGCATCGACAAAGTTTTATGTTTCGGCGATGAGTTAAGAAGAAAAGGTTAAAAATTGTGGGGTGCAAAGTGTGGGAAAGAGGTAAGGTGTTGTATAACATGGTTGTTCGATGGGCGGGCAGAGCTTCGGTAAGTGGTAAGTATTACATGATATGTTTTTTTTAGTGGGTGGGAGGAGTTGCTCTTTTATAACTATAAAATTTCAATTTTAATAATTAAAGAAGGGGTTTGAAAGAAATAAGTTGTAGAACTTTAGAATATGGAGAAAAATGAGTGACAAAGAGGGTGAATGAAATGGAATGAAAGCATAAATGAAGTTTGATCACCATCACACCTTATCAACAACTTTCTCCTTTCCACTGAACTGAAAGGCAGATTGATTCCTTTGATGTTCCAGCCAGTCAGGATTTTCCATTATTTCCTGAGAATAAATGATAGCCATGGAATATTATTTTCAGTATGATACATCTGAGAAATAATCAGTCACCTTGTGATAGTGTGAAATATAGGAGTCTAACACCTCAGAAAAAATCAAATTTACAGTTACGACAAGTATGCCCTTTCTTATCATTTTTTCATTCAACACATTTGTCAATATATTTGAATGAAAAATATGCTTTCACTTAGGGTATTGGTTGCAGGTGTTACACAGCACGACAAGCCACTTGTTGCCCTAGTCACTAAAGGTTCCAGAGTAGGTATCATTTTTCCCCCATCATGATAGATTCCCAGAGAAGCTTTGCATATCCTGACACCATTTCTCCACAAGAATCAACCATAGGTTCCAAACACCCAACCATGTTTTATCATCTCCCCAGTGGACTACCACTTTCGCAAGCAGATTGAACACGCACCACCACATCTCACATTTGGCCTACCATACCTCCATCAGCATAGCCCATCTGTGATACTTTCCATCCGCTTCACCATCCCCGCACTTATACTAACCAATGGGGACCCCACCCTCAGCAAAAACGCATTCCTCACATCATTGGTGAGTGATCATTTTCATGTTTTTGGGACACCCGTCTCCATTTTATTACAACCAAACCCATTTTATATTCTTTTGGAAAGTGTACAAAGATATTTTTAGGAGAACAACCCCGACCCATCCATCCATTTTTCTCCCCTGGCAGCAACCCCTTATCACTTTTGGTCGGAGCTGTTGGACGGATAAGTCATTCTTTTAGAAAATACAGACCTCCAAAGTGTCCTACAGACAGCTAGCAACAAACAGACAGGGAAAATTTTAGGGGCTAATAGTCGTAGTTGGGCTAATTTTCCATGCTTTTTCCTAAAAAAAGGGTTCGCCAATTTCCATTTTTTTCTAAAATGATTCGCCCAAATTTTATAGTACACCATTATTTTGCCTTAAAAATCACCAAATATTATATCGACTAATATAAAATGATTGGAAATATAAATATTTCGACAATAATATCACCATTTTTTAACAATTTTCATATTTTGGACTAGTACGATTCGCCAAGGTTTCTAAACTTTAATATAAACTTCCATCCTTAAAAATTTTCCTATAAAAAGACAAATAAAAATTGTTTTCTCTAGATAATATTCGATTCATTAATTAGCTACAACAGGGGTTTTTAAGACCTACCTGTAGTCCAGCGCTATTTGTAATAATCTTCTTTCCAGATGCTTGAAAGAGTCGTCTTCAAAGATCTGCAATCACAAACATGGAAAAAATCAATAGCACCTGCATAGGATAAACTAATTCACGAATTATATATCTATCAATATGATCAAAGAATTCAAGAAATAATATAATTAATTAAATAACTCATTGATAAAACATGATAAAAAAGCTACTTAATTAAAGAACTCATTAAGAAAATGGTATTCATTTGTATTATCTTTAATAAAGAAGAGCCTTACAACCGTGTCCGCCTTGATGTCGTACAGGCCTTCCTGGGGTCCGGAACAGGTGTTTCCTTTACTCTGTCAGGCTTTTCACTCTCTCAGCTAAAATACACATGGGTGTGTACTCATTCCCACATAATGATCAGTTAAGAGAGTCTGAGTCCATACATCATTTCTCCTCAAAAATTCTCAAAGCCTAACTCACTAACTAACTAACTAAATTTTGAAGCTGCACTATGGCTTAAATTTATAGGAAAAGAGAGGAGTTTATAGTTCCACATAAGAGGGGATAGAATGCTCTTTTGAAGGGATTGAGCTCCATAAATCAAGGGGTAGGCTCCCATAATGGAGGAATGAACATCCATGATAGGAGCGAACCTTCGACCGGATAATTGCTTCTAGAAGCTTCCAGATTTGACTCTTGGACTTATAAATGTTACTTTCCGCCTTAATTTTACCTTTTACAGGGGTCTGCACCCTTAATGAAGAAAAAGTGCATTTAGCTCTGCATGCTTTAGAACAAAAATGTGCAGCACCACAGGAAATGTTAAGAGAATGATGAACCCATATAGACACTAAAACGTCATGTTGATAAATTTCAATGTAACAAATTCCCCCCTAAAGTGCGAAGTCTGAGAGCATTCGAAGAGTGATGTGCTTTATCATTTCAAGGATTAGCCTGTGGACACCCCAGTCGGAACCCTGTAGAAACATTCAATGAAACACACACACACACACACACACACACATATATATATATCATCATCACTGAGGTAGTAATTCCCATACTCAGATAAAAAACTAACTAAACTTGTTTTGATACAGAAATGATTTTAATATTACATCAATATTGTAGACACAACATGGATGTAATCATCTATAATGAATAGTATACTACATAATGAATAATAAAACTCCTCGCAGCCTGGATGGTGGAAAATAGATCTAGGGTCTTGATTTCCGCTACCCAAACTAGTACGATTCTATCCATGCGATTAAATGTGTTGAAGTCAAACAGAGTAGAACCCACTTGATTACCAGTCAATGATGTGAACTGTTAAAAAGTGTGAGAGAAACCAAAAATAATGACAATGGCTCTCAAAGTACTCAGTACAATCCATGAAATGTGATTAAGTGATCTGAAGTCAAACATTTCATGGAATCGTTCGATCGAAGGTCAATGATGTAACCTGTCGTCAAAGGTGAGAAAATTTCCATTAAGGCATGTAGATTCCAAGGTAATGACAGATTGTAGATCGACTTCCTAGATGATGAGATATCGTCGATAGAAAGTGATCCGTCGTAAGAAAGCTCATGACACGAAACCATAGATCAGGTTTTGAAGAATTTTTTTGCATGGACTGACTCAGGGATGGTCAACATGAATGGAGACAAATTTTTGCAGATGAATGGTTTGTTTGACTATCCTCTTGAACAGATAATGACACTGTAGATGGTTTGGTAACAGTTGCCCTAAGCTAATACCCAGAAACTGGCTGAAGACTTTCAATGTGGTTTGATTAACTTGATAGGCAAAGGATTTTCCCAACCCAGGTAGAGGTGTAACAAAAAGTGTCATGTTCAAGAGTGGTTTACTATTTTTAAATCAAAGTGTAACAAATGAATTCATTTTATCTCTTTTCCCCCACCATTTCTGGCAAGTACCTCTTTATTTTTGACAAGCTTGAGGAGGATAATATTTGCTTGTTTATAAGCTCATCCTTCAGATGAGTCCAACTTAGTTTAAAATTGAACCCTAAGAAGGAGTGATCCCTTCCTGTTTGTAATCGATAGGTTCTTTACTACTAAATTTTAATGAGTCCAATATAGGAGAAACTCGGTGTTTTTCATTTTTAGGGGGTTAGAAGAAAAAAATTAAGAAAACTCCATGGGTGAACTTTTTCGTAATTTTAGTCTCTCAGGCCCGAAAAAGGATAAAATAATGCGGGAGAGAACTCTATTGACCATGATTAGTCAACGTATACCTTTTTTGTAAATAGTCCATTTCAGTTCGGAAAAGGGGTAAACTTATAATGAAGGGAAGACTATTCATTTCCTTTAACAAGTTCGAATAGTCAAGTACTCGGAAAAATTTTCATTTTTAGAGAGTCTTCAAAGGGCTTAAAAGAGAACTCCATGGTTTCCTTTTTTGTAAATTTTAAAGAGCCTGAAAAAGTGATAAAAGTATACTCTTTGTCAATAATGACCATTTCACCTGAAAAATCCGATATTCGACACAAAAACTCAAAAAATTAAATGTACTTGTTTTCAATAATAAAAATCTTTTGAAAAACCATCTTTTTAAAGTGAAAAATAAACAAATTTAAATTTCATTTATTCAAAAAAACTTATAAAAAATGAGTTTTCCAAATTCATTTTTACCGTTTGAGTTGACAGTGAATATTTGAGAGCTTTTGGAAAAAAATTCTCCAAAGAAGATTCCGGACAAACCGATTGTTCAAATAAAAAATCGTCTGCTCTAGGTAATCCACATCCTCATTTCCTTGCTTTTCATCTATTCATTTCCTTAATTTAGGGCTTAAAATTCATTTTTGGGGAGAAAATATGTTCAAAATTCTACCCTCGGGGGTCTGAAGGTAAGACACACGGAACCTGCGGACCCCGACATTTACTTACAAAGAAAAATGTCGTGGCCCCGCACTTTTATCATAGATCTTGTGCGGAGCTACACACTGTCTCTAAATGAGAAGTGTTGGGGCATCGTGAAGAATTTAAAAACATAATTTCTTTCCAAATTACCTAAAATCTCCTTTTTAAAATGATTTTAATCTTTCATTTTGCTCATTGTAGGGTATTTACAATGCTTATCTGGTGGGAACATGAACATGAGGAGGTGGATGAAGCTGCAATGATTCATCCGCCTACATTACAAGTTTTAAGTGCATGCAGGCTACTTAAATTCTGGGCTATTAGTGGCATGAGAGCTCAAGTAGACCTTCTCACTTGGTTGGTAAACAAGTTGGATGTAAAGGACCAATGTTTTATGATTGGAGGAAACCGGCTCGAAATTGAGTTGGAGGACATATATTTTTTGACTGGTTTTTCTAAAAGAGGCGAAACTCTTTATCTGTTCGGGGCTAGGCCAATTGGCCTGTCTGTCGCTAGTCTGCAATTAGAGTTTTGCAAGGATGAGGCCAATCCTAAAGACAAACGGATTGATATCAAAACTATCATCCATCCTCAGTTAAAAGTGGTTGCATTTACCATAACCAAGTTATGTGGAAGTGCAGCTTTGCACGTTGCTACTAGATCTCAAATGCGGATTGCAGTAGATTGTTTCCGAGGCACCATATTCAACTCGTGTGAGGTAGTGTTGGCTAACATCAAAGGCCAACTAACTAGAGCAAAGAACGAGAAGTTAAATAACTTCGGATATGGATCTATCATAGTTACTTTTTCTCTAGAGATGATTCCTCTATTGGCCTCGGAACATATTCCAGTTGATATTGGTAGAGCTCAAGAGCCTCGAATGGTTTGATGGGTTGCTTTGATGGCCCATCACAGCGAGGGTGGAGAGATTTTTTGATTTCCCCTGGCATATTTCCATTGGTTAGAGCACCAACTCTTTGTGATAGACGATTTTCCTTATGCGGTATAGATTTCCGTGGTGACCGAGATATGCCACTTCCTCCAGGAGTTCAGTGGGATGAGTTAGGTAAAAAATATTTTTGACATGCTCTAATTTCTAATTTTTATTTTATTTTTTAAATCGTCCAAAATTGATAATAAAAAATTCAAATGCAGATGTGGGTCCACGCCAACCAGTCACTCTCCGCCCCTTTGAGAGGAGGCAAAGAGATGCAGATGTAGTAGTACCACCACCACATGATCAGACAACAGAGATCCTTACTGATTTGGAACACCATCTAGAGCGGCTGACTATGGATATCCCTGAGACTACCATAGACGACATTCCACTTCGTTTGCAGAGATATGTCATTGGTGTTCCTGGACCATTCAGGAGATTCCTGAGTAGACTGGCACGAGCTATAGTATATTATCATGATCATTACCATGGATAGTGGATGATTGATTGTATAAAATCATATCATTTTTGTATCACTTTTTTCCCGATCATAAGGCATTTTGAACCTATGATCGAGGACGATGTACTATTTTTTGAAACACTATTATGTATTATGATATACTACTATTTCCAGTTACCTGTTCAACATATTATCGAATGTTGTTTACTGTTTTCATTATCGCAAATGTCTATTTATAACACTATAAGCTATTGCATCTGCTAATGTGTTTAATCTTCTTGGAATGTGTTGATACTCAATATAATCAAATTCTCGTTCTAGGAGACGAATTTTCAAAAATAATCTTAACAACACTGGATTTCTAATTGCATATAATCGATTTAATTGTAATACAACGAGCTCAGAATCTAACCTAACGATCAAACTCTGAATTCTAAATGAAATGGATTCAGACAACAATTCAATAACTGTGCTATATTTTGCAATATTGTTTGTCGATTGATCGAGGCTTACCCCATGCATAGATACTAACTCGTTAATGGGTGAATAAATAACCCAAGCTGTGGAAGAAATGTTCCGTGTACTATGACAAGCACATAAACAAAACCAATGTATGTTTGAAAAGACGTCGACATCTGCAATATCAAGAGTAATCCAGATAAGCAGGAATAGTAGTAAAAGCACTCTTAAGCTAGGCACACGTTTTTAATTTACATCACACCAGCTAAAAACTAACTAATATACAGGAAAGATCTTCACACAAAAATCAAGCGTAATATTTCTTCAGATAAAACCCATTTCTAGGTTTACCTAAAGAAACTCTGTCAAAATCAATCAATTCTTAGGCCCTTTTGCAAGCTGTCACTTGACAATATAAGGACCATGCCACATGGGTTCGAATTTCCCAGCCCCTAGCTTATCATTTGCTTGATCATATAGCAAAAATAGGTCTCCTTCTGAAAAAATACGAGGTGTAACACTTCTATCATACTGAGCTTTCATTCGTTTCCCATGAGTCTCGGTGGCTAATGCAGTGGTGTGCCGATTCTCATCTAATTGAGCTAAATAAAAAAAGTGTTTTCCTCCTCAGAGGTAGATGGTAGTAACTCTATGGCTAGTTTAAGTAACGGTATTTCGCATTCAATCGGTAATACCACTTCTAAAATGTAAACCAGTTGAAAAGGGGTAAAGCCTGTTGATGTTTTTGCTTAGGTTCGATATGCCCAAAGTGCTGAAAAAAGCATGGTATGCCAATTCGAGTTATGAATTCTGATTATTTATTTGATCATGGTGACTAAAAATTTATTAATTTCTTCAACCATACCATTAGCTTGTAGATAATATGGTGTAGAACTATCACGGTGCAAGCCAAGTTGGTCAGTTAGCTCAGTCATCATGATTTTTTGAAAATGACTCCCATGGTCAGCAATTATCACTTGGGGTACACTGAAACGAGCAATCACATGATTGAACATGAAAGTAGCTGCAATTTTTCCATCTGTCGTAAATGTAGGCATTGCCTCGGCCCACTTGGGAAAATAATCTACTGCTAGAATAATATACCCATGCCCCCCGACTGAGTGAGGGTTACATATAATGAAGTCAATGCCCCATTTTGCGAAAGGAATGATAACAATTATAGGGTGAAGAGGAGTGGGTGGTGCATGCATATTTTGATTGAAAATTTGACAATTATGGACTTTTGAACCGCATAAATATAATTTTTAAATAAGGATGAAAAAAAATAACCAGCGCACAATATATTTTGGGTTGTGGCATACCCAGACATATGAACGCCACATGCTCCAGAGTGACAGTCATTTAAAACCTTTTTGGCTTCTTCATGGGTGAGACAACGTCGAAAAATAGAGTCTGCACCGTGACGGTATAGTGTGTCACCAACAATATGATATTGTTGAGACTGGAAACAAATTTTACGTTGTTTTGGTCATGAAAGTTCAGGCCGAAAATATTGGGTCTGAAGATAAACAATTATATCTCCATACCAAGGATCAATTTTACTAATAAGAAACAAGTATTCATTTGTGATTGGTTGTTCCGCCACAGTTTCTATATTAGTACTTGGGAAGTCACACATAAGTTCAACAAATATCAATGATTTCTTTGATTTGGATTTTTTTAATTTCAATTCAAAATCCTGTAGGATAACAATCCATTTGGAGTATTTTACCCCTAGCATTTTTTTGGTCAAAATATACATCATAGGATTACAATCAGAAATCACTGTTGTTTTACGTAAAATTATGTAATGATGAAAACATTAGACAGTTTCGACGGCTGCCAAGGCCAATTTCTCCACATGTGAATATTTGATTTTAGTCAGATGCAAATTACGACTAAGATAGTAAATGACATGTTCACTATTGAATTCATCTTCCTGAACTAAAACCATTCTTATCGTGGAATCGGAAGCGGCGAGGTACAAAAAATAATCCTGGTTGTATTTGGGAGGGTGCAGTAACGGTGCATGGGTCAACGCTTTTTTAAGAGCATCAAAAGATCGATCAACGATATCATCCCAAAAGAAAGGAATATTCTGTTTTAACAACCTGGTAAAACGTTTCTTTAACTCGGCGTAGTTAGGAATGAATCGACGTAAAAAATTTGCTTTCCCTTGCAAAATTTGGAGTTGGCGAAGAGTAGAAGGAGGAGGTAAATCGATGATAGCCTCAACCTTCGATGGATCGACACGAATACTTGCCTTTGAGACAATAAATCCCAACAATCGTTCAGATTGTACACAAAAAGCACATTTGTGAGGATTCAAACAAATCTTATAATGCCTACATCGTATAAAAATGGCTCGTAAATGAGTGATATGATCTGCTCTGCACAAGGAATAAGCAGGAAAATTGTCAAGGTAGGGTTGCACAATATGCTTAATGTCATGAAATGCATAAGACATTGCCTCTGAAAAGTGGCTCCAACATTCTTAAGTTCAAAGGGTAATTTGCGATAAGAAAATGTCCCCCATGGACAAATGAAAGTTGTTTTAGGTTGATCTGCAGGGAGTATGTTGATTTGATTGTAACCAGAAAATCCATCCATGAATGAAAACATTTCATTTCCAACATAATCTTCAATAATTTGATTGATATAAGGGTTTGGATAGTTGTCTTTTAGACAAGCTCGATTTATATCCCTATAATCGATGCATACTTTTATTTTTCCTTAATTTTTATTGATAGGAACAATATTAGACACCCAATCTATTAACGAAATCAGATAAATAAAACCTGCACGAAGTAATTTTTCAACTTTTTCTTTAATAGTGGCAGCTTTTCTCGAATGTATCTGATGTAATCTCTGTTTAATGAGTTTAGCACCCGGGTATGTCTTAATTTCATGAACAACAATCGATGGATCGATTCCTGACATTTCTTCATATGACCAGGTGAAAATGTCGCGGAATTCCTAAAATAGGGCTTTATATGCTTTGATTTCGTTAGGTGTACAAGAAGCACCTATATGAATGTTTTCAACAATTCCGAGTTTTACTGAAATGCTAATGGGGACCGTTGTAGAAATGTTTTCTAAATTCAATTCAGAATCAAAAGATGAGATAGGATTCTGAGGTTCTTTTACGTAATCAGTAGTAAAAATAGAGGAAAAATTATTCTCAAAATGATCGAGATCAGGTAAAAACGAAGACCTATGATGTAGATCTTCCCATGTTAATTCATCGACAGACAAGAATTCACAAATTTTTTCATCAGTATTAAATACGTGTTGATCAAGATCCAGAATTGATGTCGAAGCTGAGCTCGATATTGAAAATGAATCCTCATTGATCACATTCACTGGATCTGATGTAGTTGAAGGAGTATAAGAAAATGAATGTACAGTCTAATATGCTAACTCAAAAGGACTCAAAGGCATCACGCCATTGAAAGAATCTAGTTCTGATTCTAAAGGTACTATCCAAGGATCATCAAAGGAAATAGTACTTGATGTAATCATATCGATATTAGCAATAGGAGGTTGTACGTTAGGAGCAGGCAAGGAAAAAGTTCCCAATAAAGAAGAATATTTAATCAACCCTACCCCAACATCCTTATAAGGGATAGTTGATTTTCCGATATGCTGGATACTATCAGTAGAGGCTGGATCAGATGAATAATATGAAAGATAATCTATTTTAACGATCTTTCCTTTATGAGGAAACATGATGAGACGAAAGATCGACGATACAACAGCAATTATGGCATAAGACCAACTGCGACCCAGGAGAAGGTTGTAATCCAGAGGGGCATCAACCACTTCCACATCCAGATTAACGGTTTTTCCTTCAACCTCCATTGGTAGATCCTGTAAAATACCATACGGCTGAAAACCTCTTCCATTAAAAGCTTTGAGGATAGTCGGTGATTGATTAATTGTCGGATAACCAAGTGATTTCCAATATTTTAACGACATAATACACGTGGAAGCCCCTTCATCAACAATAGTACGAAAAATACATTTGTTTTTTACTATTACCGGAATTTGAAAAGCCATTTGATGAGGTAGGCGGGGTGTAAAATTCTCTAAATCGAAGATCATGAGGTTCGAATCCTGGAGGTCTATGGCTCCTAAGGCTGACAATAGTAGTTTTCTTTGGATTGGGCATGATTGTAGCACTTCCAAAGCCGACATTACTGAAGGTGAAATTGCCAAGTCTTCAACAATATTGTAATTCTGAGCATCTCTTGCATGTGGATTGAAAGATGATTTAGAAGTACACCTTTAATAGGTGGTTTGATTACTAATTCAAGGTTTTGTTTCTATATATGTAGTGGATTAGAAACTAATGGAGATGTAGTCGATGCTGAATTAGATGTTTTTGCTTCTTTACCAGGATTTTCACTACCGTAATCTTGTGATCACGTCGCAGCCATGAAAATATCCTCTAGCGTATTTGAGGAAGATCCAACCATATTACTATCTTGAGTAGGAAAGGGATCCTTCAAGAAAACAGGTTTGGGTGAACCCTTAACGAATTTCGATACCTCGGCTCTACATGGACACTCTTTTGTAAAATGATCCTCATCATAATTGAGACAAGGATAACGAGGTTTTCATTTTTCGTCAGTTGGTTTAGTTTTATCGTTTTTATATTTTGAATTTTTTTTCTTTTTATTCTTACCTTTATTCTTACCACCAGTTTTAGGTTTGGTTGTAGATGATTCTACAACATGAATATCGATCGAAGTTTCAACGGAAGAATCTCCTTTCGGTGAATCGGGTAAAGTGATAATAGGAGAAGTTATCTTGGGAGATTTCTTCTTAATTTTACTAGTGCTAATAGAACCAATTACACCATCAGCAGCATGAGAGCCAGAAGGAGTTGTAGTTAATTGACCAGGTCTTGGTAAATCATGGATTTATCATACAAAGTACCTAACTGGGTATATACAAGGTCAAGGTACTGAGCCTGAGCAATGAATTTCTCTTCTGTAACAACGCCTCCTTTGGCGACATCTTCAGTAATTTTGGGCAATAAAGATTTAATAAACCATTCAACCAAAATTTGATCCAGAATAAAGACCTACACTTAACACCTCCTACGTCTCCATTCATGAATGTGATCAGATATGTACTTAGACATAGATTGTTTTAATGAAGTGAGAAATTTCGTGCCATTGTTGTATCTTACATGCAACTAAAAATGGGTTAAGAAAGCAGTAGCTAGTGCATTAAAATTATTAAAAGAGCCTCGTGGTAACTCAATATACCATTTGGAAGCTAGACCAATGAGAGTTATCTAAAAAAGACGCAGTCGAATCGAATCATTGATTAGCGAATTGGATGCACACCAGAGGTGATAAGTCATAACATGATTAGATGGGTCCTCTCCTGACTTACCCTCAAACTTTGGAATATCACTGGGCAACTTGTTAGGCATCAGCAGCCAATATGGAAGAGAAACGATAGGATTGTTTGTAAGGCGCGGTAGATCAGGTAAATCTAAAGTTGTTATAAATGGTAATCGATGGCTAGGGTCTCGATAACCTTCTGTGATCAAACCAGTTCTAGGAGGAGGATATCCAGGATATCTTGGAATTGGATGCACATTGGGAATCGTGAAACCTCCTGGATAACTAGGATTAACTGGACCATACTGGGGTTGTTTAGGTATTTGATAAGTATACCCAGGGTATGGTTGATATTGATATACTGTATTTTGTGTAGTCTGTCCAAACTGATATTGTCCCTGGTACAGTTGATAAGTAAATTGTGGTTGACTAGTAAGAATCGTACTTGTAATAGCTTGTCTTGTAGGCATCTGGACCATATTTTGAATTGTAGGTCCTGACTATGGCACATATACTTGAGGAATTTTCACTGATATAGGGGTATTAGAAACAAGAGCTACAGATACTCCAGAAATAGGTGTGGTAGGTTGAACAGAAGTTGCAGCAGTAACAGAAGTCTGAGGCGGAGTCTAAGGTGTAACAGGCCTAGGCTGCTGAATAGAACTAGATGCAGGGACTTGAATGGTAGGCTGGACAGGTTGCTGGGTTGAACCAGAACCTATGGGCTGTCTAGGTTGATTAGGTAACTGCACATTGGGTTGCAAAGTATGTTGAATTTGAGATGGATGCCACACCATATTCATTCTAGGGTATTGAACCATAGAAGGTTGCACGTATCAAGGACCATAACCAGGTTGAACATAAGTTTGATAATTAACTGGAAAAGTTTTGGTTCCCTGTAACAATGGTTGTCCTGAAGGAGGGTGAAATCCTTGAGCTGGGTACTGACCTTGAGGTTGATAACCTTGAGGCATGTACTAAATCTGGGGTTGGTATTGACCCTGAGGAATAAAATGACCCTGGGGTTGACCCTGAGGAATAAAATGACTCTGGGGTGGACCCTAAGGAATAAATTGACTCTAGGGTTGACCCTAAGGAATGTACTGTCCTTGAGGTTGATATTGACCTTGAGGGATGTACTGTCCTTGAGGTTGTTCTCCAAGAAGATAATATTGTTCTGTAGTTTGTCTTGGTAAAAAATTACCTTGAGGTTGCCCCCCAGGTGGTAACTGACTACCTTGAGGTTGTCCCCCAGGCGGTAAGTAACTTCCTTGAGGTTGAGGATTTGGAATATTGCCAGACATCATAAAAATTTGTTCTGCATTCAACATTTCAGTTTTAGTTTCATATGTACCAGATGATAGCACTTGTTCAATTGGTTTAGGAGCTGCCCCCGGGAAAGTACTAGAGAGCGACTTTTATCCCAAAGGAACAGACGGACCACTGTATAAAAATGTTTTCGAAGACTGAGAAAACATAGATGAATCACCTAACATAGCTGATGAAGGATGATAACCCCTGAGTGTAGGGTGAAAAGGAATTCGGGGTGGTGAATAAGTAAGACCTGCGTTTTGTAAAAAATATGTCAATGATAAATACGAAGCGTCAGTTCTAAAAGGACTGTAGAATATTGATTCACGTTCCCTAAGATTCGAAGTTTCTTGGTTTTCAGGAAGAACTACATCTTCATTTGGACAAAAAAGTTCTTCAATACATATGATATCAGAAGGAAGGATTTCAGTAATACGATGTCTTACCCTAGGTGAATCAGGATCACTATAAGTCGGAGTAACAAATCCTGAAGATGGTTCCAATGCAGCAAGTTCAGTTTCGGGCTCAGAAATTTCAGGTTCTTCAGCTAATTTACTGGTTGGAGAAATACTACCAGTAACTTTGGAAATTGAAATTGGCTCTTGAATATATTCTACTATTTATGATTGATAATCAGGATGAGTAACTGTAGATGATTCTCCTAGTTCTGTTGATCTAACTCTACTGAAACTAGGTGGTACCAAAGCTCGGAGTCCTTCAAGTTGGCTTGGTGTATACTCAGGGGGTTTCCCCTGGATTCTACGTGATTGTCTTGATAATTCAGCCATGATTAAAAATTATTAATCATATGCAAGCAAAGAAAATTTCAATGAAAAATCCTAGAGTCACTAAGGAAACAAACAAATGAATCACACGCCTAAAAATCTAGGAGATCAAATCACACACAAATAGTAACTTCCCACACTAAAAACACTATTTGGTGATGAAATCCAACATCGTAGTATTTTAATGTAGAAAGGGTAGTTGGAACAGTTACCCCGACAACCTGCTTAATGAAACAGACCAGTGCAAGTTTCTCCACTTAAACCATCTCGAGTGAAGATAACCCTCCGAAGAGTCCAAGTGAGTCTAGTCGACGTCTGCTCCAGGTACAGTGGGATCTTTCCTCCACCGTCACCTTAGGAAAAAACTATAAAGATTATGGCCGCTAAGGTTAGCAACAGGAACTAATATACGTGAGGGAACAGTCTACGATCCGACATACACGCAAGGGCAGAGTAACAAAGCTCAATCCCCTTGACGGCTCCTTGACATAATCCAAGGTATACCAACAAGTGACCCCAGGCTCCTTGACAATGGTCTATCCTAGGTTTACCATTGTTAATACGCGCACATCTTCTATCGTTTCCAATGAGATAGAATTGATTATCCTACTGGTTTGGATATGACCTCATGCTTGACTCCTTTAAGAGGAGCTTCCCATAGCATAAAAGTGACTATTGGATTTTTCCTACTGCAAGATCAAATACTTAAGAAAATAGGTGCGAAAGTGAAACTGATGATATGTAGTGACCAGACTCAAAACACACTAAAAATGCATCTTACATGAGAAACAATTCCTTTCCTTTCAATGAATTCTATCTAAAAGAAAGAGTTGAGAAAAAGTAATATTTTAAAACAATTCTTTCCTTCAAACAAGAATAAATGAAAACAAATATAATTTCATGAGAAATGAAAATGATCATTTGCTCAATAAGAAATCCCTTTATCATTCAAGATCGAAACTACAAACAAAATTTTCTCCAAAAGAAAACTCAATTTTCTAGAAATAATCACTCAAAACTAAAAAAAAAATTAATGTTGAGATCTAAAAATTCTAAAGACTAAATCTGAATTAAAACTTTAAATATTTTGAGGATGTTTTTATTAGCTTGTTATCTAACTAATAAATTTTTTTCTTAGATCATTAAGAACTCAGAAAACATCCAATTTTTGTTTTTAAGTGAAATTCCAAACTTATCAACAAAAGTTTTTTAAATATTTGAAAATGAGAAAATGGGATCTAAGTCTCATAAAACAATTTCTGCTATGAAGTCAAACTCAGCAAGAAAGAAAGGAAATACCAGTGATCTAAAGGTATACCAAGGCTTCTAATCTTTGAGTGGGATAAAGACAAAGAAAAAATTTCTATAACATGCAGATCCTTCAGAAAATCATTCAAAACTTAAAAATTCTGAAATAAACTCTCAATCAAAGATTTCTGACAAAAAATACAAGTCTAGGTATACAATGAGAATCTAAAAAACTGATCCAGAAAAGAGAATTTTAAAGTTTTCTAAAAATTTTCACAAGGTCTGCATTTTCCAGTGTAAATAGGTGCGGTCCAGCACTGTTTATACAAGAAAAGAGTGGAGATGCCCGCATTGTTTCTAAAAGAAAAGTGTGGATACCAGAAAAATAAGAGAAAAATAAAAATATCTAAAACATTTCTCAGGGATTCTACAGGGATAAATACCCAAGCCAGTATAAAATAATCAAAATCAGAAAAATAAATTCATAAGTAAAAAATAAAAGAAATAAAAGTTCAAGATATCATTCCCCAGCGGAGTCACCATTTTGTTGGACTGATAAATCATTCTTGCGGACAAGACAGACCTCCCAAGTGTCCTACGGATAGCTAGCAACAAACAGACAAAAAAAAACTGTTTTCACTAGATAATATTCAATTCATTAATTAGCTACAACAGGGATTTTGAAGACCTACCTGTAGTCCAACGCTATTTGTAATAATCTTCTTTCCAATTGCTTGAAAGAGTCGTCTTCAAAGATCTGCAATAACAAACATGGAAAAAATCAATAGCACCTACATAGGATAAACTAATTCACGAATTATATATCTATCAAGATGATCAAGGAATTCAAGAAATAAGATAATTAATTAAATAACTCATTGATAAAACATGATAAACAAGCTACTTAATTAAAGAACTCATTGAGAAAACGATATTCATTCGTATTATCTTTAATAAAGAAGAGCCTTACAACCATGTCCGCCTTGATGTCATACAGGCCTTCTTGGGGTCCGAAACAGGAGTTTCCTTTACTCTGACAAGCTTTGCACTCTCTCAGCTAAAATATAGATGGGTGTGTAATCATTCCCACATAATGAGATGTTAAGAGATTCTAAGTCTATACATCATTTCTCCTAAAAAATTCTCAAAGTCTAACTCCCTAACTCTTGAAGCTGCACTATGGCTTCAATTTATAGGAAAAGAGAGGAGGTTATGGTTCCACATAAGAAGGGATAGAATTCTCTTTTGAAGGGATTGAGCTCCATAAATCAAGGGGTAGGATCCCATAATGGAGGAATGAACATACATGATAGGAGCGAACCTTCGACCAGATAATTGCTTATAGAAGCTTCCAGATTTAACTGTTGGGCTTCTAAATGTTACTTTTCGCCTTCATTTTACCTTTTACATGGGTCTGTACCATTAATGAAGAAAAAGCGCATTTAACTCCGCATGCTTTAGAACAAAAAGGTGTGGTACAAGTGTTTTTAAGACTTTTATGAGATTTTCTCTCAATTTCAAGGCTTGATTTTAGGAACTTTGATGTTCTAGACTTCTAAGGGAGTAATATATGAGTAATGATGAACCCATATAGACACTAAAACATCATGGTGACAAATTTCAATGTAACACCCTTTCTTAAGGTTTATGATTTCTAAGTATGTTCCACACCATTAGTGAATCAATATGAATACCTTAGAATCATTTTAGTAGGCCTCCAGAAAAATGAGTGTAATGTAATTTAAATAATGGTATGATACAAAAGTCTAAATTTTAGTTCTCTATTGAAAAAAAATTGTGTAATAGAGGTATGTGACACCAACCCAAACTAGCCTAGCCTAGTGTAGCCTACTCTAGTCAAGTCTCCCCTACCTTAGCCTACTCTAGAATATCCTTGCCTAGCCTAACCTAACATATTGTAACATCGCTTAGCCTAATCTAGCCTAGCCTAGCCTATCCTACCCTAACTTAGTATACCATAGCTTAACACATACAAGCCTAGCCTACTCTATCTTAGCATAATGTAGCCTAGCCTACTCTATCTTGGTATAGCCTAGCCTAGACTACTCTATCCTGGCATACCCTAATCTAGCCTAGTTTATCCTAGCCTTGCCTAGACTAGCCTAGCCTACTCTAACCTACTCTAATGAATATTAGCCTAGTCTAGACTAGCTTGACCTAGCCTAGCTAGACTTGACCTGACATAGCCTAGCTATACCTGACCTAACCTAGCCTAGCCCAACCTAGTCTAGCTTAGCCTACTCTAGCCTATCATAGATTATCATTATAACAACTCCCATTTTTTTTTATACCCTTAAGGATAATTCAAAATTATCCCTTATTCCTTTATTTATTATCCCAATAGCCTTTCGACCATATTTAATTTCAACTCCGCATATTCATTCAATGACTAGTCAAATATATAAATACCAATAAACATAACAGACACTCCCCATAATAAATATCGTAATCTTCAGTATAATAAACACTCCCCATTCCTATAGTTCATATTATATATATGTTCAACATATATATTATCTCCTTACACATAATACTTATAATTCAACTCTATATATATATTCATCCCTATATATATAGTCCCCTTTATATCTATGTTATCCTATTGTCATGTCTATTAAGTTGATGTGATTAATTCATATTTTAATATATTTGATATTTAAAAATTATGATGGAAATATAGTTTTCTGCCACAGTTAATAAACACTTTTAATGCCATGTATTAATTCACACAATAAGCCCAAATGTATTTAGTTTCATATCCACATTAAGTTAGCCTACCCTACTGGTGTGTTCGACCATTCGTTAATTTGTAGGTGGCCATTCTCATGGCCTTCACATGGCTTTTCTCTCATCACTCGAGGTGCCACATGTACGTGTCTGATCATTTGGTTGGGATCGATGGTCTAGATCGATTGGTGAAACACTAATGGTTTCAACCTACAATCCTGAGACTTCATTTTGTCATTTTCATTGTTTCAGTGTGACTGTCCATAGCTATGGAGCTCTACCTCCATGATGGACCTGCAACTCCCTTTTCCACCCTAATTGCAGCCAATTCATCTACCATTGTAGAGACTATAGTGTTGCCTTCATGCTAAAACAATAGGGGTATTGTCTCATGCTATTGTACATAAGTTATTTCAATGATTTTGAAGGTTTTAGGCATTCCATTGCTGTAATTGCAAGTTTTGTGTCTTCACACCCTTCGGTATGATTTTAATTTTGGTTTTTGTTTCTAAATTCTTAGCTAGTTTCAAAGGGGTTTAGCTAGACAAAGTTTTCTTTATTCTGTAGAACTGGCACAAATGTGGTTAAGTCCACTAGTTATTCGACATTACTAAGGTATGCCATGATTGATTGTGTCTTTGTTTTATTTTATGTGTACACTATATTATCAATGCTCTAATACGATATTATTTTCATTGTTGTGGGTCGGGTTTTGTACCCTCTTCTCGTAATTATGGAATTCCTCGAGGTTTGCATGGCAATGGATTTCCATCACCACTCCACAACTCCAATCAAGCTTGTCATAGAGGTAAGATCTTACTCAATTCCCTTCGCTATTCAAACGAAGATCTCTGTGCCTTTTTTACAACACATGGTTTCTTTGTATATTTAGCAAAGAATTGTTTTTTTATTTAGATTTATGTTTCGTCTAAACCCCCAATATTATGGGCAGTTAGATTATGAGCCATTTCGATAGTTGGGAAATACATTTTTCCAATTTTTTGTATGGCCCTCTTAATTTCGTTCATATTAAGTTCCATTCCTCTTTCATTCTGATTTCAAGAGAAGTTTGTGGCAGTTTTTCCTCACGCGAGGCACCTCCTTTGTTTCATAGGGAATTTGAACTTTTAATTCCCTTGTTTTGTAACGTTGTTTTTTATTTTCACTCTCTTTATACATGAATTTCCATTGTATTGTTCAATTTACCAGCGTTTTAATTCTATCCCCTTCCATCAAAGAAATTTTCTATCACTTGTGTTATAATTCAGATTATTGGCTCTAGAGGTTTTGACTTCTACTCGGTCCTTTCGATTTGGAATTCTTGTGCCCTTGTCAACTTGTTTATATTTAAGCCTTATTGTAATTTAACTTCCAACATACTCTATAGTTTTTGTCTGTGTGAAATTAAGATGACTTGAGTCTACGTAACAGTTCAGGGATTTCATATATAATTAATCACACTTTAGATGTTGTTTATTTATTTTATATAAAAGAAATTTTTTAATTTTAAGGATTTTATTTATCTGAAATATGGGTCTATATTATCTATATATGGTCCCCTAAATCCTCTGGCATAAATTCTAACCATTATCTCTGAGGTAGAGGTATATGTGTTTACCCGATTCTTTTTGTAACACTTATACATGCATGTATGTAATTCTTGGTTTTGCAGTCTTTCGTTAACCCTCTACATACTTTGCTTTAAATGTTTAGAAATGTTGAACACTAGCTTTGTACACCATTTTTCAATTTATCCTCTATTATTCATATATACTAATGGGTATAGATTTAAGCACACACATTCAGAGTAACGTATATATATGTTTCGCTACTCGTAATTGTTGAGTTTCTGGTTTGTTCTTTACCAGAAGCTATGATTCTTAACTATATTTTTTTCATTCGTTCTTCTTCCTTAGACTCGAAATCTTGTTATTTGATGATGTTACACACCACTTATTTTATTCTTATTATTTATGATTATGCAACATTTTATGATGCTTATGTACTCATATTTATGTGTTCAGAACATTCCCTTAGTCCCAATGATCTTCGTTTATAGTAGATGCATAGGTATACCCAATATACTTCTTTTATTTAACCAGTTGGTGAAGTATGCGTAACCCATCCTTAAGGCAATACACAACCTCTTCATGGGGCCAGCACTTGTAATGAGGTTGAAACCATACTCTTTTTGTTTCCTAGACTTTTCTTATTTTTGTTAACCATATTTAGTGATGCATTAATTATATATTTGTTATTTGTTTTCCATTTAAATTTTTATGATCAAATATGGGTAACCTCTACCCATATTTCTCCTCTTTTTTGAACTTGGACCAACATGCAAACATACTTAGCTATTTTAGGTTAGCTTACTCATACTTAATTACAATTTGGTACTCTTTTATAATTATTCAAATTGTGGGTAAGTTCAAACTTACTCACAGCTCCCCTACTGTATGTGCATGTGAATAAGAATGTTATGGAAGAGTAGACTCAGATAAGATACTTCTCATTAATTTTATACATACCTGTATTCATAAATGGATAGTAGGATTTCATATTACTTCATCAATTTCTTTTCTAATTCTAGATCGGTATTCTACATGTTTGCTTTTTTCTTAATGATTTACCAATTTCATTTGTCACCTTCCAAGCTCAAGCTAATAGAGGGATCCTTTCCTTATTAGGTCGGTTTCTGTACCATTGAGGATTCTATGGCACCCATTTAGTTCAACATTTTTGTAATTAGGTGTTAAGGCCATACTGGGTCTTTGACCCTACTTATCTAGACATATTTATTTTCTAGTTTTGAATTAAACTTCTAAAGTTATAGATCTATGTAACAAAAATGTCCTCAAAATATTTAAGAGGATGTTTACTTTGACAATTTCTGTATATGAACTTTGGCAGTGCCACATTTTATGTTTCATGTACTATCTCAGATATATTTTCAGTAATGATTTCTAAATATATATGTATATCCTTCCGTTTCATAGAAATATTCGGGGTTATTCATTTTCAAGATCAATAGTGTACGAACGGAGAGAGTGGGATTCGAACCCTTGGTACAGATGGGTAATTATTAGGACCCGATTAGTTAAAAAAAATACCTAAGATTCAACGGATCCTCTTTGTTTTTTTTGAGGTGTGTTTTATATTCGTTTAGTATATATTTTCTGCAGAATATTATTTATATAAGTTTTGTCTAGTTTTTTGCAAGATGTAATTGATATCTTTTACGTTTACATATAATCATACTAGTGTATAGATAAGTATTTCATTAACTTCTACAAGTCTTAGTACTCCTTATTACTTACTGAAAGTAGCATTTTACTAAATATTTTATTAAATTATAGTAGGTAATAATCATCAGAATAGGACTGTTCCGAGGGTTTAAAATTTATGATTGTTTATCTATTATCAATTCTTGAGTCTGTGTAACATAAAACGAAAGACTTCACTATATTTCATTATGGATAATACTCTATACAATACACATGAAAAAACAGACACTTTACAATACACATAGAAGTATTTTCTTAATATTGTAATAACATTTACCAATTTACAGTTTCAAATAGAACTTGACCGCTTGTCTAATATAGCATGTACAAGAACCTAGATATCAATGTCTGCTAGACCATATTCTGCCTCTGATGTAAAACTATTTCTAGTACTTACAACAATTCTATAACATTATAAGTTTATTTGAAAATCACAGTAAGCACATACCACTGTGTAAAGACTAATTTTCCTCCCAACCATGAGATTCTCCTCAGATCTCCCCCAAGCATAGACCAATATTCCGCAGTGTATACAACCCTTTATTACACTAGTGATGGCTCTTTTAAGTCTTCTTTCCCTCAGCGTGTTTCCATAATGGTGTCTTGTTCTTATGTGATGTTGTTTCCCATATCCTAGTCTTTTCTTTTGTTTTTTCCACAAAATCTTCTTTTAAAACTTGCTCTTCCTCAGCACAGTTTTATTATTACCTCTTCTTAGTAACTTTTCGCTTTAATGAGGATTTTAATAGATCTTTTTCTCCCATCTAATAAAATTATTTATTTATTTCGTTTTTCTCCAAGGATTTTATGGAGAGTTTTGGGAAAGTCTAGCATTCTAATCCATCCTCATGGATAAGAATTCATGGTCTCCATTACTCTGTCTTTACCACATTAATATTTAATTCACAATTATTTATTACCTCAAAAATAAATATGTTCATACATAATTATTCTATAGGTCCACCTTGACCTTGGGTCTATTTGCACAATATAAAAGTTGTAAATAGGGGTATTACATAGTCTCCCCCTAAAACAAAAACATTGTCCTCGGTGTTCCAGATTTCTCTTCTTATTATTTGAACAACGCTGGATACGTTTCCTTCATACATTCTTCCCACTCCCAGGTATCTTCTTTAGGTGCAAAGTGCTTCCACCGCACTTTCACCTGAGCTACTGTTCTATTCCAGAGAATGGTTTCTTCCTGTTTTAATATACAAAGTGGTTTTGGAATAAAGTCCCCTTTTGTTTCCACCTGTATCAAATTCCATTCAACCACATGAGAAGGGTCATGCACATATTTACTCAACAATGATACATGAAAAACATTATCAACTTTAATATCACTAGGTAGAGCCAATTTGTAAGATACTGGACCCACTCTTTCCAAAACCTCAAATGTCCCGCAGTATTGATGTGCTAACTTATCACAACTGCTGGTATGCAAGGTAATTTTGCAAGCCTTGATTATCAAGTACACATGATATCCAATTTTGAATTCTGTGTGAAATATTTTCTTATCCACATAACTCTTTTGGTGGTCTTGAGCTGCTTTGATGTTCTATTGGATTCGTTTGACTGTCTGGTCAATATCATGTATTTTCTCAGGTGTAAGTACTAGTTTATCCTCTGGTTGACTCCAGCTAATTGTTATTGTAAAAAAATTCTACCAAATGGAAAAAATATTCCCACTTGGTGGGGCTATCCACCACATATATACGAAGCATGTCCTCTAATATTTGATTTGTCCTTTCTATTTACCCATCTGTTTAAGGATTGTAAGCTGTACTAAATTTCATCTTTGTCCCCATTCCTCCAAACAATGTTTTCCAAAATGCATAAGTATACTTTGCATCCATATTAGACATAATAATATTTGGTATTCTGTGGAGTTTAAAGGTTTCTTTCAGGAAAACATTGGCCACTTGTGTTGTCCCAAAAGTGGAATGTAGAGGAAGAAAATGTGTTGCTTTGGTTAATGTGTCCACCACTACCATAATTGAGTCATGCTGGTATTTGGTACGTGGAAGTCTAGTGATAAAATCCATGGATACAACTTCCCACTTCCATTATATAATAGGAAGAGGGTTCAATAAACTAGTTGGATGTTGATTCTCCACTTTAACTTGTTCACACTCCAAACATATTGTGAAGTAATCAGTTATTTCCTTCTTCATTCCTAGCCAAAACATGTTTTTCCACAAGACTGTCACCATCTTTTGATAACTCAGATTACCTGAATAAGGTCTCTTATGGTATTCAACTAGGATTTCTTGTTTCAAAGTAGATACATTTGGAATATAAAACCTCTGCTTATAATTGATCAATCCTTTCATATTCATGGTGTATCCTGAAATTTCAGCTTGCTGTAATATTTTCTGCAATTTCAAATATTGACAATCTTGCAATAACACTTCTTGAATTTTCACCTCCACATAAAATTTTACACTACTATTGGTGCATGAAAAAACTTGATGAGAATGTCTACTTAAGTCATCAGGAATTTTCTTTTCATTTCCTTTTATGTGTTTGATTTTCATATCGATTTTTCTAAGGAAAGATAACCATCTTGCTTGCCTTGCATTTAAATCTGGTTGAATAAATAAATACTTCAGACTGATATGATCAGTCATCAACAAAAATTTCTTACACAATAGATAGTGTCACCAAATTTTTAGTGCATGAATGAAAACAACCAATTCCAACTAATATACTGCATATCTTTTCTCATGTTTCTTCAATTTTTGGGACTCATAGTCTATTACTGCATTATCTTGCAGCAATATTCCTCCCAGACCTTCTATACAAGCATCAATACACACAACAAATTCTTTATTTGGATCAAAAATTTTTAGGATAGGTGTAGTAGTTAATTTTTGCTTCAGTTATTCAAAACTCTCTTGGTACATGGTTTTCAATTTAAATTTCACACCATTTTTCTACAAAGATGTGATTGGGTAAGAAAATGTGTAAAATATGCGCTAATATCTGGCAATACCCATAAATGATCGTATTGCTGGTACATCAGTGGGTACTAGCCAATTCATGATTCCTTGTACCTTTTCCAGATGTACTGCCAATCCTTCCTTGGAAATAACATGTCCCATATATTGAATATTAGGTTTGTAAAACTCTCACTTGCTGATTTTTGCATAAAATTGGTTTACTCTGAGTGTTTGTAGTACTATTTTAAGATGTTCCTGGTGTTCCTCTTCATTTTTAGAGTAAGCCAAAATATCATTTATGAATACTAACACAAACTTCTCCAGATGTTTGTGCAGGACATTGTTCATGAGGCACATGAAAGTAGCAGGGGCGTTTGTGAGTACAAAGGGTAAAACTACAAACTCATAATTTCCATACCGAGTTCGGAAAGTTTTCTTATGGATATATTCATCTTTAATACGGAGTTGATGATAACCAGTTCTCGAGTAATTTTTTTGAGAATATGATTGTCCCCCTTACTTGATCAAACAGATCATCTATTCGGGGGAGGGGGTATCAATTCTTGATGGTTAACTAGTTTAACAATCTATAATCTATGCATGTCCAGAGGTTTCCATCCTTCTTGAAAAATAAAACTGATGCTCCCCATGGAGACACGCTTGGTTTAATGTACTCTTTGTTTAGTAATTCGTACAACTGAAGTTTCATTTCTAATAGTTCAGGAGTAATCATTCTATAAGGGGCTCGAGAAAATGGGGTGGGTCTTGGTACCAGCTGAATAGAAAAGTCAATATTTGTTCGTGGGGGAAGTTGAGGAATTTCTTCAAGAAATACATCTTGAAAGTCCTTGATCACGGTAAACTTTCTACAGGTTCATTTTCTACTTGTTGCTCCAAATATTCAATTTGGATGACAGTCAATAGACAATATTTCCTTCTTGTCTGCTTCAGTTTTAATGCATAATTTTTTCTAACGGACAGAGGTTTGAGTTTCCCCTTGAATACCACGGACTTTCCTAGAGCATTAATACAACTTACTTTTTTTCCAAGCAATTTACTATTTCTTTCTATTGTTGTAGCCAATCCATACCAACTAGGAGGTCATAAGATCCTAAGGGAAGGATATTCAATTTAAAATATGCAATGTGCCCATTGAAATTTACAGTAATTTTGGGTAGTTTATGTGTGAACTTCCTTTTTGTCCTTGTAGCCAACTACACCAGCTAAGAGTGCTGAAATTTTTCTTTTTCCAGTTTACATTATTCCAATATATGTGGACTAATCTAACTTAAAAAAGCTCCTAGATCAATTAAACAAACACAGGTTCATCAGAAATGATATCGTAAATTTCAATCATAGTTGATTGATGCTCAACTTGTCTATCTTCTAATGTTGTGCTGATTCGAGGAATGTTCTAGGCAATGTCATTCACTATGGTTGCTTCCTGTAGTGCTTGAATTTTCTTAATTTCACGAGTGTTGTGTGGAAAGTACTGCAACATGTGAGGTTCCTCACATCCACAAAATTTCAATGGTTCCTTGTTCTTTACCACTGTTTCTCGCTTATTGTTCGCTTCCATGGGCTTGGAACCTGTGTGGGAATGGACTGTCTGATTCTTGCCATCTTTATTGAACCTTTTTCATTGGTGGTTTTTCCAAAAATTCTTCAGATAAGACGGTTTGGATCTTTTTTAACTTTCTTCAGCTTTCCCTTTTCATCTATTCTACCAAATTTTCAGTTGATCATTGATGCCTTTAACTTGTTGGTATCACAAACGTACCTTCCAAACAAGCTCATCCATTTTCTTAGGATTGTCAAATTCAATCATTTCTTTGTAAATAGTGGGTAAACAATTCAGAAATTGTTGTACCTTAGCTTTTTCTTCCCTTATGTATGGCACACAACAAAGTAAATTGGTGAACTTCGTCACAAATTCATCAATAATGAGTTGTCCTAGCCTTAGCTCATGAAATTCCTTTGCCCTGTCATCATAATACCTTTCACTCATGTATCAAGATTTGAATATCTCTTGAAATTATTCCCATGAAACAATATTTTCATCCAGGAAGTGTATGATTTTGGTCTCTTCCCACAAAAGTGTGGCTTTACCTTCCAATTGGTAAGCTGCTAGTATTGCTTTCAAATTACTTCTGTATTCATATACTTGAAAGTATTTGGCAATATTCATGAGCCATAATTCTTCATCCTCTTCCTTCTCCCTATCAAAGGTGGGAGGCTTGATCTTGTGGAATTCCCCCTGCAACTCCTTTTTCTTTTTGGATTTAGAATCTATTTTACCAGACTATTCCCCACTCTCAAACCTCTCTTAGTTGGGTTTCGTTTCTTTCCTTTTCCTTTCTGGTTCTCCCTCTTGATGACTAGATTTATAGATTAATTCTCTTATCAACCTCTCTTGCTCATTGCTGGCTTGCAGTAAACATTCTTTTATAGTCCTTTAGCTAAACCATTTACTACTGCAAATTCTTAATAACCTCCAACATATGAGAATTTGGATCTGGTGGGGCCTCCTCATCCCCCAGTTCCACATATAACTCTTCTCTGTGTGACATGACAGCAATTGCAACTTTTCTGCACTTTAATCTGATGCACAAAACACAATTAGTGCTCATAAAAATAATACGAAATTGCTTTAACTTGAGCTCTGATACGACTTATAACAACTCCCATTTTTTTTTATACCCTTAAGGATAATTCTAAATTATCCCTTAGTCCTTTATTTCTTATACCAATAGTGTTTCCACCATTTTTAATTTCAACTCTGCATCTTCATTCAGTGACTATTCAAATAAATAAATACCAATAAACATAATCGACACTCAACATAATAAATACCTTAACATTTGACATAATAAACACTCCCCATTCCTATAGTTCATCTTACGTTCAATATATATATGTTTAACATATATATTATCTCCTTACACATAATACTTATAATTCAACTCTCTATATATATTCATGTCTATATATTTGGTCCCCTTTATACGTATGTTATCCTATTGTCACGTGTCATAACTTGATGTGATTGATTCATATTTCAATACATTTGATATTTAGGACTTAATGATGGAAATATAGTTTTCAGCCAAGGTTAATAAACACTTTTAATGTCTTGCATTAATTCACATAATAGGTACGAAGGTATATAGTTTCACATCCACATTAACCTACCCTACCCTACTGGTGTGTTGGACCATTCATTAATTTCTAGGTGTCCATTCTCATGGCCTTCACATGGCTTTCTCTCCTCACTCAAGGTGCCACATGTATGCATATGATCATTTGGTTGGGATCGACGATCTCGATCCATTGGTGAAACTGTAGGGGTTTTGACCTACCCTCCTGAGACTTCATTTCGTCATTTTCATTATTTGAGTCCAGTCATCCATAGCTTAGGAGCTTCACCTCCATGATGCACTTGCAACTTCATTTTCCACCCTAATTGCAGTCGATTCATCCTCCATTGTCGATACCAGAGTGTTGCCTTCATGCTAAAACAACATGGGTACTATCTCATGCTAATGTGTGTAAGTTCTTCTAGTGATTTAGAAGGTTTTAGGTGTTCCCTTGCCGCAATTGCAGGTTTTGTGTCTTCTCTCCCTCACGTATTCTTTTCATTTTTTTTTTGTCTCTGAATTCTTCGTTAGTTTCAAATGGGTTTAGCTAACAATAGTTTTATTTCTTATGCAGACCTAGAACAAATGTGGTTAACTCAACTGGTTATTCGATATTACTAAGGTATGCCATGATTGTTTGTGTCTCTAGTTTATTTTATGTGTACACTATATTATCAATGCCCTAATACAATATCATTTTGATTGTTGGAGGTAGGGTTTTCTACCCGCTGTTCGTAGTTATGGAATTCCTCAAGCTATACTTGGCAATGAATTTCCCTCACAACTCCACAATTCCAATTTGGCTCATAATAGAGGTAAGTTCTCATTCCTTTCCCTTTGTTGTTCAAACGAAGATCTCTGTGCCATTTTTAGAAGATATGGTTTCTCTGTATATTTAGAAAAGAATTGTTTTTTTATTTGTATTTCGATTTATATTTCTTCTAAACCCCTAATATTCTAGGTACTTGGCTAAATGAGCTATTTTGGTAGTTGAGAAATCAATTTTTCCAAGTTTTTGTATGGCCCTTTTTATTTCATTCATATTAAGGTCCATTCCTCTATCATTCTAATTTTGAGAGAAGTTTATGGTAGTTATCCCTCATGCAGGGTAACTCATCTATTTCATAGGGAATTTCAACTTTTAATTCACCTGTTTGGTAACACTTTTTTTCTTCTCACTGTCTATATACATGAATTTCCATTGTATTGTTCAATTTACCAAAGTTTTAATTCTATGCCCTTCTGTCAAATAATTTTTTTCTATCAGTCGTGCTATAATTTAGATTATTTGATTTGGAGGTTTTGAGTTGTACTTGCTCCTTTCGATTTGGAATTCTTGTGCCCTTGTCTCCTTCTTTGTATTTCGCCCTTATTGTAATTTAACTTCCAACGTACTCTATAGGTTTGGTATGCGTGAAATGGAGCTGGACTGAGTCTGCATAATAGTTCATGGATTTCATCTATAATTAATCACACTTTAGATGTTGATTATTCAGTTTATATAAACTTTTGTCTTCAATTTTAAGGATTTTAATTATCTGAAATATAGGTTTATGTTATCTATAGATGGTCCCCTCAATCCTCTACCATACATAGTAACCACTATCTGTGAGGCAGAGGTAGATGTATTTACTAGATTTTTTTTGTAACACTTATACATGCATTTCTATAATTCTTGGTTTGGCATAATTTCACTAACCCTCTCCATACTTTACTTTAAATATTTAGAAATGTTTAATAATAGCTTTGTATACCATTTTTCATTTTTTCCACCGTTACTCAAATATACCAACAGGTATAGATTTAAATGTAAGCACACAAATTTAGAGTAATGTAGGTATATGTTTCGCTACTTGTAATTGTTGAGTTTTTGGTTTTTCCTTAACCAAAAGCTATGATTCTTAACTATATTTTTTTCATTTGTACTTCTTCCTTACATTAGAAATCTCGTTCTTTTATGGAATTACACATCCCTTAGTTTATATTCATTATTCATGATTGTGCAATATTTTATGATTCTTTTGTACTCAGATTTATGTATTCATAACATTCCCTTAGCCCCAATGATCTCTGTTTATATTAGATGCATAGGTATACCTAATATCCTTATTTTCTTTAAGATGTTGGTGAAGTATGTGTAACCCATCCTTAAGGAAATACATAGCTTGGTCTTGTAATGAGGTTTGCACCATACTCTTTTTGTTTCCTAGAAGTTTATTATTTCAATTAATCATATTTAGTGATGCATTAATTACATATTCATTATTTGTTTTCCATTTAAATTTTTATGGTCTAATATGGGTAACCTCTACCTAGATTTCTCCTCTTTGTTGAACGTGGACCAACATGCAAACATACTTACCTATTTCAGGTTAGCTCATTCATACTTAATTACGATTTGGTACTCTTTTTATACTATTCAAATTGTAGGTAAATTCAAAATTACTGACAACTTCCCTACTGTATGTGCAGGTGAAGAAGAATTTTATGGAAGAGTAGACTCAGGTAGCATACTTCTCATTATTTGTATTCATACATGGATACTAGGATTTCACTTTATTACTTCGTCAATTTGTTTTCTCATTCTAGAATCGTCTTGTGCAGTTTTGTCTTTTTCTTAATTGATTTACCACTTTCATTTGTCACCTTCTAAGCTCAAGCTAATAGAGGGATCGTTTCCTTCTCAGGTCGGTTGTTGTACCATTGAGGATTCTATGACACCCACTTAGTTAAGAATTTTTGTAATTAGGTTTTAAGGTCATACTGGGTCTTTGACCCTACTTTTCTGGAAATATTTATTTTCTACTTTCCATTTAGACTTCTAAAGTTATAGATCTATGTAACAAGTATGTTCTCAAAATCTTTAAGAGGACTTGTACCTTGACAGTTTCTATATATGAACTTTGGCAATACCGCATTTTCTGTTTCATATACTATCTCAAATATATTTTCAATAATGATTTATAAATATATATGTATATCCATTTAGCATATACTTCTTTCAATCTGTGTTTTACATTTGTTTAGTATATATTTTCTATAGAATGTTATTTATATGAGTTTTATCTAGTTTTCTACAAGATGTAGTTCATATATTTTACCTTTACAAATAATTATACTAGTGTATAGATAAGTTTGTCCTTAACTTCAACAAGTTTTAGTACTCATTAATTACTGAAAGTAGTATTTTACTAAATATTTCATACAATTACACTACATAATAATCATCACAATAGGACCCTTCCCCGGGTTTAAAATTTCTGATTGTTTATCTACTATCAATTCCTGAGTTTGTTCAACATAAAAGAGAGTCTTCATTGTATTTCATATATGGAGAAGACTTTGTACAATACACATGACAAAATAGACATTATACAATACACATAGAATTATTTACTGAATATTGTAATAAGATTTTTACAGTTTGAAATAGAACTTGAATCCTTGTGTAATATAACATGTACAACAACCTAATATCAAACTATGTCTACCAGAATGGCTTTTGCCTCTGATGTAAAACTAGTTCTAGTACTTACAACAATTCTATACCATTATAACTTTATTTAAAAATCACAGTAAGCACATACCATTGTGTAAAGACTAATTTTCCTCCCAGCCACGAGCTTCTCCTCATCTCTGCCCTGGGAAGAGACCAATATTGCCTAGTGTAGACAACTCGTTGTTTTACGAGTGATGGATATTTGAAGTCTTCTTTCCCTCAGCCTGTTTCCATAACGATGTCTCGATATTATGGGATGTTATTTCCCGTAGGTTAGGCTTTTCTTTTGTTTTTTCCACAAAATATTTTTTTAAAACATTATTTTCCTTAACACAGTTTTTATTCTTACCTCTTCTCAGTAACTTTCTGCTTTACTGAGGATTTTATTATCTCTTTTTTCTGCCATCTAATGTTAGGATATTTCGACACATAGGAAATAGGCTTCTTTTGTGTCACCTTTGTAAATCCTTCAATCCTATCCCAAGTTGTTCTTAAGGGGGGATGTTAGGATATTCCGACACATAGGAAATATTTAAGAATAACTTAGTCTAGTGTAGATTTAGGTAAAGTGTGTTTCTTTACCATGTACATTTGTAACTTATAATCCGACGATCACGATTTGTAGTGATTCGATGGTTATCTCTCTCCTCGGTATTAATGACTCTTGATCCATGGCTTAACACCTGATTGGTCCATGATCTCTATTTAAAGAGGATGGAGGGTCATTTTTCTGGTAACCATTTATGAGAGAAAAATATGTAAATTTTCTTGTTATATTAATAAATTGCTTGAAGTGGCCGCGTTGGCTCAGGCCATGGACTGTTTCCATCTTCGAGGGATTTTACCACATGATTATACTGGTGTACTGATTTTTGATCAGTTTGTGAGTAGTCACCTTTGGTTCTTGATCTAAGGAACTTACCCTATCAATTCCTACATGGTATCAGAGCTATTTTGAGGGCCAAATACGTTATTGATCAAAATACGAAGCCGGTTTGACTGCATGCGAATGTTCTTTTGTATATCTATTATTTATAAACATTTTTTGGCTTGGAGAACTACTCTTTTGTGTCCGAAGCGTCTGTTACAGTGAGGAACACCTTTCGTTTCATGCGAAAAGGTTTCCGGCTGCCCAAATTATGATAGTTTAGATTTGGAGGTATAAAGTATCTGTTTTGCAATTATATTTGTTAATAGTTTTTCTTAATTGGGTTACCTCTGTTTATTTTTGGTTTTTAGGTTTTATTTATTTTCTGGATCTATACCCTCTTCTCTGTGTATGCTCTTTTATCTGTGCTACGTGCAATCTTGGCAAATCAGAAATAGGAAAAGGGAATTTTTTTTGCTACGTATGCTCTTTCCCCGCATCTTTGTGCGATCTCGAGAAATCAGAAATAGTGGAAAAATAGATAGTTGCTGGTAAGGTTAGCCGAGAATCTAATATTCTGCTGCAAGCCTTTGCATTTCATTTTTATTTTGCTCATTTTTTTGTGCTTTTTTGTGCAAGAAAGGGCATGCACACTAAGAGTAAAAATAAATAAATAAATAAATAAAAAATAAAATAAAAACCCTTCCTCCTTTCAAAAATTTACAGAATCCTTTTACTATCTCACTTGGTGAGGAGTTAGTTTATGAGAATAGAGGTCTTGGGTTCAAGTCTCTCTCTCAAGCTTCTTTTTGTAAAGAGTTTCTGTTAAAGGGGTAGGATTTTTTTTTTTTTTTTAAGTTGAACTTCCTCACCAAATTTCACACTGTTCCCGTAACTATTAGGCATCTACAACTCGTTGTTTCAAAAAATCATAACTTCTTCATCCGAAAGCCGTTTTTCGAGCTGTTTTTTTTAATCAACCTATTTTTCAAGATCGTTCCATTGGATTAGTTAGTTTCAGCTTTTCTCAGCTTCAGTTTTAAAAAAATGAAAAGTGCATGCCCGATTATTCTTAACAACACCAATTATTTACAATAGCTACCTCACATAGTATATATACTTAGCAGTAAAGGTATTTATATAATAGCCATAGGCCAAGAAACTAAACCTTCCGATGATGATAAAGTCGCTAAATGGGAAATAAACAAGATCAAGCACGAGGGTTAATATGAATGTCCATTTCTCAAGATCTTCGATTTCATATCCTTGACATTGACACCCCTCATGAAGCCTTGGACAAGATAAATACTATCTTTGGCATTCAAAATAAAATCAGGGCCCACCGGATTGAAAATGATTTGCTTACTTTGGACCCTAATAATTTCTCCTCTATTGAGGATTTCTTGTCCAAATTCAAGACCCTTAGAGTTATTTTAGAAGTTTGTAAGGTAAAAAAGGAATATGGTAGCCTCATCTATCACATTCTTGCTAAGCTTGACCCTGCATACTCTGTATTTGTTTCCGCTTTCCATTCCACTAGAGAAGCCATCATTTCTTCAGGAACCACCTACAAGAACCCATATTTTGATGCCTTTTGTGATTCTTTTAAAAGAGAACAAGAAAAAATCTTAAACCTTGGTCTTATAACTTCTAGAAATGCTTCTAAGAAAGCCTTAGTATCCCAACAACAATCATATCAAAATAATCCCAAGAAGCAGTATCCTAAAAATTATGGTCCGAAACCAAACAAGGGTCCTAAGCAATTTCAGCAGCAAACTGAAAAAGAAACTCACCAAAATGACAAGGCATATAAAAAAAATGAAAGAAGATATATATACATTGCAACTTTTGCAATCGTGATGGCCATATAGAGTCCAAATTTTTTAAGAAGATGGAAGCCTTAGAAGCAGAAATGAAGAAGCACAACATCAATTTGGAGCACTCTTCACCTTCATCTTCAGGAATGGCACTTTTTGCTTGTGGTTTTCAAGCATCAACATCTGGTTATGAATTAAATGTATCTTCTTCTTCTCATTCTCATGACTGGCTCATTGATTCTGGAGCTTCTTACCACATGGCCAAAACTAAAGCCATGTTTTCTTCTTTAAATGATTGTAACACCAAACATATTTATGTTGATGATGATAGATCTCTTAGTGTTGTAGGATATAGAACCATTCATATAGATAATGGTCAGTTTAATGATGTACTATGTGTTCCTACCTTGTCATGCAACCTTCTATCTGTTTATCAGATAACTCATTCAGGTGAAGGGAAAATAGTAGAATTCTCCCCTCATGATGTTGTAATCAAGGACCTCAAAGATCCTAGACATATTTTAGCTACTGGCATTTCTGATGATTCCACAAGGTTGTATAAGTTTGAAAATTTTGGGTCATCATGTATTCCCTTTGTTTTTGTTGCTCATAATGATGATGTGAGCAAACTTTGGCATGAGCGATTTGGTCACTTAAACTATCGATTCCTTCAAACTCTATGTAAGGAAAATATGGTGATGGGTCTTCCTATGTTATCTTTCTGAGATGATGTTTGCTCCGGATGTGTACTCGGAAAACATCATTGGGATACTTTTGACAAATGGGCCTCTTGGCACACTTCAGCCCCTTTGCAGCTTGTGCATAATGATTTATGTGGTCCACTTCCTGTTGTTTCTTTCTCTGGTTGCAATTACTTCTTAACTTTCATTGATGATTTTTCCAGACGCACTTGGGTATACTTCTTAAAAATCAAGAGTGAAGTTTTTAACATGTTCTTGGCCTTTAAGGCTTTTGTTGAGAAACTATCTAGACATCCAATTCTTAAGTTGACAATGGAGGAAAATATGTTAACAATAAATTCATCAACTTTTGCACTGAGAATGGCATTCAATTGCAACATACTGTTCCATATATGCCACAAAAAAATGGTGTAGCTGAAAGGAAGAATCACACCTTAAAAGAAATGGCTAATTGTATGCTTCATTCTAAAGGAATTAGTCTCAATTTTTAGGCAGAAGCAATTGACTGTGCAAATTACATAGTAAATTACACTCCTACTAAGGTTTTAAAGAATATAACTCTAGAAGAAGCTTGGAGCTCAATCAAACCAGATGTAAGTCACTTTTGTGTTTTTTGGAAGTGATGCTTGGGCCCATATTCCAGATGCAAAACATAAAGCCTTAGAACCTAAGGGTGAAAAATGCATTTTTGTTGGATATTCTGAAGATGTAAAAGGATATAGACTTCTTCAACCAAAATCCAAAAATATAATCATTAGAAGAGATGTAAAATTTGATGAAAATATATCATCTTGCAAGCCTAGTTCGGCGAGTGTGGCACCTTTGGCTTGTGAGCCTGACTTGGGATATGTGCCACCTCTCTCTCTCTCTTCTATTTTTAATAGCACTCCTTCTAGTTCAAATGATGACAACAAGGATGAGAATCCTCCTCCACCTCTTGAAATTATTCCTTTTACACCACCGCTTCCAAGATGGGTCCGCTTTACTCGGGATGCAATAGGTTCTCTTGCAGGTGACCTTGCCGATCGACGACGTACACATTCTCAGTTCAAAAGAGCCTCTTCCTTATTGGCTCAATTTCCATAAAATCCTGATCTAGAAAACTTTGAATAAGCCTTCAATCATCCAGATTGGGATGAGGCTATGAATGGAGAATATCGTTCCTTATTGGTGAATGATACTCGGGATCTTGTTCCTCTTACAAAATAAAGAAAACTTGTTAGATGCAGATGGGTTTACAAAACAAAGTTTGGACCAGATGGAAAAGTGGATAGGCATAAAGCTCGTCTTGTTGCTAAAGGATTTTCACAAGTTGAAGGAATTGACTATACAGAAAACCTTCTCCCCTATTGCGAAAATTAATTTTATCTGCCTTGTTCTTTCCCTTGCTACCTCCTTTAAATGGGAAGTCCATCAGATGGATGTTAAATCTTCCTTCTTACATGGCGATTTGCATGAAGAAATCTACTTGGAACAACCCCCCGGCTTTATCCAAAATGACTCTAGCATTTTTTTTTTGCCTTAGGAAGTCTCTCTATGGTCTCAGACAAGCTCCTCGAGCTTGGTATGCCAAAATGGTTAGATTTATATTAGATAATGGCTTTTCTAGGTGTCATTCTGACAACACTGTCTACACCAAGAGAGTGGGTAAGTCCTTCACCATGCTTGTTCTTTATGTTTATGATCTTATCCTTACTTGTAGTGATCCAAACCATATAAACCACGTGAAGTCTAGCCTCAAAAATAAGTTTGAAATGATATACTTAGGACACTTTCATTATTTCCTTGGTCTTCAAGTATTGCAATCCAAGGAAGGCATTACCCTCTCTCAGTCCAAGTATGCCTGTGATATTCTACACCACTTTCACATGGAAGACTGTATGCCAACCCCTTCTCCCTTTCAGTCTGGAGTCAAGATTTCAGTCACTTGTACTACCCCTAAAGTTGATGCTACCTTATACCATCAACTTGTTGGTAAAATTCTGTATCTAACCCATACTCATCCTGACCTTTCCTTTTCCGTTGGTCTTGTTGCTTGGTTTATGCACCAACCTCATGAAAGACACTAGAAAGCAGCTAAAACAATACTTCAATATATTTGAGGTATAATTCAGGTCCAGATTCATTACAGTGCAGGAGCATCTCCATTTTTGATTGGTTTCACTAATTCTGATTGAGTTGGTGACCCTGATGATCGAAAGTCTACTGTAGGATATGTATTCACTCTTGGTTCATGACCTATTACTTGGTCTTGTAAGAAAAAAAGTGCCATCTCTCTTTCTTCAGCAGAAGCAGAGTATTGTGGTGCATTTGAAGCTAGAAAGGAAGCCATGTGGCTTCGTTAGATCCTATCTGAATTTGGTTTTCATCAACAACATCCAACTACACTTTGGTGTGATAATTAGAATACATTCAGCTATGTAAAGATCTAGTTCAACATCAAAGTATGAAACACATTGAACTCCACATAAAATTCATTATAAATCTCATTCATGATTGTGTTCTTGAAGTGGAGTATTGTCCAACCAATGATCAAGTAGCCGATATCTTTACGAAGGCTCTCACAGAATCGAAGTTTACCAAACTTCGATCCATGCTTGGAGTTCAGGAAAGTTTTCATTAAGGGGGGATATAATATAATGCCTCCTTCCTTCTCCTATTGTGTCACTTTTTAAAATCCTTCAATCCTATCCCAATTTTTTCTTAAGGGGGGATGTTAGGATATTTTGACAAATAAGAAATAGGCTCCTTTTGTGCCACCTTTGTAAATCCTTCAATCTTATCCCAAGTTATTCTTGAGGGGGGATGTTAGGATATTCCGACAGATAGGAAATAGTTAAGAATAACTTAGTCTAGTGTAAATTTAGGTAAAGTGTGTTTCTTTACCATTTACATTTGTAACTGATAATCTGATGATTACGATTTGTAGTGATTTGACAGTTATCTCTCTCCTCGGTATTAACGACACTTGATCTATGGATTAACACCTGATTGGTCCATGATCTCTATTTAAAGAGCATGGAGGGTCATTTGTTCGATGACCATTTATGAGAGAAAAATATGTAACTTTTCTTTTTATATTAATAAATTACTTGAAGTGGCCGCATTGGCTCAGGTCGTGGAATGTTTCCCTCTTCAAGGGTTTTAACCACGTGATTATACTGGTGTACGGATTTGTGATATGTTTGTGAGCGGTGACCTCTGGTTCTTGATCTAAAGAACTTACCCTGTAAATTCCTACATGTTAGGATATTCCGACACATAGGAAATAGTTAAGAATAAATTATTCTAGTGTAGAGTTAGGTAAAGTGCGTTTCTTTACCATGTACATTTGTAACTTATAATACGACAGTCACGATTTGTAGTGATCCAACGATTATCTCTCTCCTCGGTATTAATGACACTTGATCCATGGCTTAACACCCGATTGGTCCATGATCTATATTTAAAGAGCATGGAGGGTCATTTTTCTGGTAACTTTTTATGAGAGAAACATATGTAACTTTTATTTTTATATTAATAAATTGCCTGAAGTGGTCGTGTTGGCTCAGGCCGTGGATTGTTTCCCTCTTCGAGGGTTTTAACCATGTGATTATACTGGTGTAGTGATTTGTGATTTTTTTGTGAGCGGTGAGCTTTGGTTCTTGATCTAAGGAACTTACCTTGTAAATTCCTACATCTAATAAAATTATTTATTTAATTTTTTTCTCCAATTATTTTCTAGATATTTTTAGGAAAGTTTGGGATTCTAGTCCATCCTCATTGATAAGAATTCCTAATCTCCATTACTCTATCTTAACCACATTAATATTTAATTCACAATTATTTATTACCTAAAAAATAATTATTTCATGCATAATTATTCCATAGGTCCACCTGAACCTTGGGTTTATTTACACAATATAAAAGATTTAAATAGGGGTATTACAATCATACTCTAGTCTACTATCCTACTCTATCCCACCCTAGCATACACTAGCATGCCTACTATAAGATAGCCTACCATACTCTATCCAACACTACCCTAGGCTGGCCTTATTTAGCATAACCTAGCTTAGCCTACTCTATCAGATCCTACTAGCCTATCTTAGCATCCTATAGCCTAGCTTTTCCTTGCCTATCATAATCTAGCCTAGGCTAGCCTAGTCCAACCTAGCCTAGACTACTCTAGCCTAGCCTAGCCTAGTCCAACCTAGCCTAGCCTAGTCCAACCTAGCCTAGCCTACTCTAGCCTAGGCTAGCCTGGCCTAGCCTAGCCTATCATAGACTAGGCTAGCTTGATCTACTCTAGCCTTTCCTAGTCTACTGTAGCTTAGCTTAGCACTAGCCTAACCTAGCTTAATCGAGTCTAGATTTTCCTAGTCTACTCTAGCTTAACCTAGCCATGTCTACTCTAGCTCACCTACTGCAGCCTAACCTACTATACCCTAGCCTAGAATAGCCTAACCTTTTATATCCTAGCCTAGTCTAACCTAACCGTGCCTAGCATAACCTACTCTACTCTAGCCATCTCTAGCCTAGCCTAATCTAACTTACTCTAAACTACTCCAGTCTAACCTAGCCTAGCATACTCTAACCTACTCTAGCCTAGCCTCGCCTAACCTAGCCTAACCTAGCTTACTCTAACCTACATTAACCTAGCCTACTTTAGCCTAGCCTAGCATACTCTGCACTAGCCAAATGTAGTCTAGCCTAACCTAGCCTACTCTAACCTACTCTCACCTAAACGAGCCTAAATCCTACTCTAGCATACTTTAGCCTAGCGTAGACAAGCATAGCCAACTCTATCCTACTCTAGCCTAGCTCAACGTATCCTATCCTAGTCTACTCTAACCTTGCCTAGCCTAGCCTTACCTAACCTTCCCTAACCTAGCCTACTATAACCTACTTTAGCATAACCTACTATAGGTTAACATAGCCTAGCCTAGGCTACAATTTCCTAGCCTATCCAAGCCTACTGTTTCCTAACCTAGAATATCCTAGCCTAGCCTAACCTAGACTAGCCTAGCCTAGCCTAGCCTAGCCTAATATATCCTAGCCTAACCTACTCTAGCTTATTCCATTCTATCCTATCCTAGCCTAGCCTACTCTAGCATATCTTAGACTAGCCTAGCCTAGCTTAGACTATAGAAGCCTAGCCTAGACTAGCCTAGCTTAGCCTACACTTTCCTAGAATAACATAGCCCTTCCTAGCCTAGCCTAGCCTTGCCTAGCCTAACCCTTTCTGTCCTAGCCTACTCAAGCATTCTCTAGCCTAGCCTAGCCTAATATCCTACTCTAGCCTAGCCTAGCCTTGTTTACTCTAGCATTGTCAAGCCTAACCTACTGTATCCTAGAGTAGCCTACTCTAGCCTAGTCTAACACAATCTATCCTAAAAAAATCTAAGCCACATTAGCCTAGGCTAGCTAACTCTATCCCACTCTACCCTAGCCTAGCCTATCATATCCTAGCCTAGCCTACTATCATAACTAATTTTAGCCTAACCTAGAACTCTAACCTACTTTATCCTACCCTAGACCATCCTAATAAACTTTAGCCTAGCCTAGCCTAGCCTAACCTAATATTTCCTAGCTTAGTTAAGCATAATCTATCCTAGCCTAGCTAATTCTAGCCTAGCCTTACCTATCTTAGCCTACTCTTTCCTATCCTAGCTAAGCATATTGTTTCGTAATGTAGCAAAGTCTACTCTTTCCTAGCCTAGCCTATGGTAGCCTACCCTACCGTACCATAACCAAGGCTAGCCTAGGTTAGACTAACGTACTCTATCATAGCTTAAACTACTCTATCCTATCATTCTAGCTAAATCTAGCCTAGCCTACTCTAGCCTAACCTATTTTGGCCTATGATAGCCTAGCTTAGCCTAGCCTTTCCTAGCCCAAGACTATTCTAGCCTTGTCTAGCCTAGCCTAGCCTATTCTAACATACTCTAGTCTAGCCTAGTCTACTCTATCCTAGCCAAGCTTAGCCCACTCTAGCCTAGCCTATATTAGCCCACTCTAGCCTAGCCAAACCTAACATTGCCTAACCTAGCCTACTCTAATCTACTTTAGCATTTCCTACTCTAGACAAGCCTAGACTAGCCTAGCCATATTTATCCTATTATATCATAGATTACTCTTTCCTAGCCTATCCTGGGATTACTCTATCCTAGCCTAACCTTGCCTAATCTACCCTAGCCTAACTTACTCTAACGTATTCAATGCTAGACTATCCTAGCCTAACCTACTGTAGCCTATCCTAGCCTAGCCTACTCTAGCCTACACTAGCCTAGCCTAACCTTTCCTAGCCTTGCCTTTTCTAGCCTAACTTACTGAAGCCTATCCTAGTCTAACCTAGCCTAACCTACTATCCTACAGTAGCCTAGCCTAGGCTTGACTAATTTAGCCTAGTCAAGCCTATCCTACTCTCTATTATCCTAACCTACTCTAGCTTAACCTAACTCAGGCTATCCTAGCCTACTCTAAGCTACATTACCCTAACCTATTCTAGACTAGCCTAGCCAAATATTTGGTACTCTAAACTAGCCTAGCTTATCCTATCCTATCCTATCCTACTCTATCCTAACTTATCTTAGCTTAGCCTAGCCTTTCCTAGCCTAGGCTACTCTAACCTACATTAGCATAGGCCAAGACTAGCCTATCTAACTCTATCCTACTCTAGCCTAGCTTATTCTAGCATAGCATACCCTACCCTACTCTTTCCCAACCTAGTTAATCTTACTCTAGCATAACCTAGCTTAGTCTAGCCTAACCTACTCCATCCTAGCCTAGGCAGCTCTAGCCTAGCTAAGCCTACTCTTTCATAGCCCAACATAGCCTATACTAACCTACTCTATCCAAGCCTAGCCTACTCTAGCCTATTCAATCCTAGTCTAATCTACACTAGCCTACTTTACCCTAACCTATATTTGCATATGCTAGCCTAGCGTGGCCTTTCCTAGTCTGTAATATTATAGCCTTCCTTAGCCTAGCCTAGCCTAGTCTAGCCTAGTCTAGCCTAGTCTAAATTAGCTTAGCTTAGCCTACTCTAGCCTAGCCTAGCCTACTCTAGGCTAGCCTACTCTATCCCAACCTAGCCTAATCTAGCTTAGCCTAGCCTAGTCTACTCTAGCATAGACTACCATATCCTAGTCCACTCTAGCCTATCCTAGCTTAGGCTACTCTAGCTCACGCTAGCCTTGTCTACTCTAGCCTAGCCTAGCCTAGCCTAGCCGTCTAAACCCTAGCCAAGCCTAGCTAGCATACTCTATGCTAGTCTAGCATAGCCTACTCTAGCCTACTAGCCTAGCCTAGCCTAACATATCCTAGTCTACTCTAGCCTAGCCTAGTCTACCCTACTCTAGCCTACTCTATCCTACTCTACTATACCCTAGCCTAGTCTAGCTTATTCTATCCTATCCTTTTCTAGCCTACTATACCCTAGGCTAGCCTATCATACTCTATCCTAGCTTACTCTAGGCTACTACTCTATCCTAACCTAACCTACTCTAGCTTAGCCTAGCTAAGCCTACTGTAGGCTAATATAATCTATCCTTGCCTAGCATAGCCTATTTTAGCCTACTAGCCTACTTTAACCTATCCTTGCCTAGCATAAACCACTTTAGCCTAGCCTACCATAACCTAGCCTAATTATCATATCCCATTTTACCCTAGCCAAGCTTAGGCTATGCTAGCCTAGCCTTTCCTAACCTAGACTATTCTAGCCTTGTCTAGCCTAGCCTAGCCTACTTTAGCCTACTCTAGCCTAGCCTAGCCTACTCTAGCCTAGCTTAGCCAAGCCTACTTTATCCTAACCTACTCTAGGCTACCCTACTCAATCCTAGCCTTGCCTACTCTAGCTTAGCCTAGTCTAGTCCTCTCGAGCCTAGGCTAGCCTATCCTAGTCCATTGTAGCCTAGCCTAGCCTTGTCTACTCTAGCTTAGCCTAGCCTTGTGTACTCTAGCCTAGCCTAACCTAGCCTAGTCTACTCTAGCCTACTAGCCTAGCCTAATTTAGCCTAGCCTAGCATAGCCTAGCCTAATATAGGTTAGCCTACTCTAATCGAGACTACACTATCCTACTCTAGACTAGCCTAGCCTTCGCTAGCGTATCTTATCCTAACCTTCTCTAACATACTATAGCCTAGGCTAGCCTAGCCTACTCTATCCTAGCTTACTCTAGGTTAGCCTACTCTATCCTAGCCTAACCTACTCTAGCTTAGCCTAGCCAAGCTTACTCTAGGCTAACCTACTCTATCCTTTGCTAACTTAGCCTACTCTAGCCTACTTTAACCTAACCTAACATAACCTAGCCTACTTTAGCCTAGCCTAGCATAGCCTAGCCTAGTATAACTTAGCCTAACCTAGCCTAGCCTAACCTAGCCTAGGCTAGCCTATTCTACTCTAGCCTACTCTATCCTACTTGACTCTAGCCTAGCCTACTCTAGCCTAACCTAGCCTAGCCTTTCATGTCCTAACCTTTTCTATTCTACTCTAGCCTACTTCTAGCTAGCCTAGCCTAGCCTAATCTATCCTAGTTTATCTTCTCTTAGCCTACTCTAGCTTAGCCTAACATATCCTAGCCTAGCCTAGCCTACTCTACACTAGCCTACTATATCCTACTCTACTCTAGCGTATCCCACTCTAGCCTAGCCTAGCCTATCCTACTCTAGCCTAGCCTAGCCTACCCTACTATATCCTACTTTATCCTAGCTTAGGCTACACTATCCTAGATTACTCTAGCCTAGACTATTGTAGCCTAGCCTAGCCTACTCTACTCTGGCCTACTCTATCCTACTCGACTCTCGCCTAACCTACTCTAGCCTAACCTAGCCTAGCCTATCATGTCCTAACCTTTTGTAGTCCACTCTAGCCTACTGCTGCCTAGCCTAGACTACATTACTCTATCCTACTTTATATTTTCTTAGCCTACCGTAGCTTAGCCTATCCTAGCCTACTATATCCCACTCTACTCTAGCACAGCCCACTCTAGCCTAGCCTATCCTATCCTACTCTAGCCTAGCCTAGCCTAGCCTACCCTCCTAAATCCTATTTTATCCTAGCTTAGCCTACTCTATCCTAGATTACTCTAGCCTAGACTATTCTAGCCTAACCTATTGTACACTAGCCTAGTTTAGCATACTCTAGGCCACTAGCCTTTTGTAGCCTAGCTTAACCTATTTTAGCTTGGCCTTGTCCAACCTACCTTATCCTAGTGATACTATCCTCACCTAGCCTACTCTAGCCTACTCTAGCCTAGTCTACTCTAAGAATTTATACATGCATGATATCCTTGAGACATTAATAAAACACATTCAAAATTAATCTTAAATAACATTTACATTACCATTTGTTTTTATAACATAGATTTTAATAAAAAAAAATATCACTTTATATTATATAAATTAAAACATCTTTTCATTATATTAATTTAATTAAGAAATATACCATATCTTAATAAAATTTTACTTATTTAAATTTTAAAACTATTAAAAAAATTAAACTAAATAATATTAATAAAATAGTTATCTAAAAAAAATATACAATATCAAAAAAAATTATATAACAAAAACTATTTAAAATAAATTATATAAATTAATATCCAATTTAATAATGAAATTATATAAAACCTCACCATAATAATTATATAAAAACCAAATCTCACATACAAAATACTCACATAAAACTATAAACTATATTACACATCTGAAAAACTTATTTAAAAACAAAACTACAGTAAAATTTAACTAATTTAAATAAAACAAAAACAATTTAAATAAAACACTTATTTAAATAAAACAAAACTGCAGTAAAATTTAACTAATTTAAATAAAACAAAAATAATTTAAATAAAACAAAATTTACAATTAAAGTGAAACTACACCTCCGTATACAAAACAAAAATACATAAAAAGTTTGCACAGTATAATAATAATAATAATGTTTAAATGCATCACATCCATGAGCAGTACTTCAATGCCTATCTAAAATATAAGAATCTAAAATAAAATAAACTCAATTCAACAACCCAACAATTGAATTTTTCAATGGTAAACATCAGTTCAGAAACCCTAAATGATAAAAAATTTAAAAATTAAAGTATATTTGACATACTATATTTAATATTTGACACACTATTTCAAAAATTACATTTTATACTGCTTATATATTACCACAGTTGGACTGTTCAATAGTCCCGAACAACTCATGGATGTGAGTTGGACTGTTCAATAGTCCAGAATAATTCATGGATGTGAGAATCCAAGACTGATACTAGAAAAACACAAGTAATTTTATTTTCCAATAAAATATTAAAATGAAATGAAGGAATTCTTTCTTTCGATAGCGAACATGAAACATGGAACATGTATATCTTTGTGGATGCTGACGGCTTCTCAGATGAAGCATGCAGATTGGGTGGACTAAAGATGAACTTATCTTTGTGGAATTCGATAGCCAACATGAAACACGTATATCTGACGACTTTAAACTTTTGTGCACTAAGGATCAACTTATGCATGCAGATTGGGGTGACTAAAGATCAAGTTGCAAACAACCAAATTGGGTGGACGGATTTTCTGAAGGAAAACAGTGCACCGTAAACATTGTGAGATGACCTATAAACCCTATGTAATAAATAAAATCAATATAGATTTCTTTTTATGTCGAGACCGAGGTCACATGAATGGAGATTTGGAGGGAATAGGAATGGAAATTTGGAGATTGAACGAATGGCAATATTGAACGAATCTCATAGGCGGAATCACAATATTGAAGGAATATTGAGCGTTGCTGCTCTCCAACGACTATTGAATGTGACGGTGATTAAAGAAATACGCGCTTGCTTTCCGATTTGACAATTTCTTGCAGCACATGAAGTACCAAAGCAGCCATACTAGTGATCTTACAACTACTGGACGCAGAGGTTCCATGAAACTTGCAAGTTTTGTTCCGAAAAAAATGACTACATACATGGACTAAGCTATATCACAGAAAAAGAAAAGAAAAAAGGAGAACAAAGTTATCACAAATATTTAACCATAAGACGGCAACAAATTATTTTATGGGTGGTAGCATGAGGATTTGTGCTCCTGCTGTCCATGTGATGTGAAACAAAAACTTGAACAAAATTATCACAAATATATACAAATCTTACAAACACCGAAGTCAATGGTAGTGTAATCTTGACCAATGGTAGTAATTTAATGAATGGATGGCTAATCCATAACTCATTAAAAAAGACTTTCAGAAAATTAAAAGATAGGAAACCTCAGTTTGACATAGGCTTAAAAAATTAAAAGAACGAAAACTAAAATGAAACGAGTAAGGTTTGTCTTGAGAGTAGAGTTTAGGGGAAATGCACCTGTATCCCCTGCCCAGCTCTTCAGTCGGAGGTTTTTATGTGTATCCCTGCTCAGCTCTTATCCATAAAATAATCGAACAGATTCCTGGAATAATTTTGACAAAAGTGAAAGGAATGCATAAGATTTCAAATGAATATTGCAATCTTTGAAAAGAAGCGATGACGTCTATGAAAGTACAGAAAAATAGAAAGCAGATTTATGAAAAGTAGAGAAAAATATAATGCAAATGAAATAATAATGTATACCTGGAATTAAAAGAAGCCATTACCCATTGAATCTGGGAAATAATTTGCTGGAAAATATAACACAGACTGACTCATACACACAGGCTCACGCACTCACACAGACTGACTCATACACACAGGCTCACGCACTCACGCATACTCACAGGAAAGAAGATGGGAAATATAACATAACCAACATGACTTACAGAGACTCACCAATACTCGCAGGAATTTATCAGACAAACATCTCAGACCACAAACATGCGCACAAACATATCGGACCACATAGAAATATCAGACCAATTGGCAGATTTCTGTGGTCTTCTTATGGCTCGTTTCTTACTATGGATATATTAGCCTCTCGAATAGGCTAATATATGTCGAACAACCTTTTCACCGACAAATCCGGATAGGAGCGGGAAATCCTTTTCATCTTTTTCTATAACACTTTCATTATGAGACGTGGCTAACGGTATTTACACATTTTTGTGATAGTGATGGATAACCTTGTGATAGCATTTTAAACGAATCTGAAAAAACCATCATCATTTCATTAAGGATGGAGGGAGTGGCCTATTTTTCAAAAAAAAAAAAATGAAGTGGAGTTGGCCACTGCTAGTTTTAAAATAATGCTGTGTTTTTCTAGAATAAATTAGTTTTAGAATTATTAAATTTTCTAATTTTCTATAAATTTATTGAAGAAATATTTTTTTAATATTTAAATCAATTTTAAAATCAACTAAAAGACCAAGAAACCAAATTTTAAAATACAGAATTTTTTGATAGAGAAAAGCTGAAAGTAAGAAGATTCTACTCATTGGAATTTTGGTCCTGAAGGTATAGAGATTTTAGTGATTTAAAATAATAAAAGATAAAAAAAATCTTTTTATTTTAAGTTTTTTTATTGTAATTCTAACTTGGTTTTTCAAAATTTAAATCAATTTAAAATTGGGTGAAAAAGCAAGAAACCAAGTTTTAAAAAACATGAAATTATGATCATGAAAATGCCTACTATGGATATCACACTCGTTTCAAAAAAAAGTAAAAAAGCATATCCTATTCCGTACGACGAACAGAGGAGACTAATAGTGCGATTGCTGCGTTGTAACGGCAAAGTGTTCAAGAGTTGTTATGGAATATTTTCAGAGATAATGATCTTGAGGGGTGTGCAGTTTTTTCAGAAAGAAAACCACAAGGGAGCCGTTCAAAACTGAAGAGTAGAGCGGATATAAAAGTTGCTTTATCATGTCATTTTCTGAAAATGATGGTAATGGGTAACTTAAATTAACAGACAGAATTGCTAGTTGATTGTGGTGGGGTGGCTGTTTTCTTTGGAAGGCAATGGGGAGGCTTATTTTTCTAAGAAGCTGAAAAGACTAGCAGTTTAGTAATTTTATATTATTATTTTTATTTATTTTAATATTGAAAATGAAACATTATGATATCTTATATTATTTAACTTTTTTAAATAATAATCAAATTTTAATTATGTTTTAATTTTTTATTAAATTAATTTTATTTAGAAATAATATCTTTATGAGAGAAATAGTTTATTATCATTTCATAATACATATTTTTTTGATGATTTTTTTTTTTTTTTAATCAAAAAACAAAGAAAACATACCTATATAATTATTTTTAAACTTGTCTCTAATATTTTTTCGAGATTGTCTTTGGAGTATGGAAAGTATACAGTTTGAAGGGATGTACTGGATGTGATAAATCTGATATATGGGTAACCAAAGGTTGGTCTTAGTGGATGTTAACCATCATCATCATCATCAACACAAATTCTGTAAACCATTTATTATTTTTACATTACCTCAATATGGTTACCATGATCTTAAAAAAATGGATGTCATTTATTTTTCATAACAATTTGGGTCTTATTTTATAAGACAAGATTATGATCATAACATTTCAAAGAAAGGAAAAAAGGTCCTCTAGAGAAAGAGCTAAGCTTGAGTGGTTTACTATCCACTTTTGTATAAATGTTGGCCTATTTTTTAAATACAATTTTAAGTGGATGCATTTTTATGTTCAAAATATTAAAAATTAGTAAGGAAACACAAACATTATTGAACACAAGCTCAAAAATTAAAATTATATTAATAATTTTAATTGAAGAACAAGATTGGTAATAAAAATATATTAAAACTTAACTTTAAATGATTTAATTATAAATTTTTAAAATAAAATATTTGCATTATTGTTAATTGGCTGAATTAAATTATGTTATTTTAAAAATTTAAATTATGTTTTTGATTTTTGATTTATTAAATTTTTCCTATAAAATATATTTTTAATTTATTTATATTTGAATTTACTAAATTGTTAATTGAGTTTTTCTAATATATCTATATTTTAAAATAAAAAATAATTATGTATATATTTTTAAATTATATATATATATATATATATATATATATATTCTGAATAGTAATAATTTATTGTATACAAGCTCATTGGGCATATCAATTGGTGACCTATTCGTTAGGAATTATTATGTAAACCATGTAGATCTAATGGTTAAGATCATGCCTTTCCTACGAAAATGTCACAAGGTATAATGGGTATTGGCATGTAACATAATCCAACAAAAATACTAGAATCTAATGGGAATTAGAAGTGTGTGTAACAAAACCTTGCAACAACACTATGGTTAAGATCATGCCTTTCCTATGAAAATGTCACAAGGTATAATGGGTATTGGCATGTAACATAATCCAACAAAAATACTAGAATCTAATGGGAATTAGAGGTGTGTGTAACAAAACCTTGCAACAACACTACACTCCAATAATGGGTATGAGAAGCATGTAAAATAATCCAACAATAATGAGTTTTTTTGGGGTGGAAATACACTAGTGAACACACTAGGAGGGTAGAGACATGGCCTACCATAGTTGCACACACCTAATAGTGATACATATGGTCTTGGTGTGGAGGAATTATAGTTTTTTTTGAAGATCCATAAAATATCCTCAACAACCAATATTGACCATGAAATTCACCCAAGAACAAAAATAATTCTTAGAGGAGAGGGGTATGACCCAAGCAAAGACCAAAATGTTTGGAAATGTTAAAAATCTGCAACAATTCAGCAAAATAAAATAAATCAATTTAACAATATCCTACATAACTGCAACTACTTTAAGTTGATAGTGAGTGATCTTGAATCCTTGAGTGAAATGGAAAAAAAAATGATTAAAGAGTTGTTGGCATTCATTAAATACTAATGGAGATTTTTTTTTTGAATAAACATAAATATGAGTACCATGTTTGGCAGCTAGAATTTGTAGAGTAGTGAAATAAAGCATACTATCAACCTAACTCAAATAAGAAAAATATAATATAATTGCTATTAAATCATATTGTTTTGGAAATATCTAATTCTAATGCAACTAATGGCTTCTTGTGTGCCCTCCTCTTTTGGTCAAAATATGCTTTGGAAGTGAAAGCATAAGAAGAAATAAGGAGAGATGGAGTATTGAAAAAATGGCCTCATGTAAGATATCAAATTCCATCATGAAAAATCATTAATCAATCCAAAATTAGACTAGATAATGGATAAAAATCATAGATTTATTTATATGTGCTTTTTAGTTGATAATTTATAAAAGAAATATAACAATAATATATATATATATATATATATATATATATTATTGACACGATACACTTTAATGTTTTGATAAGGACTAACAATTGGGAAGGTTTAATGCACATTTTGCTTTGCTGGAATTGAAGTTATTTAATCAGGGCTCGAACTTTTACTTCCACCCAAGAACTATGTTTGTCCTTAATCCTAACTATTATACCCCAACTTTAATTAATGCACATACTCTTCTATCTAGTGAGACATGTAAGCAAGGAGAGGTGATGATATCATATCAATTTGAGATAAAAAGAATAGAATTTGTCACACATGTTTCTAGGGTATTTTTCCTCCCAATGGAGTAATATTATGGGAATGGACCTCGACACATCCTAATGCTCGTGTCCATTATTGGTTATAACTTTGTTCAAACGTAACCTTCATTATATGTTTTTATGTATTCAATGGTGTCGATATAAATGATGTATGTCAATGCGCTTGAATCTTGCCTGACTTGACTTTGTGGATTATATATTAGAGTATCAAAAAAATTCACATGTAAGATTAAGATAAGATATGTCATATATATTATATCATTTTCACTTTTTCTATTTTAATCAAACCCCAAAAATGTCCTTAAATTGTAATTCGTCAAATATTAGGAAATAAGCCTTAATAAAACTCCACAGTCCCACTAGAGTGAATGCATGGAAGTATATACTGAAATAAAAGAATTAGATTGTCCAATATTAACAACATAAGGAAATTATCCATTTCCTCGTTTTTTTTTCTAGAACATAAATTTATAGTGTATGATTATTTACATTAATCTATCGAGTGTCATACCCAATATGACTATGTATATTTAATAAAATTGTAGTTATACATCATGTAACTATATGAGATGTATAGTCGTACATATCGCTATATATTTTAGAATTATATATCCCATCAAATTCAAACAAACCCAGATATAATTATTCAACTAAATTTATATAAAATAAATATACATCGAAAAGTAAAATAGAAATGCCACTTTAGAAAATTTTATGCTAAAGTTAAAAAAAAATTAGGAAATTTGATGAATATTCTCACTGTCTTCCCGTGCTATAAATCTAGAACTCTAATTCTCTCATTAAGTTTTCACTTGATTTAACTATTACCAGATGATATGACTGACATTCCTATGTTTCATCTCCCTTAGTATTATCTATACAAATATTCTTATATGCCATTAGTGGCCTCTATGAATATTTCAATGTTTGAAATGGTCCCCAATTTGTCTTCCCTTGGATTTTACTTTTCGAATATACTAAATGCACCTACTTATCATACATAATAAAAAATTACGTGTGTTCAACATATAAGGAGAAGTAGACATTGAAATGTAAGTAAAACACATAATAGTTTCCCCTTAAACTTCTACGGAAGAAACAAAATAACATGGATCCTTTACTTTTTTGTTTGAAGAAAAGATATGGTTTTGTAATTCTACCCTTGACGTATCAAATTTGTTCATGTTCACACTCTTCATGACTCTCTACATATTTAGTTTATGATTCCAAGGAAATGAAAGAAATATGAGACAAGGAACCCCAAGAGTAGGAAGCCAAAGAGTAACTTTTTCCTATAGAGTTTGGTTCTCACAAAGTATGAGTTTATTTCTTGATTTATGAAGTTTATGGCCACTCCAATTGTTCTTCATAAGAAAATATTCATATGTTTGGAATTAATCTGTATGTCCAAGTTGGTCATTAAACTCACCTGCAAATGGAATCTTCTCGGTATGTGCTTAATGTCTAATCCATTCAAAACTCAAAGGATTTATTCCTCATTGGTATGTTCTTGTCCATGTAAATTTTTGGTTTGTTACAAGTCTCTAACAATTGCATCCTTATCTTTGGGAATTTACTCTTATATCTCAACTTGAATATTCTAAATTTACAATACAAAAAGTATAAGAGCTAGCCCAAGAATCATAGTACTTCAATCTAACACAAATTAAAATCTACTAATAAAATGCAATTTCAACTAATTTCATGTCTAAGGTTAATATAAACCTATAAAATTTAAGGATTTACACATGTTATCATTCCAAAAATAAGCTAAACCACTTCAATATCGAAATGAATGAAATCTACGAGATGCGATTCCATTGCATCATCTGATAAACAATATTTCTTCCACGAAAAAGATCTTGGACATAAAATTATTCAAATAATAATTACAAATTATAGTGTCGTAACATACATTCTTAGCTAACTATTTTCCCAGCAAATAATGATTTCAACAAACATCCCACACATTTCTTTCCTATTTAACCTTGTAACTAATTTTCAAACAATATGGAACATATAGGAAATATATTTCTAACACTAAATATCTATTATATTTCTCAAAGGTGACATGAATTCCTAAATGTGAAATGCCCACCACGCATCAAATTTTTTTTATTGAAATGATTTTAATGATCCATTTTCACCATATGCATAAAATTGTTGTGTAACAACATATAAATTACATTTTAGTAAAATAAAAGATTTATTTATGTAATAAAATATAAGATGAAAATTTCATTTAGTTAAGAGACCAAATTATAATAATAAGAGAAGATGTTTGGTTTTATATATGGGATAAAAGATAAATATAAAAAAAAAAAGTATATAATATTTATTGTTGAAAAATTAGGTAATGATTATAAGGGATATAGATTCTTGCAAATATTATGAATAATGAAATTCAACTTTTCATCATAGATAAAATATACAATTGTTTCTTATTATCTAAAATCATTTGATTGGGACATAAGAGAAGAATTTAACAACCTAATATCTAGATATATATAGTAGAAGTAAAAGTATATTTCTTGTAAACTTAACTAATGAACTAAATTAAATGTTTATAGACATCAATCCATGATAAACATAAAAGGAATTTTTTAAACTTTTAAAAAAATCATAAAACATAACTAGACTATAACTTTATTTTAAATTATTATTATTATTTATAAAAAGAACTATATATGATTTTCATTTGACATATAAAATTCAATATTCATGCCCACATTGCCATGGAAATTCATAACTTGTAAATAGATTTTGTTACACTAGCATCTCTCTCTCTTTATTTTCCAGCCTTAGCCTTTTTCTCTCTTCCCCTCTTTCTTCCCCTCACACTCTCTACCTTACCATGTCTACACAAATTTATACACCACTCCTTCTCCTTTTCCCTCCAGCTCCCCTTCCTCCTCCTCTCTCTCTCAATCAAATTCTCAGCATAAGTCTATCTATCCCCCATCCCTCTCTCTCTATTCACCTTGATGCCCCTTTCTTCTCGTCCTCTCTCCCTATCACTCTCCTAAACACTGTATCTTTCTTTCTCCCCACAATTCTCCATTCCTCCCTCCACCACCCTGCCCCCCCAAAAAAAAAAATATCTTTCTTAACCCTACCTTTTTCTCCCCACAATTCCCCATTACTCTCTCCACCACCCCACCCCCAACACTCTCTTTATTATCCCCCCTTATCCCTTTATTTTTGTTATTATATCCCTCTCTCTCTCTCTATCTTTCTACCCTTAACTCTCTTCCCCCCCCATTCTTCCTTCTCTCTTTAATATTCATTCTTCAGCTCACATTCTCTCCCTCTTTGCACCTGAAGTTGTCACCGTTCCTCGCACTTTCCATCTCTCTTTCTCACTCAACATAGTTACCGATCAAATAGGTAATTGAAATGATACCTACCTTTTTGAGGTAGAAAATAAAACACGCAATTTTGAAGAGTAACGTTGTAGAATCACCCTTTTTTTTAGAGCAGTTTTTTGACACTTTAATTTTTTTTATTTTTTTATTTTTATGTTTTAATGTGATGATTTTCATGTCAATTTTGAATAGTGATTCTCCATAATCACCCACTCTTTTTTAGAGGGTTGATTTTGACACTATACATTTTCTAATGTCTTCTTCTTCCGTGAGATGTTTATTTTTAAGTGCATTATGTTCTTGTTTTTATATTTTTTAATTATATATAAAAAAATTGTAATGAAATCTTCATTTTTCATATAGTTAAAAAATAAAAAAAAGGCCTGTAATATTCCCAATTAGCCCAAGCTAATGGGAATATTCTATTTTTCCTTGTTTTGTTTTGCATTTCATGTTGGTGAATAGAATGTAAAGGAGGACATGTAAAACTATTGAAAATAACAAAATAAATCAATGCCCATTGTGAACATGGCTAAATCTGGGCCATATTATAAAACACACTTGAGTGTGAAAGAGGTTGATCACTTGAAAAAGTAAACCATGGCCATATCTACAATGCAGTCTAGATGCATTGAACCTCCTTGAGGCACAACACAGTTCTATATGGAGGTTCGACATGTGAAAGGGGCTAAACTAATGAAGTGGTTTAGGGTTTGACAACACTCCAATCTTATAAAAGGAAGAGGAGAGAAGAATGAAAGGGGTTGTTGAAGATTATTATTTTCTAAAGGCATTGTCTGCTGAGACATTCCTCATTGGGGGTTTTCCTGTTTAAGAATCCCACCTCCTTCCTTGAGCAGCTCTTGGAGGAGACTTGTTCCATCTTGTCCACTATCAGGCTTGGGCCAAGCTTCACCTTACACCTACAGTGTTGATCCTATTGAGGGTTGGGTTGTCCTTGTGAGTTGCAGCAAGTCGAAGATACTAGATCTACTCAGATCTAGATTTTACTAGTGTCTCTTCTCAGTGAGTGTGTCTTTTAACCTCCTGGAAGAGTGCATTAGATAATTGAGCTTCAGATCCATACCTCAGCATCAGGCCAAATCATTCTCAGAGCCTACAGCACATTTCCTCTCCCTATACTGCGTTATTTGCAAAGGAGAAGTTGTAGGGTGTTTTGTCTGCATTTTGGAGGAGAGATCTCTGGTGTTAGGATTATTCCTCTCACTGTGGTGATCCATGGATTGGCCATCCAATCCATGCTTGTTTCAGATCTGATCTGCTCTTCTGTTATATGATTCAAAAATTTCTAAACATTTCTATAGATCTGCAACTCTAGATCTCAAATCTACTCTTTGTGCTTCATGTTTTTCACAAAACCCCAAAGGGAATGTATAGATGAGCTTTTCTTATACACAGATCTGAATTAGATCTATATTTTTATGTACATATCTTATTTATATTTGAGTATTAATAAAATTCTACTTCAACACATTAAAATAACGCTGTCAAGTTTATGCAGACTTTTCTTATGGCTATACCACCTCATTTCTGAGGATTTCTCCTATATTGTCTTATTGTTTCTCTTCTACAATGTATGGGCTGTAATATACATCTGATTTACTATTATACATCTGATATTTGTACTCCCACATCAACTTACTACTTAGCTTCAGTGGATCTGCGTTATTTCTGAAATATTCCTTTGCATATAGCTACAACCCCTCTCCTTGGGTGATTTTTAGCTAGACTAGTTTTTGGGAGATCTGTTTAACCCACCTATTCTAATTTTTTTTTTCCCTCATTTTGGATTTAGATATTAGATGAGCTAATCTAAGGGATCCAGGAGCTCCAAAATCATTTCAGTGCACTGAATTCTCAGGAATGTGTTATTTCAGCAGGCTTACTGTGTGATTCCCATTTTTGGGATATTACAGTGGTATCAGAGCAACTTTCCTTGGCTCAGACTATGAGCTTCGATTATTATGGAGTCTTCTCATGGGGAGGAGGAGATATGCAAGAGAAATCAGAGTAAAACCTTGTTGTCTGGAGAAAAGAGGTTCACAAAACTTCAATCTCAAGCTCTGCAAGGCATCGGAAAAGACATCAAAGAAAGGAGGATGAAAGAGCAGGAACATCCCTCAACCAGATATAAAAGATCGATACATGAGGAAAGATATAAATCCTCATCTCATGGATATCTGCACTCAGCCATATCACCAAATATTCAACGCTCTATCAGTGATTTCTTCATGAAGAGGAAGAAAGGAGGTGTGACCAAGAAGGACACTCTTGGTGAGTATTTGTGGGAATATGAAGCTCAATCTAAGGAGTTCAAAGATAACTTGAAATTCAAGAGGTTACAAGATCGGGGAGGACAAAAAGCACAAAGGAAGCAACATGGTATGGTGGAGTCTGTCTGTCTACACTTTTTGATGGGTCACCTAAATGTCCGGTTAGGGTTTGGGAAGAGGAGCTAACACTATTTGTTGAGCAACACCAAGTTTCGAAATTGAAGCCATCAAAGTAGCGACATTGCATTTTGTGCATTTGAAGGTAAAGCATATGCTTAGTGGTTGTTTGAATCCTTTTCCTTAAGAAATGAATACACCTACTTATGCAAGGTTTATTGAAAGGTTAGTAGAAAGGTTTGATGAAGCTTCATGTGTAGAATCTTCTATTGAAACTATCAAACCATATTCAAAAAATATTTTGCATGAGTTGGAAGGGTCTATGAATCCAACTCCATTTCTAAAAACCATGGAAGAAGTTGTAAGTTTTTTGGATGCCTTGCCGAGGGAAATATCTCCATTGGATGAAGAGATCTCTTCTCAAGAGAAAGGCATGAATATTCCTACTTCAATAGATGACCAATATCTAAGGTATTTTATTGATGATGAGGCAACTTCAACTATTGAAGAGGAGGAGGGGAAGGCATGAGATGATAACGCAGTCACAACAAAAGCACCTCAAGCACCTCTTGATTGGAGGAAAACTAAAGTGTTCTCTCAACTATGGGCAGCATTTGCATACTTGGCTAAGGAGGGAGGCTTGGGAGAACCTAGCACAGCGTAGAGAATCTCTCATGAATTCAGAAGAGAGGTGAGAAATTTCCTGAAAGGGGCATTGCTATCTTCCACTCAGTTATCTGCGTTGAGAAAGGAGTAATCAGAAGTCTATGATGGCATGGACATGAGGACACATGGCAACTCCATATATTTGGCACAACCCATGGTACCTTCATTCACAAAAGTGATTTCTGAGTATGAGAAGAGGATGTTAACACTCTTGCATGCATGGGCCAGATTAAGGAAGTATTGGAAAACAAGGACATTCCGAGGGGAAGTTGATTTCCATCAGCTTCAATCTTTTCTTGGTCAAGGTCAGCAGCAAAAGAGGCAGCAAAAGGAAGATTATACTGCTCCAACATGTGATTTTGACAACAAGCATGTCAAAGAGGAGAGCCATGATATGACAGGGGATGCATTTCAGACCTCTATAGTGTTGTCATTTCTGGGAAGCCTAGATCCCTATTGGGATTCCCAACTCATGATGGAATACTCCAAGGACCTTTTCACATGCTAGGTTCTTGAAGGGAAGGTAGTGGATGGGAGGTATAAGGTAGTTGAGGGGGTCATTTATTTCTATGACCTTATCTATTTGGTTAGAGACTCCAAGCTCAAGAAGAAACTACTAAATGAAACCTATGAGATATTGCTTTCCAAACCCACTGGTGTCATTAGAACATATCATACTATCTTAGATGGATTCATGTCGGAAGGTTTCAAGGAAGAGGTGCACTCTCATATGAAGAAGTGCATGGATTATTTGTTAGATAAGGAGGAATATAGCTCTTGGGAAGAGCCATCATTCACACCTCTTTACTCATTGAGTGTGTGTAACACCCCCAAGTTCTATGCTTTTCAAATGAGAGTGTCACCCATGTTGAATGGTTATAACAGAAAATAAGGGGGAAAAGCCTATTGCAAATCTATTGGGTGATAAAAGTTTGTGTCAGGGAAGATTATAAGCATGGGTAAAAATACCATGAACATAGCATCTGTTTACTATCCATAGAAACTATTGGGAAAGTAGTTGGAGCAATGGTGGTTAACTGCGTAGAGATAGATGTATGCGAGGAGACATACATTTATACCTCGATGCTGAACTTTAAAATATTGAAAATGTTATCAGGCCTGCAAACTGGGAAGTTTGAGTAAGGGCCTAGTGAACATCTAGAGTTGGACACAACTCTGAACAGAAAACCTGAGAAATACAAAGTAATATATATAGATATATAAGTATATAAGTCTATAAGGGGAGGTCAAGCCCCAAAATTTTCATGGAAATTCTTGTATTCCATGGCTGTCTATAAGTACTGAAAAGAATCTAAACCCCGGATAACAGTCTGCATCTGTAAGTGATTGAGTATAAAAACTATAATTGTTATCGACGCATAAAGCAGAGAATATGTGAGTTATGCATAGCACTCATCACAGGTTCAATTGTATTTCCCCCAACCGGGGTGTATATAGACCTGTTATGAAAATGAAAAAAAAAATTGGGGTTGGGAGACGTGACAAATGGTATCGGAGCAAAGTTCAAAAATTGGGCAAGATATGTGCTCACAAAGAAATGGTTAACTGTTATAAATTTTATGAATATTAAAAATATTTCTTCGAGTATACAAATATTTTGGATATACTTTCAGGTATACATGTAATAGATGGTGAGTAAGTAGAAACATTGATATGGGAGTACTATGAGGAGGCTCATATACCAGAATGGTTAAACCTATAATAGGTTTAAAACTGGAAACCGATATCTCTCAGAAAAATAGCATTTCTATGTAAAATAATAGAGTATGAAAAAAGTTTATAATGACATATTCTGCTATTGTTCTACTATCATCGTTATGAAAAAGAAATTTCAGCGTTCATAAAGTTAAGACACTGAAATCATCTAAATACCGTAGAAAAGATCAATGATGAAGTACTTACCCTCTACAGATGATTAATTCTGGTTTTGTTTATTGTAGGCACAAATGATTTATTGTATGCTTATGAGTCTACTAGAGAAACATTATAAAAGTACTAGAATGTACATAGTATAAATATAACCAGCTGGAAGTAAATACCATGAATTTTGACATTCAAAGCTGTGCAGGAAAATTGAATATTACCTTGCTCCATATATGTGTATAATTGTAAAAATTTATGCTCATATGCAAGTGGAAAACTACATTAGTAGACTTAGAGTTATAGGATATCATAGCAGAAAATTAAAAGAGGTCAGATTAGGCATGTCGACATTTTTTTTAAGCTTTTAAAAGAAAATTCTATTCTACCTAAGGAATATACAATTCATAGCATTAATGGAGCATATTATGTTATGTAATGTATCTCAAATTCTGGACAAAGCATCATAGTCATGGATTAAAGTACAATTAAGTTTACGTTACAATGACTATTGAAATTATGAAATTAGCTATAGTAACGTCACATAGCTAACCAAGGAATAACTCCATTATGATAGCTATGAATTAGCCCATTATGATAATTGCGATTTATGTGACGTAATTCATATCGGGGTATGTCACTATGATAATTATCATAAATACTATGATAATTGCGATTGATATAAAGTTACCCCGATAATTTATGTATAGTAAAGATTTCTTAATATATTATTTGTCACGTTACTTAGCATGAAAAATGGTCTCAATGCTAGATTACAAGAGATCCATGGTTAGCAAATGGGTGACAAATAACGTGACAAAGGGAATGAGTTTATAATGATTACAAGAGTACAGGTCTCAATGCTATAACTGCCTTTAATTCCAGAACCGTGTACAATACTTATGAAAGACTTAGGCTCGTCATATCCTATGAAAAAAAAAAAAAAAAATCTATGCAAATGTTACGGCATACATCTAAGTATACACAAGGTAAAGTATATATATACAGAGTACGAGCCACGAACTAAAAAGAATAACAACACAAGTATGTATATACACAGAAAACTTTTAGATGTACGTGTAGTGGGTGAACGGATGACTCTCTGGCATTCACCCATTTGAAATTTATAACAGGGTTAGAATATATATATATATATATATATATATGTTAATACGGGTCAGGAGCAGACCCAACTAAGTCTTTCAATAGCAAAAAGAAGACAACAAAACGAATCACCTCAGTTATGAATCGCATGTACTAAAGTGCTATATATGGTTCGAAACCATATGAGATGTATCATCGTACCGCCAGAGTAGGGATAAGGTAAACCTTATTATAAGGTTTCAATGTATGTGATTTTAATAAATGTACGCCTTATATAAATCAGAACCACCGGAAGGTTGGAGAAAGGTCGGGTGGGGGTTTTGACCCGCCGACCTCCAAAGGTATATATGCCAACACCTTCACATAAGAACGCAGCCTATTTGCGCTACAGTTCGGGCCATTTGTTATCAAACCATTAGCTGTTACGAGGAAACCAGTGGACCATTATTCCTGTTGGGAACGACAATCATTGTAAATTTCATAGCATATATTCATATGACAGCTGTATACCATAGTGCGGAAAGGAGACCCCCTCTTTTCTTTAAATTATATACACGGTAGCCAAGAAATTCAGTGGGGAAATTCTATATGACGGTGTTAATTGGAAATATGGGAACTGTTATGAACATAACTGAAAGAAATTGCAGATTGAAATAAAAAACCCATAACATAACCATTTTTCTTCATACGCATAGGTCGATTTACATAAAAAATTGCGAGTGTAGAAATCTGGCTGCCGCACCAAATAAATCTATCGTTCAAACCCTAAAATCCTTACGAGTTCACCTCGAGAGAAGAGGGAACTGATCCAATGAACACGCTTTCATGAATAGAATTTCCGAACGACATATTGTTTCCAACCCAAATGATATTGGCCACAGATGAATACCTGAAGAAAGGGGTTAGACCATAACTGTTATTAATCTAAAATTTTAACACCTGTGAAACGAAAACCCTTGTTGGGCTGAAGCGAGTTATTAATCATGCTCAGGTTACAACCGGAAATCCGGCGTTAATGAGCTGCACTAACCAGAATCGGACCAAGGGAAAACAATAGTGCTACCCGGGGTATTGCCGAAGGGCTTTCGAAACCCTGAGTTGCGTTCCGACCCATAATGGCTCCACGGCGATGTGAGCGGGTCTTGTAGCACGAACTCTGGGGTAGCGTGAGCTAGCAACTTAGATTCAAGATAAAAATCGAATAAAACTGAACCAAGGAAAGTAAATGCCATGGTCGGTATTTAAACCCCCGACATAGCAAAGATTCCGAAGAAAATTTCATTCCGGATGCAGGACGCATTGCCTGATAAGAACTCCTCCAGGAGCTCAGCTTGACGACCCAAACTTCTGTGCAACGCAAATCAGGGTAGTCATCAGAAGAAATCCCTGTAAGTATTAAAGTGAGCCATAGTAATATTTAAAACATAACTGAGCAAAATAGGTAGGAACCCATATATGAATCCGGCCCGGGAAATGATGTAAAGACAAATGAAATTCTGACTATCAACAGGAATAACATAAACAATCTACCAATACCAGAGGGGAAGCTGGGCGTTCCGATAGGGACCATCGACTCTATGAACTTCGAAGTGCAGGGGAGCGCGCAGACCTCTTTTCACAAAACTGAAAGATGGTAATTGTAACATTTGAATGGAATTATATCTCCATTGCCAGAAACCCTAGCCAACCACTGGTGCAAACTCAGGTAGGGCGTGCTGAACGCTGGCAACCGGTAACTCGACGAAACCCTAACAAGGACGATAGGTATATCAAGAAAGATTGGGCGGTAGGAATGGGAGGTGAGCCATGGTTGAGAGGAGACGAAAAGACAGGATCGAGGGTACTACTCTGCAGTAAATCACATGGCAAGCCTGACAAATTGATTTCGTATCTCGCCCAAGTAGATCAGAACTAGCGACGTGTCGACTATCCGCTTGGTGTAAGCGAGCTGATTTCATCCGGGAATTAACAACACAGATACGTTATAGCAGGTAAGGATGTAACCATCCCTGACACGATCTCCCTGTAAATTAATAAAGTCGGATTTGCCCTCATACTCTACCGCCAAGAGGCCGAAAGCCTATGCTTTAATGGGAACCAGCGTCGCCTCGGTATGCGGAATGTACAAAAACGAATGATCGATCCCTTGAACACTAAAGATGAGACACGTAAGAGGCAAAGGGATGGTATAATAGTAATCTCGCTAAAATCTCAGTCAACAAGTATGTAGGCGTGAGAAGTCTATGTATAAATTCGTATATATCTAGGGTATATAGGTCGGATTTATAAATATTTATGAATGGAAACAAAGCTGCTTTAGAATTGTATGGGTATAATCGTAACTACCTATTTAGTTATAAATATAGATATAAAATTCTATCAATAAGCCTTTCTATATATATTGGTTTAATAAAGTCGTACTTTATATTTCTATGGGTAAAATGTCGAATATCCATGGATATATAGACATATATCTATTGGATTTATAAAGTGACACTTTAATTTGATTTATCCAATTTCAATTTAGTTGAATTTAATAAAGGAAGGCTGTGAACTTGTTGTGGAAAATCAACCCTTATTGGTCAATTTTCATTAAACTAGAATGGGAAAATTTCTAGGAGAAAAAATAATACGTGGTCAAGAATAAAAGAAAAAAAAAAAAAAAATTTGGAGGTGACAAATGGTATAACCTTATATAACCCTTTATTATCTCAGTTATAATTAAAGAATGGTTAAATGATTGGGTGGCATGGGATTTGAAAGAGGTAATGTATCCATTCTTGCATTATATGTGTAATGAAATAATAGTTACAGGCTTTTGCGTCATGAGAGTTTAAAAGGATAATGTATCCACTTTGTGGGTTTTAATTAAAGGAGACTTTAAACTTTAATTTAAAGGAGTGGAGTTAAATTAAAGTTCAATAAAGTAACTTTAGAAGAGGCGGATTTTAATTAAAGTAGACCTTAAACTTTAAAGTTAAAGAGGTGGTGTTTAAATTAAAGTTTAAACTAGTGGATGAATTCCAAAGAGGTGTATTTAGTTACTATTCCGTTACGAGTTACTAATTCGAATGAAAATAGATTATAGTGAGAAAAAAAAAGAGACGGAAAGGTTATATTGGAACATATAAAGAAAGGTGGGAAATAGAAAAATGACAATTTATATTTAATAGAGGTATGTTAAATATAAGTTGTAAATTCTTAATTAACTATTAAAAATATATATATATAAAATAATAATCATTATCATGAGGAATGATAGAGTAAAATGAAAGAAATTGCACGTGGGACATAAATCAATCTACAAGTAACATTATAAATATAGGTGATCTTATTATAATGTTAAGTTGTATGCATATAAAATCGTCATGCATGATACTTGATGTGAATATTAAAAAAAATTTCACTAGTGAATGTTAAAAAGTGAATTCACCTTAAAAGTTGCAAGTGAAGTGGAAGGACATATTCTACCATATGGCCGGAATATTATTACACTACCTAGGGTTAAAGGAGTAATAAACACTAATTGTGGTAGATTAAGTTTTCATTGGAAAAATTTCCAAGATGAATTTTCAAGTCAAGTATATTCAAGTCAAGACTACAGTATTTTGTCATAAGCATATTTTAATTCATGGAAATTAATGATGTGGTAAACTTAAGTACGAGTTATAAACACAGTTAAATAGTTGGGTTAGTAAGTATGGACCATTGCATATTAAATAATGTAATGCAAATCCATTTCATTGAGTTATGAATGATGAATGAAGGGATAAATCAAATTTCTAGGTGGGCTAGCTAGGGTAAAAGTGAAAACCTATATCAACCATGGATTGATTTTTAATGATTAGTGACATTCACATATAGATATGATGGGTGAATCATCATTGGAATTAGTACAGCGTGAACATACCATTAAGAGTAAAAGCATAAACTCTGGTGATTCTTTGAAAAAGGGGAAACTATGTTAAATTTATGTTCGACATTATCAAGTACTAATAACTGTGAATGTGATGAATTATAGAAATTGCATTTATCACTATAAAAGAAAACATGTATTCACACTATAAAATTTTGTTGGTGTAAATTTTATTAAAGTTAATTGTCTTGAGTCCTAAATTCAAAGACAGGGAAATAGTGTGAAATCATACAGCTACAAACCGAGAGAAAAGAGGATGAGCTATATTTGGACTTGGGTGTGGGGGAAAACCATGAGATCCAAGGTTATTCACGTAAGTTTTGAACTATTGGATACAATTCATGTGTGAAGTAAGAATTGAATTATAGACATTATTAACAAGTCTGGTTATTACTAATTAAAGTGATTGGCTAACCAAAAAGAAACAAGGAAAAGATACTAGAAGTACAGCTATAAAATGAGAAAGGGTAAGCATAACCATGCATATGATACAATTGTTTTCTCTCATTTATGAGTACTAATGAAAAAGTTGTAAAATTGTTAGTCAAGTGTGTAACAGGAAATTGGGCACTCTGGACACAAAGAGGAAAAAGGTGAAGATAAATCACCTAGAAAATCAAGGAAAGCGGAACTGGACCTAGTTGAGTGAGGAAAGAATCTCACTGAAAAACAAGAAAGGATAAGTAGTGTACAAAAAAGTGCACTAAACTATTATGAACCTGAACGGTTTGATTAATAACTGAATTTCTTAAGTTATTGAAATGCAGAATGTTGTTGTGGATTATCAATTGTACATACATGACATTACTTACATTGGTATGAATTGTTGACAGAGAAAACAGAATAAAAAAGATTCTCCAGACAGACTTCTTGCAAAGAAGTAGGAAGAAAAGCAACTGCATAAGGCATCAGTAAATAGAGTGGAAGCAGGAGAGTACTCTGCTGGAAACAAATCAAGGACGAAGAAGAAATCTTTGTCAAAGTTGAAAAAAAATCAACGTTAAAGGGTAACACCGAGGAAGGTGTTGGAAAGGAGGAAAACTAATGGCTTATAAATTAGCCCTACCATTGCTTATTAAATTTCCTGATATGTTTCATGTCTCCTTGTTGAATTTTTTTTTATATAATTTTTGTACATAATGCTTCTCACATGATTGATTTGAAATGTGGTCCAGGTGGAACCAGAATAAGAAATTCCTTCCAAAGTCGCTTCAACGATGAAAGCGGGAAGAAATTGAATTGGCAAAATCAAATAGTAGCTAGAGTAAAGGTGCAGTGGAGCACTTTACTGCTGAAAAGCTACTTGGAACAGAGAAGCTAAGATGATGGAACAACATTCATAATTATGTTCAAAATAAACTAAGTAGATAGTTGTCAACACCGAGGACGGTGTTTATTTTCAGAGGGGGAATATGTAACACCCCAAGTTCTATGCTTTTCAAATGAGACATTTGAACATAAATCCAAAGGGGAGTGGACCCCAATGGATAATTATTGTGTGGATGTGGTTAACTATTTATTTATGAAAAATAAATAAAATATTATGTATGCACTATGACCAGATGAGAAAATGAGATCATATGCCTAATCCATGAGGTGATGGAAAAGGAAAAAAGACTTTCCCCAAATCTTTCAAAAATCCTTGAAAGAAATTATTTCTAATTTAGATTTTTGAGGAAAAATCTAAATTCCCCCCAATGAAGAGGAGTAGTTGGGAAGAGGTGAGAAAAAGCTGGAAAAGCTGAGGAAAAGCTTAAAGCATCTTTAAAGAGTCCCAAAAATGGGAAGCCTAGGCTAAACAGGAATAAAGCATCCTGAAATTCTGGACACAGAATTAGAAACAGGCTTTGGGGAAAGCACAGCTTAAATAAGCTGCTCCAGAACAGATTGAGGTTAGTCTGTTCTTGGAGGATCTCAGCTCGGGGGTGAGTTCTGGAGATAGACGAACTCTACGGTTGGGAGGACTGGTCATAGTAGTGGTGTGCATGCATAAATTGGGAGATTTCTGTAAGTTGAATTAAACATGTCCATAGTTTATGAAATTTTGATGTTATGGTTCATTATGCAGTTTATGAATTGTGATGTTATGGTTCATTATGCAGTTTATGAATTGTCATGCTATGATGCATTATGCTAATGATAGATTGATTAATTGTTAAGTAGTTCATGTAATGGTAAACCAAAGCTAGTGATAGCAGAGACAAATGGTTGGGTTGTATGGAGGAGTATTTGGTAGTAATGAGGTTAGAGAGGACAGATAAATTGAATAAAAAATCTGATAACCATGGATAGGTATAGCTTGCTATCTCTTAAAGAAATATTTAATTTCTGTGTGTATAAACAGAAAATGTTAACCAAACAGTACCCATGAACAGCAAGTGCCAAACAACTAACTCTATCATAACAATACTGATGGCACAGAATTCACTGGAATCAATAACAGAAAGTAGGAAACAACAACCCTCAGCTATGTTACAATGGAAAGTATTGTAAAATTTAGAATTTTCAGTATTCTATTAAATATAATTGTACACATATGGAAGTAGAAGTTGAATCCTAACAAAGTACGAGGATCAAACACTAGGGATTCTAAACTATCCAGTTCAGTATTCTCTACCTCCATTTGAGTGAAGCAAGAGGATCTGTTTCCTAGTTTTCCCATGGAACAGTTGAATCTGTACCATAGTGTCACCCATGTTGAATGGTTATAACAGAAAATAAGGGGGAAAAGCCTATTGCAAATCTATTGTGTGATAAAAGTTTGTGTCAGGGAAGATTATAAGCATGGGTAAAAATACCATGAACATAGCATCTGTTTACTATCCATAGAAAATACTGGGAAAGTAGTTGGAGCAATGGTGGTTAACTGCGTAGAGATAGATGTATGCGAGGAGACTTACATTTATACCTCGATGCTGAACTTTAAAATATTGAAAATGTTATCAGGCCTGCAAACTGGGAAGTTTGAGTAAGGGCCTAGTGAACATCTAGAGTTGGACACAACTCTGAAAAGAAAACCTGAGAAATACAAAGTAATATATATAGATATATAAGTATATAAGTCTATAAGGGGAGGTCAAGCCCCAAAATTTTCATGGAAATTCTTGTATTCCATGGTTGTCTATAAGTACTGAAAAGAATCTAAACCCCGGATAACAGTCTGCATCTGTAAGTGATTCAGTATAAAAACTATAATTGTTATCGACGCATAAAGCGGAGAATATGTGAGTTATGTATAGCACTCATCATAGGTTCAATTGTATTTCCCCCAACCGGGGTGTATATAGACCTGTTATGAAAATGAAAAAAAAAAAATGGGGTTGGGAGACGTGACAGCGCTTTCGGACCATGCGTTGACCAAAGTCAATGTTGGTCAAACTTCCAGCAAAACCCTAGCCGCAGCAATTCGTCCTTCAGCTCAGCCGTACAGAAATTCGTCCTTCTTCTTCACACGTGTGGGCTGGAAATGTCCTCCAAGGAGCTCATACTCAATCAGATGAGAGAAGAAGATGTGTTGTGTTGTGGTGAAATGATCTCCAAATTTTCCTGTATTTATATCCATCATTGGGGTGTGTGACACATCTGCTGGGGGTATGAAACCTTAAGGCCGACCTGCACATATAATTTATTATGAATAATAAATTCAAAATAAATGTTTTGCTCATCGGATTAAGACATATTATATATGGATTTTACACCTCTCCGAAAGAGGAATCCATCAAAAATATTAGCCTCTTAATTTGAGCATCATAACATGGAGTTTAGACCTAGTTGTCCAAATTTAACAAAGCTAGTATGCACAATATATAAGAAAGTACAAACAAATTTACATGAAAATAAAATCAAATTGAAATTGAAATTTTCAATCAAAATATACTATTTTTCATAATCATTTTGGGTCTACTAACTACTATTTATTTACTTTGAATAAACTTTAATTTTATTTTTAAATCTGAAAATATAGTATATATCTCAAATATATTTCTAGAAATTAAAAGCCCAAAAATACATCTACTTCATATTCAAAACAATTCAATGAAATTTCCTCAAAATATTGTTTCTCCCCAATCTAATTAATACAAATGCACAAAATATCATTTAAATATATCAATAATGAATATTACTTACAATTTAATTTAATTGTGACTAAAAAATAACAATACTTTAAAATAAAAAATTATCCAAACTGATGGTGAATAAACATTTACTTTAAACAAAGTAAGATCTCACCATAAAATCTCATCTGCATAGTGATTGTGAAAAGCCAAATTACAAAAAAAAGAAATATGCTGTTTCTTCCTCTAATAAAATAGCACTTTCTTAAGGTCACTCTCTTGATTGTTAAAAAAAACAAAATACAAATTTATCATCGAGCCTCAAATAAATATAAAATATTTATGTATATCTAATTACTGACCTTTGAAATATAACGATATATGTATAATAACTATTGATATTTGGAGATTGAAATGGATCAACAAAATTCTCAATAAGCTGACGAAAACGTAAACGAAGGAAAGAATCAGCATACAAGGTTATTGTCCCTGAACCAGAAGCCATGGAGCTTTTATCCTTTTACTTAGGAAGGCGTTCGGCGTTGATTATGTGAATTGTTTCTACAATAACAATTAACAACTTATAAAAATGATAGTGGTGCGGTATTGGTATTGGTTTCGACTTTTGAATTCTTGTTTCACCCATAAGTTGCCTCAATACGCGGACATGCTCATCATCTCCAGGCTCTCCATGGAATATAAGGTTTTCATCAAAAAATTAAAATAAAGCCTGAACTTCTTAAGAAAGAATATCATGTCAAGTAGCCGCGAATGTGGAATACTGTTGGGAAAGGTGATTTAAAATTTCGTTAGAAGAGAGGGAAGCTTACTTAGGATTTCGTTAAGAATCCAAGTAGAAAACAGTGAAAAAACATTCAAGAGGGAGAATCCAACAAAGAAAGATGGTTTTAATTTATTTTCGTAACTTGGTTTCCAGAATAGCTTACTTAATTTTTTATTGAAAATACAATATAAATTATTTAGAAACTAGAGTAGAGCTCAGTGTAAAGTATATGAGAAATACCTCAAATATGTATCCTTCATAATTGAGTATTAACATTATGGTAGTTCAACGTTTCCACTGGAGCTCCTCAGCAATCATTCCTAAGCCTGCACGCGCACAAAAAAATATACCCAAAAGAAACAGTGCATGTGGGATGTGCAAAATAAATAGTTACACAATATGTACAATAACCATGGCTATAGGGAGTAAGAAGGCCAACCACCCATCTCCCAGACAGAAGCAAATCTAAACAATAAAAAAAAATTAAAAAAAAAATAAAAGCCCACGAATATACTACGAGCAAGAACTGAGAAATAACGATGGATATTGCTAAAGCATTCACAGACTAAGAAAAAACAAGAAGAAATAAAAAACGAAAAAGGACAAATCAACAAGGTGCACTGCATCAGCACAAAATCAACAACCCACCGCCCTCTATGCCGTGCTATGTAGCAGTCTGTTGTGCTCTGCTGAGCAACCCACCGCCCTCTATGCCGTTCTCTATAGCATTCTACTGTGCTCTGCTCAGCCCAACCGAACACAACAACCCACCATCCTCTATGCACTGCTGTGTACCGGAATTCTGCTCAGTTTGAATGCAGAAGCGATTAGCGGTATACAAAATTGATGAAGATAAATACATATCTATTTTCATGAATAGAGATAATCGGAGCTTGATGACATAAATCCTATGCCGAGCTCGATCACCTGGACGAAATGAACCACCATGCTCCCAATTTACAGAATTTTCCTTTGAATTGCTTCAACATGCATGGTGAGGATTGTGAGGATTCTATGTACTCCATTCGCATTGGTGTCACAAAGGCTTTGCATTCTCCTTCTCGATGCCAAGAGATTAACCATCAGCTGTAACTCAGATATGTGCACCTGTAACTTGCTTGCGTCTCTGGATGAATGGAAAACATCAATCCTTATCCATTTCTTTATGTCCTCAACGGCTATGCTTTTCTCAATTGACTTTCCCAAACCACATCATAATTCGTTTTAATGCCCATTCATTTGTTCATGCCCACAACGGCTATGGTTTTTTAAATTCGCTCTTTCCCTCTCAAACTACATAGCCGTTTTAATGCACCTGCCATCCAGACTCTGCTGGTGCCCACACTGCTGACCTGGTCGACGGTCATTTTCAAGTTAGGAGTGGCGTTGCCACGTGACGTGGCACTGACTTCAAATTTGGTAAGGCACGTTAACCACCATTCATTTGATCTTAAAATTTAAATTATAAAATCTGCGATGATATACTTAGGTCTCTGCTAAAATTCATTAATTAAACTAGATATTTTGCAAATAAAATTTATTAACCATTAATTTAATGTTAAAATAGTAAATTTTTTTAACCATCCATTGGATATTAACTATTTTGCACGCGTTAGTTATTGAAAATTAAGGATGTAACTAGGGTTGTAACTCTTTGATTTTACTCTTTATATTAAATATATTAATCACTTGTGTCTATAATAAAGGGATTTTGTATTATTTAACATGGAATATAGAAGAATAAATATAATTGTGTTTGATTAAGATATAAATATATTTAATATAATATAATAATGGCTGATAATTTTGATTTTTATAATCTAAGTGAGTAAATTTTATATAGATCGAAAAACTAGATTTTTTTTTATTTTTTGAAAATTATTATTATTGAAATATACATATAAATTACATTAAAAAAATCACATAGTTTAATATACGTTATTCATATCATTATTGATTTCCAATATATTCATATATATGTTTTTAAATAATTATTATTTATTAGTCATGAATGTATTAGAGTAGAGATGTTTATACACTAATGAAAAGTTGTATCTAATATAACTATTATTATTATTATTATAAGTTTGGCAGTACATTTCTTTTTCTCTTTTTTTCTTTTTAACTTTCTCTTTATCAACATGTCCAGATACATCACCCGAAGGGAATTGAACTTGTGATGAGTGCTATAAAAACCCGCCTCATACAATCTCAATATTTTAAATGGAAAAATATTACTCATTGTCTTAGCACTTCATTAGCTTCCTAACTTTGATTCCAACTATAAAATCATTAATTTACTTTACAATTTTTTACGACCATAACAATGATTATGTAAAAATATCTATGAAATTAAATGGTTATGTAAAGATATCCAGGAAAGTAAAGTTAATGTGAGCTATAAAACATGACTAGGAGTTTCAACTATTGTCTAACTCTCATAAATAATCTAAATTGGTAATTGGAGCAACTAGCTAGAATCCAATCAAAATGATATTCTAACATGCTATCATTTTTTAACTTTTTATCTTTTTCAGGAATAAATTATCCAATCAAGAAAACCTTTTATCCTTTTCAGGAAGAAATGATCTAATTAAGAAATTAGAAAATAACACTTAGTATAGATTTTCAAAAGAATATTTCTTACAAAAATAAACAAAAATCTATATCTAACGATTTTTTTTGAAAAAAATCCATTTATAATAAACAATTTATTTATCCAAATTTCAAAGTGAAATCAATGTTAAATTTAGTCATATATTTTTATTATATTTTATTTCAAATTTTTTTAGGTATCCTATTCGATATTTTCCTCCTCTATTCTTTGAAAAATTCAACAACAAAACTATATATCAAGTTATTAATATTGTATTTGTATATTTTATAAGGTGTATTTTCATTCCCATACTCTCTTTAGTCATCTTCATGTCACTGTATATTTATGCATTCAATAGACATGATGAAATTAAATACCAACTAGATATCCAAATTTACACTAGATATAAGTAGTTTCCAAATATTTCACAACCCGCCCTTCCTCTTTATGATGACCTAATGTTCATCGAAATAATATTTGATGTAAATTGAATCCAAGAGACACGTACTTTTATTCCTTTCCCAATAGTTTCATCACACGAACATACGGAATGGGTTCACCTTGTAAAAATAGGATATGAAGAGGGAAAGATAATAAGTAATCATAGATCCTCCATCTTTCAAACATGTGTAAGCTTAATCCGATATATGTTCCACATGTTTCTCATGGATAACACTTGTATGTAAGACATGACTCATAGATGGACATGTCTCACAACAATTGTAACCTCATGATAAAGGTTTGTGTTTTAATTTATTTGAAGAGAATTTCATGAGTGGAACTTTCCATCCCGATTGTGAAGCAAAATATGCTCCTATTCATCCTAAATCTTTCTATGCTTCCAATAAAAAACACATACACACTTCTCTTCCATAAAACTAACCCAATCAAACTTTTTCTATTCTCGAGGGAAACATGGAAACTTGTCATTGGTTCTCATTGGTTCTCATTGACTTCTATAAATTTGTTTGGTTAAACTTCTCGTCAAAATTCATTTTTGTTGCACAATGGATGAAACATATAAGCTACACTTATGGAATAAATTGAAAACGCCAAAGTGTGATGCAATAATGTATATTCATTTTCAAATGGTAATGAGAAAATGGAAACAACATGAAACAAAACAATGATTTCAGATTTATGTAAATACAAGTAATATAATCACTTGGTGTATAATTCATAAATAGTGACTCAACTGTTTATTTTTTAGGTCTAGATTATTATTTTCTATTGATAATTGAATTTTTAAACATTCGCCCCACAACATATTCAATTATTAACAATTGTGTAGAAAGAACAATAACTTCAACATTACAACGAAACATAAACGAAAATTAGAAGAAAAGCATGCACAAAAGAGACATCAATATTTTTGTCAGAATCTCAGCAAAACCCTAGAAAGGGAAAAACCCATCTAAATTATTCTTCTATTGGATATTCATTAATTTTTTATTTGAGACACAAAGCACGTCCATAATGAGATGCATTTAACCTGTGTTGTAAGAAACAGCCTCCGAGGTGGCGTCTTGACTCTTTGTACCCGAAACTCATCAAAACACTGAAACGCCACCAAAATGCCACTGAAATGAAGCTGAAACATTTGGGTGGAGTTTCCTGATTTGGAAATTCCAATGAAACGTCGTTGATAGGTTTCTATGGAGTTTCATCCCAATTCTGCCCCATTTTCGACTAATTTTGACCCATTTCCATGACTTTTTTTCTTTTGCAGGCTCACTCAAGCACAAAAAAGGTTGTGGGGCCCTTCTATGGCCAAAATTGATTCAATATAGCACTAAATTTTATGTGTAATAACTCCACACACTAATCTATATCTAATCAATCCACACTCTAGTTCTTGCTTAAAAATTAACTTGTTCTAATTTTGTTAATGAAGATGACGATAAGGATTATAATATATGTAATTGTACTTGTCATTACCATATGTTATGCTTCATTTTCAGCACATATAACCATGTATAAAAGATAATTTTAGATGTAAAGCCTCATGTGTATAGGTTAATATTATAATCTTGGATGTACAACCTCCTTTATAATTGATAATATTGGATTTATGATTTAATGATTTATGAGAGTTAACATAGACCGGGTTTACATGTCTCATTCTATTTTTCTTGAAAGTTATGTTATATATATATATATATATATATATATATATATATAACATTTCCATTTTTAGGCGGTCAGGTTTCCAACATTTCCATTTTTGGGCGGTCATGTTTCTAGCCGTACCCATTCCATAAACTTCCAAAGGTTTTAGCACTTCGTGCAACTTAGCATTTAACATATCAGGTCTTTTAGGGCCCACCAAAGTTAGTTCACAATGACATTTGTAAATTGAAAAAATTGATATCTAGGGAGTTATTTCCATATCATTGTATGTTGTCATCATCATTTTTATAAAATTTGGTCATTGTCTCACTATAATATAGATGGACATTGTCATTAAGTTCACCAACTTTTTTTCCTCAATATTTTCACCTTATCATTGTATTTTTTGGAGATTCATTGTCCTTGCACCAAGGTTACTGTCATGAATAAGGTTATTATCACCTTCCTCCTCCTCCTCCTCCTCCCTCTCACTCACCGCCCCCTCCTCCTCCCCTTCTCTCTCTCCCCTCTCCCCCTCCCTCTCCCTCTCCCTCTCTCCACTCTCCCTCTCTCCCGCACCTCCTCCCCCTCCCTCCTTCTCTCTCTGCCTCCCTCTCTCCTCCTCCCCCTGCCCCTCCACCTTCTCCCCTACCTCTCCCTCTCTCCGCCTTCCCTCTCCCTATCCCTCTCCCTCTAACCTTCCCCCTCCACCTCCTCCCCCGCCTCTCCCTCTCTCCCCCCTCCCTCTCCCTCTCCCTCTCACCTTCCTCCTCCTCCTCCTCCCTCTCCCTCGCCGCCTCCTCCTCCTCACCTTCTCTCTCTCCCTCTCACCTTCCTCCACCTCCTCCTCCCTCTCAACTGCTTCCCCCTCCTCCCCCCCACCTCTCTATCCCTCACCCCCCCCCCCTCTTTCTCCTCCTCCCCCTCTCTCTCTCCCCTCTCCCCCACTTTCTCCATCTCTCCCTCTCACTCGTTATCTCCTCCCTCTCCCTCACCTCCCCCTCCTCCTCCCCCTCCCTCCTTCTCTCTTTGTCTCCCTCTCCTCCGCCTCCCTCTCCCCCTCCACCTCCTCCCCTACCTCTCCCTCTCACTCGATGTCCCTTCCCCCTCCCTCGCACCTTCCTCCTCCTCCTCCTCCCCCTCACTCGCTGTCCCCTCCACCTCCCTACCCTCCCCCTCCTCCTCCCCCTCCATCCTTCTCTCTCTGCCTCCCTCTCTCTCGCTCCCCCTCACCCTCCCCTCATCCCCTACCTCTCCCTGCTCCCTCTCACTTTCTTGCTCCTCCTCTTCCCTCTAACTTTCCGCCCCCTCCTCCTCCATGTCCCTCTCCCTCTCTCGCCGCCCCCTCCCCATCCCTCTCCCTCTCTCCCCACTCCCCGTCCCTCTCCCTCTCTCCCTCCTCTCCCCCTCTCTCTCCCTCTCTCCCTCCCCCCCTCTCTCGCTCTGTCTTTCTCCTCCTCCCCAACTCTCTCTCTCCTCCGCCTTCCTCCTCCCTCTCACTCACTGCCCCATCCCTATCCCTCTCCCTCTCCCTCTCACCTTCCTCCTCTTCCTCCTCCCTCTCACTCACTGCCCCATCCCTGTCCCTCTCCCTCTCTCCCACCTCCCCCTCTCACCTTCCTCCTCCTTCTCCCTCTCACTCGCTGCCCCCTCCCCGTCCCTCTCCTTCACTCCCACCTCCCCCTCCCTCTGCTTCACTCCCACCTCCCCCTCCACCCCCCCTCCCCGCCCCCCTCTCTCTCTCTCTCTCCTCACTCCCCATCTCTCTACCTTTGTCCCTCTCACCTCCTCTCCTACTATCCTTACTTACCTTGCTTAATATGTCTTTCAAAAATTCCATCGCAAGCTCTCTCTCCTCCACCTCCTCCTCTCCGCCTCCCCCTCCTCCCCTACCTCTCCCTCTCTCCGCCCTCCCTCTCCCTCTCCCACTCCCTCTCACCTTCCTCCTCCTCCTCCTCCCTCTCACTCGCTGCCCCCTCCTCCTTGCCTTCCCTCTCCCCCCCCCTCTCTCTCTCTCTTTCTCCTCCTCCCTCTCTCTCCCCCTCTCTCTCTCCTCGCTGCCCATCTCTCTAACTTTGTCCCTCTCACTTCCTCTCCTACTATCCTTACTTACCTTGCTTAATATGTCTTTCAAAAATTCCATCTCAAGCTCTATCTCTCTGCTTCCCTACCCACATCTCTCTTCCCCTCACTCCCTTTTTTTCTCCATCTTCCCCTCTGTCTTTGACATCTCTTTCTCACTCTACTAATCTCTCTTTCTACCCGTCTCTCCCACTAGAGCTATCCTTTTCTACATCTCTCACCCTATCACTCATCTCCTTCTCCCCCTCAATCTCTCACACATGTAGAACCACTTTCTCACTCTCTCCTCTTGTCTCCCTCTTCCTATCTCTTCCCCACTTTCCCATTCTCACTATCTACCCACATTTCCCTCTTCACAGTTATCTTCTTTGATCTTATTATCACTATCTCCTTATCTCCCTCTCTCTCACACACATGTACACCCACTAACTCACTCTCTCCTCTTGTCTTCCTCTTCCCATCTCTTCCCCACTTTCCCATCCTCACTATTTACCCACATTCCCATCTTCACATTTATCTTCTTTCATCTTCCTCTCTACCTCTTTGCTCTAAAATACACTAAAATATTGAAAGCTTTACTTTATAAAATTCATATGAAAAAATACACCAAAATATTGAGAGCTAATATGTACGATATATAAGAAAGTACAAACAAATTTACATGAAAATAAAATCAAATTAAAATTGAATTTTTCTATCAAAACATACTATTTTTCATAATCATTTTCGGTCTACTAACTACTATTTATTTACTTTGAATAAAATTTAATTTTCTTTTTAAGTCTGAAAATATAGTATATATCTCAAATATATTTCTAAAAATTAAAAACCCAAAAATACATCTACTTCATATTCAAAACAATTCAATGAAATTTCCTCAAAATATTGTTTCTCCCCAATCTAATTAATACAAATGCACAAAATATCATTTAAATATATCAATAATAAATATTACTTACAATTTAATTTAATTGTGTCTAAAAAAAATAACAATCCTTTATAATAAAAAATTATCCAAACTGATCGTGAATAAACATTTACTTTAAACAGAGTAAGATCTCACCATAAAATCTCATCTACATAGTGATTGTGAAAATCCAAATTACAAACAAAAACAAATATGTTAAAACTATGATGTTTCTTTCTTAAGATCACTTTCTTGATTGTTAAAAAAAACACAATACAATTTTATCATCTAGCGTCAAATAAATATAAAATATTTATGTATATCTAATTACTGACCTTTGAAATATAACGATTATATGTATAATAACTATTGATATTTGGAGATTGAAATGGATCAACAAAATTCTAAATAAGCTGACGAAAACGTAAACGAAGGAAAGAATCAGCATACAAGGTTATTGTCCTCGAACCAGAAGCCATGGAGCTTTCATCCTTTTACTTAGGAAGGCATTCGGCATTGATTATGTGAATTTTTTCTACAATAACAATTAACAACTTATAAAAATGATAGTGGTGCGGTCTTGGTTTTATTTTTTCTTAATCAGTTTCGACTTTTGAATGCTCGTTTCACCCATAAGTTGCCTCAATACGGGGACATGCTCATCATCTCCAGGTACATCACCGCGATGGGAATTGAACTTGTGATGAGTGCTATAACAACCCGCCTCATACATTTTCAATATTTCAAATGGAAAAATATTACTCATTGTCTCAGCACTTCATTAGCTTCCTAACTTTGATTCCAACTTTAAAATCATTAATTTACTTTACAATTTTTTACGACCATAATAATGATTATGTAAAAATATATATGAAAGTAAATGATTATGTAAAGATATCCAGGAAAGTAAAGTTAATGTGAGCTATAAAACATGACTAGGAGTTTCAACTATTGTCTAACTCTCATAAATAATCTAAATTGGTAATTGGAGCAACTAGTTAGAATCCAATCAAAATGATATTCTAACATGATATCATTTTTTAACTATTTATTTTGATATTCTAACATGCTATCATTTTTTAACTTTTTATTTTGATATTCTAACATGCTATCATTTTTTAACTTTTTATCTTTTTCGTGAATAAATTATCCAATCAAGAAATTTTTTTATCCTTTTCAGGAAGAAATAATCTAATTAAGAAATTAAAACTAACACTTAGAGTAGATTTTCAAAAGCATATTGTTTAAAAAAATAAAAAATAATCTATATCTAACGACTTTTTTTGAAAAAAATTGATTTATAATAAACAATTTATTTATCAAAGTTTCAAACTGAAATCAATGTGAAAGTTAGTCATATATTTTTATTATATTTTATTTCAAAATTTTTTAGGTATCCCATTTGATATTTTCCTCCTCTATTCTTTAAAAAATTCAACAACAAATCTATATATCAAGTTATTAATATTGTATTTGTATATTTTATAAGGTGTATTTTTCATTCCCATATTCCCTTGGGGTCATCTTCATGTTGATTGCATATTTTATGCATTCAATAGACATGATGAAAATTAAATACCAACTAGATATCCAAATTTACACTAGATATAAGTAGTTTCCAAATATTTCACCACCCGCCCTTCCTCTTTATGATGACCTAATGTTCATCGAAATAATATTTGATGTAAATTGAATCCAAGAGACACGTAGTTTTATTCCTTTCCTAACAGTTTCATCACATGAACATACGAAATGGGTTCACCTTGTAAAAATAGGATATGAAGAGGGAAAGATAATAAGTAATCAGAGAGCCTCCATCTTTCAGCATGTGTAAGCTTAATCCCATATATGTTCCACATGTTTCTCATGGATAACACTTGTATGTAAGACATGACTCATAGATGGACATGCCTCACAACAATTGTAACCTCATGATCAAGGTTTGTGTTTTAATTTATTTGAAGAGAATTTCATGAGTGGAACTTTCCATCCCGACTATGAAGAAAAATATGCTCCTATTCATCCTATCAGAAGCAGAGGATACTAGTCGTTATCATGTTAATACTTAAAGAGACAGCGATGTATACAGAGGGCAAGAGAAATGTTCGTTATCACAGAGAAATGCGCTTTTATTCCAAGAATTGTTGTCTCTACCTCGCGAATATATATATATATATATATATATATATATATATATATATATATATATATATAACTAAATTATGAGAATCGCTACCTCAGCCAAAGGATATATGTATATAATTCCGGGAATCGCATAACCCTAGCAGCAAGTATATATATATATATATATATACAAACCTTATTCCGAGAATCATTACCCAACCGGGCATCACATATAACATAAACACAATTCCGGGAATCGTTACCCACTCTGGAGTATATATGCAACGTATTAACATATATTGCGCAATATTAAACAACTAAAGGTCCAAAGAATATATATCAATTTATATAAGTGGAGCGCTTAATGATAAAAAAAATGAAGTAATATAAGGTGGGACCCTTATGAATCACATCGGAGAATATAAAGGCAACGGAACATCACAACATAGAGTTGTGATTGTGATTGAGATCTGGACCCGACGGGCATATAAACTATGACTCATATATGTTTTGCATTCCGGTGAACAGTGGTCAATCACATCAGAGTTAAAGAGGAGCAGCGGACCACATGCAACTAAAAGTTGCAATTGCGATTGAAGTCCAGACCCAATGGGTGTATGAATTATGATTCAAATGTATTTGAAGTCTGGCATAATCACATCAGATTAGTCTAATCGCATCGGAGATTATAAGAGCATCGGAACATCACAACAGAAAATTGCGATTGTGATTAATCACAATCTGAGAAATCGCAACAGTGATCAATTGCAATCGGAGAAATCGCAACAGTGATCAATCGCATTGGAGAAGGGGCAGGCCATCAGAGCAATATATTAAAGATTGTGATTGCGATTAATCGCAATCAGAATGATCATATCGCATCGGAAAGATCGGCGAGTGGGCCCATCAGGGCATTTTATGTATTAAAATTATCTTTCAGAAGTACATCGTCGGAAGTCACATATCTTATATAAAATGGCAGTCTATTTTTTAAAACTTTGTATAAGTGTGTCGAGAGTTGTTTTATGTAACGGTTGTAATTGTATTGAAATATGCCACGTGGTCTATGGACCCACGGGCCTCGGCTTAAGGTGGAGGGCGATTGTTAACATACAACGATTGTTGTGGTGTATGTATGTTCCTCTTGCGGAACTCGCCACATCAACAAGACACTTGTTGTGTGTAAAGGGTTGGAATTTGCCCAGATTTAACGCCAGCTGTTACATATTTATATAAAATGCACTTATATAAAAAGCACAGTTACACGTATGCAACAGTGACACCACAACAGAGGAGAGAAGAGCAAACAGAGCTAAAAAGAGATAAAACACAGTCACAGAAAAGACAGACACAGTCAAAGAAAAGACAAATGCACATCAATCCAAAAGACTAAATGAGTTGAGCTGGAACTCTCATTGTAATTAGAATGAAAATATTTTAATTGATTTATATTGTTGTGATGCATTGGCAAGTCTCTGGAAGAAAAAAAAATCCCACTGTAATGTTAAAATAAGCACCTACAGTGAAATTTTTTTTGAGTGAGCTAAAAAGTCATGAGAAGGCTGAAGATCAAGAGGTATGACTATCCATTTCGAATTCCTAGAGGAATACAAACAGTGATAAGAAATTCTCTATAACTAATATCATCTTGATATATAGAGAGATCAGAGAGAGAAAATAAAAGGAAAGCAGAGTATAGAAGAGAGAGGCAGAGAATATTTAGAAAAGAAGAGTAGGAAGAGATGTTACAGAACACAGCTGATATCTGAGGTAAATCAGCAAACATTCAGTTTGATAAATTGAGGAAGTTGGAGCTTCCCTATCGAGTTGCAGCTTGATAGCTGTCAATTATAGCTGACTGAGGTTGGAGCCTCCTGTAGGTTGGTGCCTGCAGAAAATTGAAGGGAGTTGGTGCTTCCTTGCAAGTTGTAGCTTGCAGAATTGAGGTAGGAGCCTCCTGTAGGTTGGTGCCTGCAGAAAAACAGTGGTGAGAGGGATTTGGAGCTTGCCTTTGCATCACAACAATAATAAGATGTGGTTCTCTCCCTTTATGGGTTTCCACTTACATCTGTTGTCTCTGTGTGTGTTTCTTATGTGCTGATGTGATTCTTTCAATCTGCTTAATTTTTTGCTGCTCTCAACATAAGTATGGTGTCACATTAATTTAATATTGGCTGCAACATTTTAAGATTGTTCACAAATTAAGTTGTAAATATTTTTGGTGAAAATTTTAAAAAGCTTATGTATGTATTAAACTGATTCACCACCCCCCCCCCTCTCTCAGTTTAATTAAAGATTCAACACACCCCACAACATATTCAATTATTAGCAATTGTGTAGAAAGAACAATAACTTCAACATTACAACGAAATATAAACGAACATTAGAATAAAAGCATGCACAAAAGAGACATCAATATTTTTGTCAGAACATTAGCAAAACCCTACAAAGGGGAAAACCCATCCAAATTATTCTTCTATTGGATATTCATTAATTTTTTATTTGAGACACAAAGCACATCCATAATGAGATGCATTTAACCTCTGTTGTAAGAAACAGCCCCCGAGGTGGCGTCTTGACTCTTCATACCCGAAACTCATCGAAACATTGAAACACCACCAAAATGCCACTGAAATGAAGCTGAAACATTTGGGTGGAGTTTCCTGATTTGTAAATTCCAATGAAACGTCGTTGATAGGTTTCTATGGAGTTTCATCCCAATTCTACCCCATTTTCGACTAATTTTGACCCATTTCCATGACCTTTTTCTTTCACGGCCTGTACCACAAATCAAGAAGGTTGGGGCCTTCCATAGCCAAAATAGATTCAATATAGCATCAAATTTTATGTGTAATAACTCCACACACTAATTCATTCCGAACTAACTTGTACGCTCAGTTCTACTTAAAATTAAACTTTGTTCTAATTTTGTTAATGAAGATGACGATTAGGATTATAATATATTTAATTGTACTTTTCATTACCGTATGTTATGCCTCATTTTCAGCAGATATAACCATGTATAAAACATAATTTTAGATGTAAAGGCTCATGTGTATAGGTTAATATTATAATCTTGGATGTAAAACCTCCTTTATAAATGATAATATTGGATTTCAAATGATTTAATGATTTATGAGAGTTAACATAGACCGGGTTTTACACGTCTCATTCTTTTTTTCTTGCAAGTTGTGTTTTAACTTATTTTTAAAAGAATTATATATATATATATAACATTTCCATTTTTCGGCGGTCACATTCCCAACCATACCCATTTCATAAACTTCCAAAGTTTTCAGCACTTCTTGCAACTTAGCATTTAACATATCAGGTCTTTTAGGGCCCACCAAAGTTAGTTCACAATGACATTTGTAAATTGAACAATTTGATATCTAGAGAGTTATTTCAATATCATTGTATGTTTTCATCATCATTGTTATACAATTTCGTCGTTGTCTCACTGTAATATAGATCAACATTGTCATTAAGGTCACCAACTTTTTTTCCTATATATTTTCACCTTATCATTGTATTGTTTGGAGACTCATTGTCCTCGCACCAAGGTTACTGTCATGAAGAAGGTTATTATCACCTTCCTCCTCCTCCTCCTCCTCCCTCTCACTCGTCGCCCCCTCCTCCTCCCTTCCTCTCTCTCCCCTCTCCCCCACCCTCTCACTATCCCTCACCCTCTATCCCCCTCCACCTCCCCCTCCCTCCTTCTCTCTCTGCCTCGCTCTCTCCCCCTCGCCCTCCCCCTCCACCTCCTCCCCTACCTCTCCCTCTCTCCCTCGTCCCTATCCCTATCCCTCTCCCTCTAACCTTCCCCCTCCACCTCCTCCCCTACCTCTCCCTCTCTCCGCCCTCCTCATCCTCCCTCTCACTCGATGCCCTCTCCCCGTCCCTCTCCCTCTCTCCACCTCTCTCTCTTTCTCCTCCTCCCCCCCTCTCTCTCTCCTCCACCTACCTCTCTCCCGCTCCCCCTCCACCTCCTCCCCTACCTCTCCCTCTCTCCCTCCTCCCTCTCCCTCTCACCTTCCTCCTCCTCCTCCTCCCTCTCACTCGCTGCCCCCTCCTCGTCCCTCTCCCTCTCCCCCACCTCCCCCAACCTCTCCCTCTCCCTCTCTTCCCCTCCCTCTCCCTCTCACCTTCCTCCACCTCCTCCTCCCTCTCTCCCCTCTCCCTCTCCTCCCTCCTCCTCCTTCCTCTCACTCGCTGTCGCCTCCCTCCCCCTCACCTCCCCCTCCTCCTCCCGCTCCCTCCTTCTTTCTCTGCCTCTCTCTCCCTCTCACCTCTCTCCCCTCTCCCCCTCCCTCTCATTCACTGCCCCCTCCTAATCCCCTTCTCTCTCGCCCCTCTCCCCCTCCCTCTCCCTCTCTCCCTACCCCCCCCCCTCTCTCTCTCTCTCTCCCCTCTCCCTCCCTCTCTCCTCCTCCCCTACTTCTCCCTCTCTCCCCCCTCCCTCTCCCTCTCCTTCTCCCTCTCACCTTCCTCCTCCTCATCCTCCCTCTCACTCGCTGACGCCTCCCCATCCCTCTCCCTCTCTCTCGCCCCTCTCCCCCTCTCTCTCCCTCTCTCTCTCCTCTGCCTCCCTCTCTCCCCCTCCCCCTCCACCTCCTCCCCTACCTCTCCCTCTCTCTCCCCTCCCTCTCCCTCTCCCTCTCACCTTCCTCCTCCTCCTCCTCCTCCCTCTCACTCGCTGCCCCCTCCCCGTCCCTCTCCCTCTCTCCCACCTCCCCCTCCACACCCCCCCCTCTCTCTCTCTCTCCTCGTTGCCCATCTCTCTACCTTTGTCCCTCTCACTTCCTCTCCTACTATCCTTACTTACCTTGCTTAATATGTCTTTCAAAAATTCCATCTCAAGCTCTCTCTCCTCCTCCTGCCCCTCCCCGTCCTCCCCTACCTCTCCCTCTCCCTCTCACATTCCTCCTCCTCCTCCCCCCTCTCACTCGCTGCCCCCTCCTCCTCCCCTTCCCTCTCCCCCTCTCTCTCTCTCTCTCCTCACTTCCCATCTCTCTACCTTTGTCCCTCTCACTTCCTCTCCTACTATCCTTACTTACCTTGCTTAATATGTCTTTCAAAAATTCCATCTCAAGCTCTATCTCTCGGCCTCCCTACCCACATCTCTCTGCCCCTTACTCCCTCTTTTTCTCCATCTTCCCCTCTGTCTTTGACATCTCTTTCTCACTCTACTAATCTCTCTTTTTACCTCTCTCTCCCACTAGACCTATCCTTTTCTACATCTCTCACCCTATCACTCATCTCCTTATCTCCCTCAATCTCTCACACATGTAGACCCACTTGCTCACTCTCTCCTCTTGTCTCCCTCTTCCTATCTCTTCCCCACTTTCCCATTCTCACTATCTACCCACATTTCCCTGTTCACATTAATCTTCTTTCATCTTAATATCACTATCTCCTTCTCTCCCTCTCTCTCACACACATGTACACCCACTAACTCACTCTCTCCTCTTGTCTTCCTCTTCCTATCTCTTCCCCACTTTCCCATCTTCACTATTTACCCACATTCCCATCTTCACATTTATCTTCTTTCATCTTCCTCTCTACCTCTTTGCTCTAAAATACACTAAAATATTAAAAGCTTTACTTTATAAAATTCATATGAAAAAATACACCAAAATATTGAAAGCTAATATGTACAATATATAAGAAAGTACAAACAAATTTACATCAGAATAAAATCAAATTAAAATTGAAATTTTCAATCAAAATAAACTATTTTTCATAATCATTTTCGGTCTACTAACTACTATTTATTTACTTTGAATAAACTTTAATATTATTTTTAAATCTGAAAATATAGTATATATCTCAAATATATTTCTAAAAATTAAAAACCCAAAAATACATCTACTTCATATTCAAAACAATTCAATGAAATTTCCTCAAAATATTGTTTCTCCCCAATCTAATTATTACAAACGCACAAAATATCATTTAAATATATCAATAATAAATATTACTTACAATTTAATTTAACTGTGACTAAAAAAATAACAATACTTTATAATAAAAAACTACCCAAACTGATCGTGAATAAACATTTACTTTAAACAGAGTAAGATCTCACCACAAAATCTCATCTGCATAGTGATTGTGAAAAGCCAAATTACAAACAAAAACAAATATGTTGAAACTATGCTGTTTCTTCCTCTAATAAAATAGCACTTTCTTAAGGTCACTTTCTTGATTGTTAAAAAAAACACAATACAATTTTATCATCCACCCTCAAATAAATATAAAATATTTGTGTATATCTAATTACTGACCTTTCAAATATAACGATTACTTTAATAAGTATTGATATTTGGAGATTGAAATGGATCAACAAAATTCTCAATAAGCTGACGAAAACGTAAACGAAGGAAAGAATCAGCATACAAGGTTATTGTCCCCGAACCAGAAGCCATGGAGCTTTTATCCTTTTACTTAGGAAGGCGTTCGGCATTGATTATGTGAATTGTTTCTACAATAACAATTAACAACTTATAAAAATGATAGTGGTGCGGTCTTGGTTTTATTTTTTCTTAATAAGTTTCGACTTTTGAATGCTTGTTTCACCCATAAGTTGCCTCAATACGGGGACATGCTCATCATCTCCAGGCTCTCCATGGAATATAAGGTTTTCATCAAAAAATTAAAATAAAGCCTGAAATTATTGAGAGAGAATTTCATGTCAAGTAGTCGCGAATGTCGAATACTGTTGGGAAAGGTAATTTAAAATTTGCTTACGAGAGAGCGAAGCTTACTTAGGTTTTCGTTAAGAATCCAAATAGAAAACAGTGAAAAACATTCAAGAGGGAGAATCCAACAAAGAAAGATGGTTTTAATTTATTTTCGTAACTTGGTTTCCAGAATAGCTTACCTAATTTTTGATTGAAAATACAACATAAATTATTTAGAAACTAGAGTAGAGCTCAGTGTAAAGTATATGAGAAATACCTGGAATAAGCATCCTTCAGGCTTGAGTATTAACATTATGGTAGTCCAACGTTTCCACTGGAGCTCCTCAGCAATCTTTTCTAAGCCCGGACGCGCACAAAAAAATATACCCAAAACAAAGAGTGCACGTGGGATGTGCAAAATAAACAGTTACACAATATGTGCTATGTACAATAAGAAGGCCAACCACCCATCTCCCAGAGAGAAGCAAATCTAAACAATAAAAAAAAGAAAATAAAAGAAAAGCCCACAAATATACTACGAGCAAGAACTGAGAAATACAGATGGATATCGCTAAAGCATTCACAGACTAAGAAATAAAAGAAGAAATAAAAAACCAAAAGGGACAAATCAACAAGGTGCACTGCATCAGCACAAAATCAACAACCCACCGCCCTCTATACCGTGCTCTGTAGCAGTCTGTTGTGCTCTGCTCAGCAACCCACCGCCTCTATGCCGTTCTCTATGTCATTCTAATGTGCTCTGCTCAGCCCAACCGAACACAACAACCCACCAACCTCTATGCACTGCTGTGTAGCGGAATTCTGCTCAGTTTGAATGCAGAAGCGATTAGCAGTATACAAAATTGATGAAGATAAATAAGATAATCCATATGTATATATACCATTAATGGAATCGGAGCTTGATGACGTGAACTCCTATGCCGAGCTTGATCACCTGGACGAAATGAACCACCATGCTCCCAATTTACAGAAATTTCCTTTGAATTGCTTCGACATGCATGGTGAGGATTGTGAGGATTCTTTGTACTCCATTCGCATTGGTGTCACAAAGGCTCTGCATTCTCCTTCTCGATGCCAAGAGATTAACCATCAGCTGTAACTCAGATGTGCACCTGTATATGGGCTTCCTTGTGTCTCTGGATGAATGGAAAACATCAATCCTTGTCCATTTCTTCATGTCCTCAACGGCTATGCTTTTCGTTTTTATGTCAATTCATTTATTCTTGCCCACAATGGCTACGGTTTTTTAAATTCGCTCTTTCCCTCCCAAACTACATCATAGCCGTTTTAATGCACCAACCATCCCAGACTCCGCTGGTGCCCACACTGCTGACCTGGTCGATGGTCATTTTCAAGTTAGGAGTGGCGTTGCCATGTGACGCGGCACTTGATTTCAAATTTGGTAAGGCACGTTAACCACCATTCATTTGATGTTAAAATTTAAATTATAAAATCTGCGATGATATACTTAGGTCTGTGGTAAAATTCATTAATTAAATTAGATATTTTGCGAATAAAATTTATTAACCATCAATTTAATGTTAAAATAGTAAAATTTCTTAACCATCCATTGGATATTAACTATTTTGCACGCCTTAATTATTGAAAATTAAAGATGTAACTAGTGTTGTAACACTTTGATTTTAGTCTTTATATTAAATATTTTAATCACTTGTGTCTAAAATAAAGATATTTTGTATTATTTAACATGGAATATAGAAGAATAAATATAATTATGTTTTTTAATATATAAATATATTTAATATAATATAATAATGGTTGATAATATTGATTTTTATAATCTAAGTGACTAAATTTTATATAGTTCAAAAAACTGGATTTTTTTTTATTTTTTGAAAATTATTATTATTGAAATATATATATAAATTACATAGTTTAATATACGTTATTCATATTATTATTGATTTCAAATATATTCATATATCTGTTTTTAAATAATTATTATTTATTAGTCATGAATGTATTAGAGTAGAGATGTTTATACACTAATGAAAAGTTGTATCTAATATAACTATTATTATTATTATAAGTTTGGCAGTACTTTTCATTTTCTCTTTTTTTTCTTTTAAACTCTATCTTTATCAACATGTACAGATACATCACCCCGAAGGGAATTGAACTTGTTATGAGTGCTATAACAACCCACCTCATACATTCTCAATATTTTAAATGGAAAAATATTACTCATTGTCTCAGCACTTCATTAGCTTCCTAACTTTGACTCCAACTATAAAATCATTAATTTACTTTACAATTTTTTACGACCATAACAATTATTATGTAAAAATATCTATGAAAGTAAATGATTATGTAAAGATATCCAGGAAAGTAAAGTTAATGTGATCTATAAAACATGACTAGGAGTTTCAACTATTGTCTAACTCTCATAAATAATCTAAATTGGTAATTGGAGCAACTAGTTAGAATCCAATCAAAATGATATTCTGACATGCTATCATTTTTTAACTTTTTATTTTGATATTCTAACATGCTATCATTTTTTAACTTTTTATCTTTTTCAGGAATAAATTATCCAATCAAGAAAACTTTTTATCCTTTTCAGGAAGAAATGATCTAATTAAGAAATTAGAAACTAACACTTAGAGTAGAAATTAAGGATGTAACTAGTGTTGTAACACTTTGATTTTAGTCTTTATATTAAATATATTAATCACTTGTGTATAATATATTAATCACTTGTGTATATGTAATTTGATAATTTTGATTTTTATAATCTAAGTGACTAGATTTTATATAGATCAAAAAACTGGATTTTTTTTATTTTTTGAAAATTATTATTATTGAAATATACATATAAATTACATTAAAAAAATCACATAGTTTAATATACATTATTCATATCATTATTGATTTCAAATATATTCATATATCAGTTTTTAAATAATTATTATTTATTAGTCATGAATGTATTATAGTAGAGATGTTTATACACTAATGAAAAGTTGTATCTAAACTTGTAGAGATGTTTAAAGCAGTACCTTTCATTTTCTCTTTTTTTATTATTATTTTTAACTCTATCTTTATCAACATGTCCAGATACATCACCCGGAAGGGAATTGAACTGGTGTTGAGTGCTATAACAACCCGCCTCATACATTCTCAATATTTTAAATGGAAAAATATTACTCATTGTCTTAGCACTTCATTAGCTTCCTAACTTTGATTCCAACTATAAAATCATTAATTTACTTTAGAATTTTTTACGACCATAACAATGATTATGTAAACATATCTATGAAAGTAAATGATTATGTAAAATGATATTCTAACATGCTATCATTTTTTAACTTTTTATCTTTTTCAGGAAGAAATGATCTAATTAAGAAATTAGAAACTAACACTTACAATAGATTTTCAAAAGCATATTGTTAGTGAAATTTCAACTATTGTATAACTCTCATAAATAATCTAAATTGGTAATTGGAGCAACTAGTTAGAATCCAATCAAAATGATATTCTAACATGCTATCATTTTTTAACTCTTTATCTTTTTCAGGAATAAATTATCTAATCAAGAAAAATTTTTATCCTTTTCAGGAAGAAATGATCTAATTAAGAAATTAGAAACTAACACTTACATTAGATTTTCAAAAGCATATTGTTAGTGAAATTTCAAAGTGAAATCAATGTTAAAGTTAGTCATATATTTTTATTATATTTTATTTCAAATTTTTTTAGGTATCCTATTTGATATTTTCCTCCTCTATTCTTTCAAAAATTCAACAACAAAACTATATATCAAGTTATAAATATTGTATTTGTATATTTTATAAGGTTTATTTTCATTCCCATACTCTCTTGGGGTCATCTTCATGTTGATTTCATATTTTATGGATTCAATAGACATGATGAAAATTAAATACCAACTAGATATAAGTAGTTTCCAAATATTTCACAACCCGCCCTTCCTCTTTATGATGACCTAATGTTCATTGAAATAATATTTGATGTAAATTGAATCCAATAGACACATAGTTTTATTCCTTTCCCAACAGTTTCATCGCATGAACATACGGAATGGGTTCACCTTGTAGAAATAGGATATGAAGAAGGAAAGATAATAAGTAATCAGAAAGCCTCCATCTTTCAAACATGTGTAAGCTTAATCCCATATATGTTCCACATGTTTCTCATGGATAACACTTGTATGTAAGACATGAATCATAGATGGACATGTCTCACAACAATTGTAACCTCATGATCAAGGTTTGTGTTTTAATTTATTTGAATACAATTTCATCAGTGGAACTTTCCATCCCAACTATGAAGCAAAAGATGCTCCTATTCATCCTAAATCTTTCTATGCCTCAAATAAAAAACACATACAAACTTCTCTTCCATAAAACTAACCCAACCAAACTTTTTCTATAAAATCTCTTCAAAATTCATTTTTGTTGCACAATGGATGAAATGAATGCATTATTGATCTATTTTAATGGATTATTGAGGAAACATATAAGCTACACTTATGGAATAAATTGAAAAGGCCAAAGTGTGATGCAATAATGTAAATTCATTTTCAAATGGTAATGAGAAAATGGAAACAACATGAAACAAAACAATGATTTTAGATTTATGTAAATACGAGTAATATAATCACTTGGTGTATAATTGATAAATAGTGACTCAATTGTTTATTTTTTAGGTCTAGATTATTATTTTCTATTGATAATTGAATTTTTAAACATTCACCCCACAACATATTCAATTATTAGCAATTGTGTAGAAAGAATAATAACTTCAACATTACAACGAAACATAAACGAACATTAGAAGAAAAGCATGCACAAAAGAGACATCAATATTTTTGTCAGAACCTCAGCAAAACCCTACAAAGGGGAAAACCCATCCAAATTATTCTTCTATTGGATATTCATTAATTTTTTATTTGAGACACAAAGCACATCCATAATGAGATCCATTTAACCTGTGTTGTAAGAAACAACCCCTGAGGTGGCGTCTTGACTCTTCGTACCCGAAACTCATCGCAACACTGAAACGCCACTAAAACGCGACTGAAATGAAGCTGAAACATTTGGGTGAAATTTCCTGATTTGGAAATTCCAATGAAACGTCGTTGATAGGTTTCTATGGAGTTTCATCCTAATTCTGCCCCATTTTCGACTAATTTTGACCCATTTCCATGACTTTTTTCCTTTTGCGGGCTCACTTAAGAACCAAAGAAGGTTGTGGGCCCTTCTATGGCTAAAATAGATTCAATATAGCACTAAATTTTATGTGTAATAACTCCACACACTAATCTATCTCTAATCAATCCACGCTCTTAAAAATTCACTTGTTCTAATTTTGTTAATGAAGATGACAATTAGGATTATAATATATTTAATTGTACTTGTCATTACCATATGTTATGCCTCATTTTCAGCACATATAACCATGTATAAAAGATAATTTTAGATGTAAAGCCTCATGTGTATAGGTTAATATTATAATCTTGGATGTACAACCTCCTTTATAAATGATAATATTGGATTTCAAATGATTTAATGATTTATGAGAGTTAACATAGACTGGGTTTTACACGTCTCACTCTTCTTTTCTTGCAACTTGTGTTTTAACTTATTTTTAAAAGAATTATATATATATATATATATATATATATATATAACATTTCCATTTTTGGGCGGTCACGTTTCCAACCATACCCATTTCATAAACTTCCAAAGGTTTCAGCACTTCGTGCAACTTAGCATTTAACATATCAGGTCTTTTAGGGCCCACCAAAGTTAGTTCACAATGACATTTGTAAATTGAACAATTTGATATCTAGAGAGTTATTTCAATATCATTGTATGTTGTCATCATCATTGTTGTACAATTTCGTCATTGTCTCACTATAATATAGATCAACATTGTCATTAAGGTCACCAACTTTTTTTCCTATATATTTTCACCTTATCATTGTATTGTTTGGAGACTCATTGTCCTCGCACCAAGGTTATTATCACCTTCCTCCTCCTCCTCCTCCTCCCTCTCACTCTTCGCCCCCTCCTCCTCCCTTTCTCTCTCTCCCCTCTCCCCCTCCCTCTCACTCTCCCTCACCCTCTATCCCCCTCCTCCTGCCCCTCCCTCCTTCTCTCTCTGCCTCCCTCTCTCCGCCTCCCCCACCCCCTCCACCTCCTCCCCTACCTCTCCCTCTCTCCCACCTCCCTCTCCTTATCCCTCTCCCTCTAACCTTCCCCCTCCACCTCCTCCCATACCTCTCCCTCTCTCCCCCCTCCTCATCCTCCCTCTCACTCGCTGCCCTCTCCCCGTCCCTCTCCCTTTCTCCCCCTATCTCTCCCTCTCTCCCTTCCCTCTCTCTCTCTCTCTCTTTTTCCTCCTCCCCCCCTCTCTCTCTCCTCCGCCTACCTCTCTCCTGCTGCCCCCTCCCCGTCCCTCTCCCTCTCCCCCAACCCCCCCAACCTCTCCCTCTCCCTCTCTCCCCCTCCCTCTCCCTCTCACCTTCCTCCACCTCCTCCTCCCTCTCTCCCCTCTCACTCTCCCTCCTCCTCCTCCTTCCTCTCAGTCGCTATCGCCTCCCTCCCTCTCACCTCCCCCTCCTCCTCCCCCTCCCTCCTTCTTTCTCTGCATCCCTCTCCCTCTCACCTCTCTCCCCTCTCCCCCTCCCTCCCATTCGCTTCCCCCTCCTACTCCCCCCTCTCTCTCCCCTCTCCCCCCCCTCTCTCTCTCTCTCTCCCCTCTGCCTCCCTCTCTCCCCTACAACTCCCTCTCTCCCGCCTCCCTCTCCCTCTCCTTCTCCCTCTCACCTTCCTCCTCCTCATCCTCCCTCTCACTCGCTGACCCCTCCCCATCCCTCTCCCTCTCTCTCACCTCTCCCCCTCTCTCTACCACCCCCTCCCCTCCCTCTCTCCCCCCTCCCTCTCCCTCTCCCTCTCTCCCCCCTCCCTCTCCCTCTCCCTCTCACCTTCCTCCTCCTCCTCCCACCTCTCACCTCGCTATATCTTCCCCGTCCTCTCTCTCCTCTCCCACCTCCTCCTCCACACCTCCTCTCCCTCTCTCTCTCTCCTCACTACCCATCTTCTACCTTTGTCCCTCTCACTCTCTCCTACTATCCTTACTTCACTTTTGCTTAATATGTCTTTCAAAATTCCATCTCAAGCTCTCTCCTCCGCCATCTCCTCCCCATCCTCCCTACCCTCCCTCTCCTCACCTCCTTTGCCTCCTCCTCCCTCTCACTCGCCGCCCTTCTCCTCCCCCCCCTTCCTCTCTCTCTCTCTCCCTTTCTCCTCCTCCCTCTCTCTCTCCCTCTCTCTCTCTTGTGCTCATCTATCTACCTTGTGCCTCTCACTTCCTTCCTACTATCCTTACTTACCTTGCTTAATATTTCTTCTAAAATTCCATCTCTGCTTATCTTCTCTGGCTTCTCCCTACCCACATCTCTTTGCCCCTTACTCCCTCTTTTTCTCCATCTTCCCCTCTGTCTTTGACATCTCTTTCTCACTCTACTAATCTCTCTTTTTACCTCTCTCTCCCACTAGACCTATCCTTTTCTACATCTCTCACCCTATCACTCATCTCCTTCTCTCCCTCAATCTCTCACACATGTAGACCGACTTGCTCACTCTCTCCTCTTGTCTCCCTCTTCCTATCTCTTCCCCACTTTCCCATTCTCACTATCTACCCACATTTACCTCTTCACATTTATCTTCTTTCATCTTAATATCACTATCTCCTTCTCTCCCTCTCTCACACACACATGTACACCCACTAACTCACTCTCTCCTCTTGTCTTCCTCTTCCTATCTCTTCCCCACTTTCCCATCCTCACTATTTACCCACATTCACATCTTCACATTTATCTTCTTTCATCTTCCTCTCTACCTCTTTGCTCTAAAATATACTAAAATATTAAAAGCTTTACTTTATAAAATTCATATGAAAAAATACACCAAAATATTGAAAGCTAATATGTACAATATATAAGAAAGTACAAACAAATTTACATCAGAATAAAATCAAATTAAAATTGAAATTTTGAATCAAAATATACTATTTTTCATAATCATTTTCGGTCTACTAACTACTATTTATTTACTTTGAATAAACTTTAATATTCTTTTTAAATCTGAAAATATAGTATATATCTCAAATATATTTCTAAAAATTAAAACCCAAAAATACATCTACTTCATATTCAAAACAATTCAATGAAATTTCCTCAAAATATTGTTTCTCCCCAATCTAATTAATACAAATGCACAAAATATCATTTAAATATATCAATAATAAATATTACTTACAATTTAATTTAATTGTGATTAAAAAAATAACAATAGTTTATAATAAAAAATTACCCAAGCTGATCGTGAATAAACATTTACTTTAAATAGAGTAAGATCTCACCATAAAATCTCATTGCATAGTGATTGTGAAAAGCCAAATTACAAACAAAAACAAATATGTTGAAACTATGCTGTTTCTTCCTCTTGATTGTTAAAAAAAACCCAATACAATTTTATCATCCAGCCTCAAATAAATATAAAATATTTGTGTATATCTAATTACTGACCTTTCAAATATAACGATTACTTTAATAAGTATTGATATTTGTAGATTGAAATGGATCAACAAAATTCTCAATAAGCTGACGAAAACGTAAACGAAAGAAAGAATCAGCATACAAGGTTATTGTCCCCAAACCAGAAGCCATGGAGCTTTTATCCTTTTACTTAGGAAGGCGTTCGACGTTGATTATGTGAATTGTTTCTACAATAACAATTAACAACTTATAGAAATGATAGCGGTGCGGTCTTGGTTTTATTTTTTCTTAATCAGTTTCGACTTTTGAATGCTTGTTTCACCTATAAGTTACCTCAATACGGGGACATGCTCATCATCTCCAGGCTCTCCATGGAATATAAGGTTTTCATCAAAAAATTAAAATAAAGCCTGAACTTATTGAGAGAGAATATCATGTCAAGTAGTCGCGAATGTGGAATACTGTTGGGAAAGGTGATTTAAAATTTGCTTACGAGAGAGCGAAGCTTACTTAGGTTTTCGTTAAGAATCCAAGTAGAAAACAGTGAAAAAACATTCAAGAGCGAGAATCCAACAAAGAAAGATGGTTTTAATTTATTTTCGTAACTTGGTTTCTAGAATAGCTTACCTAATTTTTGATTGAAAATACAACATAAATTATTTAGAAACTAGAGTAGAGCTCAGTGTAAAGTATATGAGAAATACCTCGAATAAGTATTCTTCAGAGTTGAGTATTAACATTATGGTAGTCCAACGTGTCCACTGGAGCTCTTCAGCAATCTTTTCTAAGCACGCACGCGCACAAAAAAATATACCCAAAAGAAACAGTGCATGTGGGATGTGCAAAATAAACAGTTACACAATATGTGCTATGTACAATAACCATGGCTATAGGGAGTAAGAAGGCCAACCACCCATCTCCCACACAGAAACAAATCTAAACAATTGAAAAAAAGAAAATAAAAGAAAAGCCCAGGAATATACTACGAGCAAGAAGTGAGAAATAACGATGGATATTGCTAAAGCATTCACAGACTAAGAAAAAAGAAGAAGAAATAAAAAATGAAAAAGGACAAATACACAAGGTGCACTGCATCAGCACAAAATCAACAACCCACCGCCCTCTGTGTCCTGCTCTATAGCAGTCTGTTGTGCTCTGCTCAGCAACCCACCGCCCTCTATGCAATACTCTATAGCACTCTACTGTGCTCTGCTCAGCCCAACCGAACACAACAACCCACCATCCTCTATGCACTGCTGTGTAGCGGAATTCTACTCAGTTTGAATGCAGAAGCGATTAGCAGTATACAAAATTGATGAAGATAAATACATATCTGTTTTCATGAATAGAGATAATCCATATGTATATATACCATTAATGGAATCGGAGCTTGATGACATAACTCCTATTCCGAGCTCGATCACCTGGACGAAATGAACCACCATGCTACCAATTTACAGAAATTTCCTTTGAATTGCTTCGAGATGCATGGTGGGGATTGTGAGGATTCTATGTACTCCATTCGCATTGGAGTCACAAAGGCTTTGCATTCTCCTTCAAGAGATTAACCATCAACTGTAACTCAGATGTGCACCTGTATATGGGCTTGCTTGCGTCTCTGGATGAATGGAAAACATCAATCCTTATCCATTTCTTCATGTCCTCAACGGCTATGCTTTTCTCAATTGACTTTCCCAAACCACATCATAATCGTTTTAATGCCCATTCATTTATTCATGCCCACAACGTCTATGGTTTTTTAAATTCGTTCTTTCCCTCCCAAACTACATCATAGCCGTTTTAATGCACCTGCCATACCAAACTCCGCTGGTGCCCACACTGCTGACCTGGTCGATGGTCATTTTCAAGTTCGGAGTGGCGTTGCCACGTGACGTGGCACTGACTTCAGATTTGGTAAGGCACGTTAACCACCATTAGATATTTTGCGAATAAAATTTATTAGCCATCAATTTAATGTTAAAATAGTAAAATTTCTGAGCCATCCATTAGATATTAACTATTTTGCACGCGTTAGTTATTGAAAATTAAGGATGTAACTAGTGTTGTAACACTTTGATTTTAGTCTTTATATTAAATATATTAATCACTTGTGTCTATAATAAAGGTATTTTGTATTATTTAACATGGAATATAGAAGAATAATTATTTTTTGAAAATTATTATTATTGAAATATACATATAAATTACATTAAAAAAATTACATAGTTTAATATACGTTATTCATATCATTATGATTTCAAATATATTCATATATCTGTTTTTAAATAATTATTATTTATTAGTCATGAATGTTTTAGAGTAGAGATGTTTATACTTTAAGGAAAAGTTGTATCTAATATAACTATTATTATTATTATTATAAGTTTGGCAGTACCTTTCATTTTCTCTTTTTTTTCTTTTTAACTCTATCTTTATCAACATGTACAAATATATCACCCCGAAGGGAATTGAACTTGTGCTGAGTGCTATAACAACCCGCCTCATACATTCTCAATATTTTAAATGGAAAAATATTACTCATTGTCTCAGCCCTTCATTAGGTTCCTAACTTTGATTCCAACTATAAAATCATTAATTTACTTTACATTTTTTTACGACCATAACAATGATTATGTAAAAATATCTATGAAAGTAAATGATTATGAAAAGATATCTAGGAAAGTGTTAATGTGAGTTATAAAATACACTAGGGAGTTTCAGTTATTGTCTAACTCAACAAATAATCTAAATTGGTAATTGGAGCAACTAGTTAGAATCCAATCAAAATGATATCTTAACATGCTATTATTTTTTAATCCTT